>WSUB01000181.1:0-78781 GCA_019633425.1 Tulasnella sp. 424
AATCAACCATCCAAGTGTTGAACGACGCCGTCCATCATTCGCGCATGAAACACATTCCAGTCGCTGAATTCTGGATTCGAGATGAGGTCTCCAAAGCTATGTCTATTTCTGTCCATTACTGTCCCACTGAAGAAATGCCAGCCGATCTCCTCACCAAGGCTCTCACTCGTCAAACTGTCGTGGACCTTCGAGAACGAATGGGGCTCCATATGTGATTCCTCAGAGGCACTTCGTCGAGGGGGTGTGTTGCACAGTGTCGTGCGTCTCCTCTTCACCTCTATCGTGTTCACTACATTTGATTTGGTATGGACTATTATTCCTATGATTTGTTGTAATACTATGATGTTCGTATCATGTTTGTGGCGTATTTGTACATGTTGTGAGATTGTTTGTTACTACTACTATATATACTGCATGTACACGTACGTATAATTATCATCGACTCTTCGACTCCCCTTTCTCAGTGTGAGATACCCACAGTCGTCGGATTGCTGCGTTTAACAGTGAGAAAGAAATTCACGTAGAAAGCTTGTGTGCACTGCGGCCCATTTTATAACGCAAGTCAATGGCCCCCCATTCAGGCCATCTTGGCCGGCGGCCACCGCACCATTTCGCGCGCGGTCTCTTGAGGTCTTGTCTCAGCGCCGTCAAAGAGTTATGGCGATAACAGACATAATGGCATTGTTTATAGTTCAAGACGCATTACTTAACCATCGTGCATTCCTAATTCCGCGGAAAATCGCAGGGTCACGGCAATGATATATAGGATGCGTGGACTTGTGATTAGCGAGCGATATGCTGCCCACTGATCACAAGTTATAATGCTCCGTGTTGTTTCGGCAAGTCCAGAGCTTGCCAGTGTGTTGTGGTGGACGGAAAGGCCCGTCGGGAAGAGGGGACGAATCAAGGAACCCGACGGCAAACCAGTGCGGCTCGGATCACCAACACAGAGACAGGTCCGAAGACGTGCCCTGTGACGACCAATTCATGCTAACGTATTACGGGAAAGAAGGCTTCCCTGATCTCGAGGTATTTGCATCGATGGGAGAGTGGGGAGAGTCACGCGATCTCGAGCTGCAAAACGAGCGCGCGGTTTGAAACGGAGATTGTCCCCGCGCAAGCACGGCCCGTCGATTCCAGCTTGGACCGCGTCCCATCCCTTCGCCTTGCCTCCCCCCAAGCCCCACGGCAACGATAGAGGATTGTCATATAGAAAGAACTTTCTATCCCAACTTTACGTTTCCAGTCTGTACCGATTCGAAGGGCTCAGCAAACTGTGCGAGAGGCCATGTCAACTACGACTCGTTGAGCCCGCAGAGAGCTCAAGCGTGTCCTAGCCATCGAGGATGATGAAAACTTGGAGCAAGACCGTGGGTTGGAAACCCCTTGGAAAGACGATTGGGATGGTTCTTCCTGTTGGTAAAGGTTTCTCCTATTCTGTTATGTAAGCTACAATTGCTAACTTAATCGTCATCAGTTCCCAGCGCCGCGGTCGCTCTATACGTTACCTTAGTAGGGAGAAATCCAACACAATGGCGCGAGATTATCAGCCTCATCCAAATCGAGGTAACCCTGTTTTCAAGTACGATCGCTGCCCTTATCTTTCGGCCCTTGCCGCCAAACCGCCCCCTTTTGGGGTTTCGACGGCTTGAGCTTAGCTTCGAACGAGTTACATATCAAGCACGTAGTGAGAAGGGTTTCCGGATGCTCCTGTCAAAGTGTCGAGGAGCATTGAAATCGAGCCCCGTCCGGTGGCTTTTGGCGCCTCCGCGCAGGCTCCTTATAAAAGGCCGGAGTGTTCTTCCCTCTCCTGCAATGCTACCCGTCTCCCCTGATCGAATGTGGTCTCTAGAGGTCGTTCTCGGTGCCGGAGCCGTTGTTATCCTTCTAGTTTTGGGCAGCTATTGGACTGGGCGACAATATCCGCGCCCGCCCGGTCCTCGGCCGATTCCAATCCTCGGAAGTGAGTCATTTCACTCGTCATAAAAGGCTCCGCTCGTCGTCTAAATTTCTTCCCATCGATGGTTCAGACATCTTCGACATGCCACGTTCCCAGTATGCGCTAGCCTGGGCCAGATTGGGACAAAAATATGGCCCGCTCACCTGGTTAGCCATACCAGGTCAAAACTTTCTGATTTTAAACTCTATGGAAGCGGCAAGGGAGCTTCTGGACAAGCGCGGATTTATCTACGCTGACCGACCCAGATGGGTCATGGCCGGAGAGTTGATGGGTAAGCCTGATACTTCGTCGACAGTTCTCCGCAAAGCTGAGAGGGGCTTTTCGGACCAAGGCCTGGACTCGCTTACACCTCTCAGTCGTTCTAACCCTGCCTGGCGAAAGCACCGTTCGCTTCTAAAGCACTCTCTTTCTCCGCAAGTGGTCAAGAGGGATTACTCGATCCAGTTGACGAAGAAAGCCCATCAATACCTTCACTGCTTGTTAACACGGCCGGAGGACTTTTTGGTAGATCTGGGAAGGTATTGTAACGCACAAGCCGCTTGCTCAAAAGCCGTCCGTGAATTAAAATTTGGCCGGCGTTGTAGGATTGTCGCTGAGAACGTTGTTGAACTTACTTACGGCAACCGTACAGATGACAAGGGGAGGGATCTCGTCAAACTCAACTACCACATCATGCACACTATTTTACCTGGGATGCAAGGATATATCGTGGACATGCTCCCGGTCTGTGAGTTATCTGCTTCGGTCAAGTCGTCTAAGTCTTTGACAATATTGCATCTACGGGAAGTACGACATCTCCCCAGTTGGCTACCAGGGATGAATTTCAAACGCGACGCTGCCAAATGGAAGGCCGAAATCGATGAAGCAAAACAGACGATATTTGGTTTTGCGAAGAGAAGTTTGGTAAGACCCTGGTGTCCCTACTGAAGTCACTGGAACTGACCTTGCAGGTTATCATCCGGTTCTTAAGGCTACCGCGAATCCAAGTTCTGACTCTTCATTTATGACGAATAACCTGCGAGAACTATATCAGAAGCACGAAGATTCAATAGACGTCGGACAGATAGAAGAAGATGAACTAGCTATTAGCAACAGTGGATTTTCATTCTTCTTAGGTTAGATTCACTCCTCGTGAAGTGGGTCGAATGTCATCCGGTTTACTCACTGTGCCACTCGTCGTGTCTTTCCAGCGGGTGTTGAAACGGTAATTGTTTCTCTTTTACCCGCGATTCGATCGTGCTTACCAGCCGTTATTTGCAGACCCAGTACTCCCTACATTCGTTTCTCCTTGCAATGGTCTTGTTTCCCTCGGTCCAGGAAAAGGCTCATGCCGAAATCGATGCCGTTGTGGGCTCACAGCGTCTTCCTACGTTCGACGATCAACAGAATATGCCTTACCTTCATGCGGTGCTGTTGGAGACTCTGAGGTGGAATCCTGTGGTCCCAATGGGTAAGTTGAAGTTCCGAAGATTCCCCAAGTTCGACGCCTTGACGTAGGGTATCACCTTATATCAGGCCTACCCCACACTTTGTTAAAAGACGATATTTACGGTGAATACCCCATACCAAAAGGCACAGTCGTCATTGGTAATTCATGGTACGAAGGATATTACGCATCAGCCGAGCCACCGCTTGTTGACTAACATCTTGTCGTGTACCTTGCCAGGGGAATTTCTCGAAACACACAATACTACGAGGACCCGTCTACGTTCGACCCCGAGAGATACCTCAAGCCAAACCCAGATCTCGACCCTCGGCAGTTTGTATTCGGCTTTGGCCGTCGCATTTGTCCTGGGAGCGAGCTCGCATTCCGGGCTATTTGGATCACCGCAGCTTCGATTCTTTGCGCGTTCAAGCTCAAAAGGACTGAAGACGACACAGCTGCCTTGGATCAGGACCTGGAGAGGTTTAGCTTTGGAAGCGTAAGGTGCGAACAGTCCTTTGTGTCTTGATAATACAACAAGGAACACTAATCCCGTGGCCCTAAGTGTTCCTGCAACATTCAGGTGTCAATTTGTCCAAAAGCACAGCGACCTTAAAGAGGCCTTGGGTCCCTCGTAATCTTACTATAGTCAAATTCAAGTCAGCAGCATTCACTGTCTTGAACCAAACCCAATTTCGTGTCATAACTGTATAATCCGAGCATATATTTCTTCACCGTTGTTGCTGCTCCCCACCTGGTCCTATCACTCGAGATACTTGGTACGCTTCTTCGGTACATGCCGGGCGAAACAGAGGAGCAGGGCGGGCACGGCTCAAGCCGAAATCAAATACACGCTAGCGGTACATAGCAAGCACTAAGACTCCCGATCTCCGTTTCAAAATGCGTCAGCCGAGATTGCGAATATGCCCCTTCGTCCCGTCAGTATACATAAATACCTCAAGCCCAGAGGCGCCGTCCCGCCCCAGGGCCGGCCCTATTAGTTAAATGCATGGTACCCGCTGGCCCTTTCTTATAGCCGAACACCCAGGCTAAGGACTTTCCCGAATATCATCAATTATACCACTGTCCAAACCCCCAATGTCAGACGTATCTCGGAAGTTGGGATCAGCATAGCGCGTTCGATTTGAACTAAATGGTATAAGCATAGGTTTGCACCCCCTCCAAACCAGTCGCGCTCGCGCAGGACTTGTCTAAGAGAGAAATTGGCCTCTTGCAAACCCCGCCGGTCTTGGCCGGCGCCACTGTACCATGGTCCCTCGAGACCTTGCCGCAGCCTTTCCGGAGGTTATAGCGATTAACAGGCACAATAGCAATTTATTTGGACGTAAATTCAAAACGCACTCCTTAACCCCGGCGCATTGCTAGATCCACGGACAACTGCAGGGTAACGGAGCCCTATCCCACAGTGCGATGGGACCGGTAGCGAGCGCTTTGCTACCGACTAATCACAGCTAATGCTCTATATCATTTCGGGAACTCTAGAGCTTGTCGGTGTGTTGCGGTGGACGGAAAGGCCCTTCGGGTAGAGGCAGGGATCAGGCTTGGGAGTTGCCGGCAAATCGGTAATCAACGGAGAGACAGGCCCGAAGACGTGCCCTGTGACTGCTAACGCATTACGGGAGAGAAGCTTCCCTGAGCTTGAGGTATCTGCATCAATACTGTAGATAGTATTAAAAACTAACGCGAACAGACCGCAAGAAGCTCGCAGAACAAGTCACATCATATTGAGGCGTCGAGGCGTAACGTTCCTGGCGCGGCTGGGTGGTGCAGTGATCGGGGTTGGTCTGTTCTCGTCACGGAAGACGCATCTTTGGTTTGACTGAGGCGATGGCTCGGGAACCCCAAAGTATTGTCCAGCGACCCTGGGGATTCTATATACTTGGGCCGTTTGTGCATATCATAAAATGCTGCTTGTCTCTCCCCTTTGCGCTGCTCTGCGTTATCAGAATGCCAAGCGACCTCCTCTCCTCCAGCAATGTTTCGTTAGCTGCATCAGGGTTGGTGTTTGCGTACTTGCTCAAGAAGCGCTGGGATAGCACATCCCGTCCTCAATATCCTCCTGGTCCACGAGGATTACCCGTTATCGGCAGTTAGTGAATTGCCAGCTAGAGAGTATTGCATAAAGACTTATTCCTGTGTCTCGTAAAAGACCTCTTAGACATGCCCCGAAGTCAGTTCGTGCTGAAGTATCTGGAGTGGGGAAAGCAATATGGCCCAATAACTTGGGCTGTCGTTCCGGGGCGGAAGTTCGTCATCCTCAACACTTATGAAGCCATGTCCGAACTGCTTGATAAGCGCGGAAGCAATTATATCAATAGACCAGGCGGCATTATGGCGAGAACCCTTATCGGTGAGTGAACGCCCCCATCAGGGCCAAATCATCGTTCAATTCCGTTTCCTTCTCGAAGGCTGGGACTTCTCCACCGGTCAGCGGCAAGGCGATGCTACCTGGAAACGACACCGCAAGTTTCTTAAACATGCTCTCGCTATATCCACCATCAAACAAGAGTATTCCGATCTTCTGATTGCGAATGCGGCCCGGTATATTCATGCCGTGCTTCAGAAACCAGAGGAGTTCCTTCCGAGTCTTAGGCGGTAAATGAACAAAGCCTAAGATGCTTGGTGCCAATTATTGATTGTAATTTTATTCCGCAGAATACTTGGAGAGACCATTGCGGAACTCACCTATGGCGCACTGGAAGACGAGGACGGCACCGACTACGTAACCGAGCAGAACGAACTTTTCAAAGTTATAATGAATGCTTCAATGGGTTATCTCGTCGATTTGTTTCCGCCGCGTCAGTCAACCGCTTCCGTGCAACAGGAGGGCCAGCTGTTTATTGACGAGACTGCAGTAAGGTTTATTCCGGCTTGGTTTCCGGGAGCGCAGTTCCGACGAGACGCCTTAAAATGGCGACAACACTGCAAGATGCTAAGAAAGACGATGGCGGAAGGCGTAGAGAGACGAATGGTAATCTTGTTTCATTGTCTCACTACAGCTCGCAGACTGAGAGAAACCCGTCTTCTTTGTGCAGGCAGCAAAAGAAGGACGTCCATGCTACGTGTCAAACAACATTGAAGACCTCAGGAAACAACAAGCGGCAACAGGAGTGGACATCACTGAGGACATTCAAGCTGTACATGATAGTGCCTTCAGTTTCTACCAAGGGGAGTCCAAGAGCCCTCGTTCGTATGTCATTGCTAGACTCAACAATCACTTGCCCGTGGCCTAACCGTATAGCTGGATCCGATACGGTAAGACGTATTATCAAGCTTTAATGACGCTAGACAAACGTTTGATTGATTAGTCCAACACAACTTTGAAAAACTTCCTGCTCGCCGTGTCGCTTTACCCTGATGTGCAAAATCGGGCTCGTAAAGAAATCGACCAGTTCTTTACGCAAGGTCGATCTCCCAGTTTTGAATACCAGGATCAAATGCCATACATTCATGCTGTCGTCTTGGAGAGTTTGAGATGGAACCCACCGGTTTCGTCCGGTGCGTTTAATTCAGTTGTTTGGTTGAGGCTTCACTATCAGTCTGCCGAGGTTAACCTGCGCCATCCCAACAGGCGTTCCTCATGCGTCCCGAGAAGATTACATCTACGATGGCTACTTTATTCCAAAGGGCACAACAGTGATTCCCAACCTCTGGTATCATTCGACGTTTTGGATTATTAACCGCTCCTGACAAGATCTTTGCATTATAGGCAGGTATCTCGGGACCCATCGATTTATGAAGACCCTTCGACATTCAACCCCGATCGCTTCATGGGCAATCCTGAAATTCTCGACCCCCGCGACTTTGTGTTCGGGTTTGGTCGGCGCATTTGCCCGGGCGCCTCATTAGGTTACCAACTTACGTGGATCTTTGTTGTTTCAATTTTATGGGGGTTCGAAATCAAGAGACCGGAGGGAAGCCCGCGACTGGACCAGGACGCTGATCGCTTCGATTTTGGCCTCATCAGGCATGTCTCATTCTCCAACAAGGATCATTTTACTGACCCTTGTACATCTAGCTCACCATATCTCCTTTCCTGCGTACTCGATCCACGGGTTGATTGGGAGAAGAACGATCCTACAACGAGCTTCGAGATCATGTAGCCGCCGTGGCGCATTGGTACTGAAGAGAACCAGTCAATTCAGAAACATCTTTTTCATAGCTCTAATTTTGTGGAGCGGGAAAAGATATCTCCATGAAACTCTGCTCTCCGACATCAATGTTTGTGAATCGTGCTGCTCGCGGGTTTCGAACATTTTGTGATAATGTTTTTTGTTAGTATCATAATCACATATTGATTGAAGTCAAAACCATCTCAGCGGACTTTCATCAAAGCTACCTAGGGCAGGAAAAGGTCGGGGGAGTAACGTCACTTAACGCAAATCACTCTGGTTCTCGAGACCTACAAGCCCCCACGGCCAATATATTAATGAATCCCGAAGACTTCCTAAGAATGTTCTCTTCGGGACGAGGATGTAAATTGCCGTTGTGCTGTGTTCAGCGAACGTACTGCAGATTGTCCCTATGCAGGGGACTTCGAATGAGCCAACAACTCGACACGGAACTGTGGGCCGCCACCAATTGGAAGTAGAGGATAGGAAACCTCACCCTGACCGGAATATGATTCAACCGAACTACCCCTGTAAATTTATGAACTTTTGGTGCCAGGCAGTCCCTGTGGTGATGGGGAGTTAAAGTGCACGAGCGCTGCACTGCGGTTTTGCTGGTTCCCACTCGTTTGCCACCTTCGCTTTTGGAAGCATGGAGGGTAGTCTCCTCTCTCTGAACGGCATCCCTTTGGCTGCATCAACTCTCTGTCTTCTCTACTTTCTGCGGAAATACTGGAATAGCGAGTCTCGTCCTCCTTTGCCGCCGGGCCCTCGTGGACTCCCTTTCGTCGGCAGTATGTATTCTCCTTACAAGCTTCCATCGTTCGTAATCTCAATCTAGATTGAATCAGACCTTTTAGACTTTCCTCGAAAGCAATTCGTGTTGACGTATCTGCAGTGGGGGGAGCAGTATGGACCTCTCACATGGGTTGTGGTCCCGGGCAGAAAATTCTTAATCCTTAACACCTACGACGCTATGCGTGAACTACTCGACAAGCGGGGAAGTAACTACATCGACAGGAACCAAGGTGTAATGATTAGCAAGCTCATGAGTAAGTTGATTCAGTCGGTCCAAACGTACCATCTGACCTCTAAAACGTCCTTTACAACAGAGACCAACTTCACGACCAGTCGCTCGCAAGCCACTGCGACATGGAGAAAACATCGCAAGTTTCTCAGACAAGCGCTTTCTTTAGACACTATCAAACAAGATTACTCCGACCTTTTCGTCGCCAAAGCGTCCGGATATACTCAAGCCATTCTGGACGACCCTGACAACTTTCTTCCCAGTCTCAAAAGGCGAGTGGGTATGTGTTGAGCACTCTTTCGAGTGTCACTAATCCTCTGAGCGGCTTAATAAGGGTCCTTGGCGAGACAATCTCTGAGCTAACCTACGGGGCTCTCGAGCATCAAGACGGGACTGACTATGTGGCAGAACATAAAAAGCACTTTGAATATTCCAAACGAGCTGGGATGGGATACCTCGTAGACCTCCTTCCTTTGCGTTCGTCCCCTTAATGTCGCATGCTTCGCTTAGCTAAAATATTGCCCTTTTCCAGTTCGATTCGTTCCTGCTTGGTTCCCTGGGGCAAAGTTCAGGCGAGATGCACGGGAATGGGGCCAACATAGCGCCAATTTGCGGAATATGATGATCGAAGGTGTTGAAGAGCGAATGGTGCGTAAATAGTCGCTCACGTTATAAGGAGGGCATGTGGTTAATGCCCTCATGGCCCAATATATAGGCTACCAAGGAAGGGCGGCCCTGCTACGTCTCTAACCTGCTTGAAGACCTTCAAAAGCTAAGCTCGGATACGAGTGACGACATCCGCGATGACGTGCAAGCAGTGCATGATAGTGCCTTTAGTTTTTATCAGGGTGCTTCCAAACCTCTTATTTCAGCCCATAATTTGCTGTACTCACATTCCCTTCTCTCGCCCCACAGTTGGCTCAGATACGGTTGGTGTTCTGAGATACTGGATGGTCGCGCCGATCAGCACCTACCTATCATCTTTCTTGTAGACTGAAGTCGTCCTGAAGAACTTTTTGCTTGCTATGACCCTCTATCCAGAGATTCAAGCTCATGCTCGGGAAGAGGTTGACCGAGTGTACGGCGAAGGACCTCCCGGAGATTTCGAAGGACAGGAGAAGATGCCTTATCTTCGTGCTATCCTCTTGGAATGCCTGCGGTGGAATCCTCCAGTTTCTGCAGGTTTGTTGACCCTCGTAAACAGTGACGTGACGGTGTTGTTACTTACAGATATATTTGGTGATACACGCTGAAGGCTTGCCACATGTGTCACGGGAGGATGATATTTATGGAGGTTACTTCATTCCAAAGGGTACCACAGTTATCCCTAATCTATGGTATGCAGATTGACTGGTGATCTTACTCTTAGTCTAACGTTACGTTCGCAAGGAAAATATCCCGAAATCCGATGATATACGAAGACCCCTCAACCTTCAACCCAAGCCGTTTCATAGACAATCCAGAGGCGCTGGACCCTCGCGAGTTTATTTTTGGTTTTGGCCGGAGAATTTGTCCCGGAAACTATCTCGCATACCAGCTTACGTGGATCTTCATGCTCTCGGTGTTATGGGGTTTCGAGTTAAGGAGACCTCAAGGAGAACCTTCTCTTGACAATGACCTAGAGCGCTTTGACTTGGGACTTATTAGGTATGTCTGGTTTGCAACCAAATCACCTCGAATCAATGACAATTTAATGTCATTGTTAGCTATCCGTACCCCTTCCGATGCCATTTTAGTCCTCGAAAAGGATTGGAGAAGGAGATCTAGCTAATAGTGTTATAATACTACCGTACCGCGGCATTCGTCTCATGAGCTCAGCGATATCTAGCCTTTTCGCTCGGCACCAGGTGAGCGATGCTGAATACACACACGCTGAGAAGAGTTGCCTTTGGGTGTCTCGTAGTAGCAAGGCACAGTTGTGCGCCAATCTCCGCGAGGGGGTCTCCGAGCTAAACTGAGAGCATAGAGCTCTCCTCTGCACGTCAAATTCTTACTAGTACGGGGATGGTTCTATTTGGAAACCGTTTCTCCTTGGAGAAGCCCTTGCTCGATTCCTTCCAACAGGGTGGCGCGCTCGTTACCTCCGTCCGATTCGATAGCCTCCTTCCCTAACAGCGCTCTAACCGTTAGCGACAACGCATTCGGTCGGGTGTAGCAGAAATGCTCAACTAGCTTGCAACCTCGGCAGCATTGGCCAATGATGCGCCTTAACGTGCTAAATCAATACAATTGTGTGAATAGGACTGCAGCCTTCCGCGCCGCTTTGTCACCGTCACGCTCTTCGACTAAAGCGATCATTTCGCCGAAGAGCTTGTTGTTGAGAAGCTCGTTGGTTGAGCTGATTTGACGGACATTATCTTGGTTGAGCTGGTGGACGGTGGATTTGAGGTCCGCGATCCTCTTGGAGGCCGCGGTGGGGTCAGCGGTGAGGACCGGAGAGCTGGATGCGGAAGCGGTGGGAGCATTTGAGAAGGTAGTGGCGGGTGTAGTCGAGGCCGACCATGGAAGGATAAGCTGAGCAGGACCGGTGGCCGGGAATGTCGAGTGAGGAAAGGAGGATGGTGTAGAGGTGGCAGAGGGTTCAGCGAAGGCGGAGGGAGCGGTGATTTGGCGCGGTGCAGCGCAAGGACGCTAAACGACGAGGAGAAGGCGATTGGTGAATCGAAAGCAAGTCAGGGTCACTCATACTGCGTCACTACATACCTGAGGAGGCACGGGAGAGATATGGACGACTTGAGGTTGTTGATGATGATCTTCAACCTGGCTCGAGAGCATTAGCAACGTCACCTAAAACAGTTTGAACGACCATGCATGGCGCCGAAATCACCTTTGAGTGCGAGCGAGACGACCGAAGCGTTCGAAGTACGTTTTGAAGCCTCGAGGGCTTCTTGAAGGGAGTCGGAGCGGGTTGAGCGGGTTGGGGCTGTGATGCGGAGGTACGAGCGGCGGACTTCTTGGCGGAGAAGCTTGGAAACCCGTGGAAGAAGAACATGGCGACCGGTGAAGAGTTCTTAGATTAAGATAAAGACAAATTCCGAGTTGCAGCGAAGGAAGGAGGGGTGAAGGCAAGATGACGAGGGCGAGGGCGAGGGCAAGAGTGCTCGGTGCTGGAACGTCAAAGGTTGGGGGGAAGACGAGGTGCAGAGCAGCTTTATATATACCAGTCCTCGTTCCTTGCCACGAGGTGTTTAGATAACGACCGTTACGGTACTTGGGTCAGGGCGTACGTCGTTTACTGCCGATCATTAGTCTGCTATTCAATCGGCGGAGAGCGCCGAGGCGCTCGAAAGACGCCGCAACAAATGATAACTTGTCATCATAGTAAACCTCACCATAAAGCTCGCCGTGACCCTGATCTAAGTCTCCCTTGCAAAGTGCCAGACGCTCGAGCTCGATAGAGGGGACGCCGAGATACGAGGCGACACCAAATAATGCTTCCGAATCCCTCAATATTAATTAACGTAATAAACCTCCGTATAGGCGTGCAGTGAAACCTCACGCCAGGCCGACCAGGAGCATCTTCGTGTTCCTTCGCCTGAACGTTGATAGCGACACTACAAGATAAAGTGTGCAAGTAAAGGCTCGGGGACTGCTGAGAGGATGTGTGAAGTGAGTGGGCGATGTGGGGCTGGGGATTGGGTCAAGAAGGGTTCCTATGTAAACAACAACGGAGGTAAAATGTCCCCCCGTTTCCGCCGACCAACCGTCTCAAACGTTAACACAGAATCGACCACAGAAAATTCACTTGCAATGATCGTCGACATTTCTTTTCCGAATCCGCTCGGTTTCCTCTAATGGCCTCGGCCTGCTCACCCCGGCCGCTCTCGCGTTCTCCAAGCAGAGCAACATCGGGCTAGCCGACCAACAAGGCTTTCGCCTACATCATTCACGACTCCAGCAGTGGCACGATCACGAGAACCAACACGACATGCGGACACCCCTTGTTCTATGGCCTGGTGGCGTGGATCTTCAAAGAGGCTCTGTTCGTTATAATCTGACCCATGCTCGAGTCGACCGTTGCCATGACCAAGCTCTGTCTGGAATACCTGAGGGCAGACCCTGCTCGCCTCTGAGTGTAAACGATCTTAATGCACGCACTAGGAGGGACCTCGCAAAATTTCTGCGCAACTGCAATGTCGTAACGACACGAAGCGCAAGTCGATCATCAGCGAGGAAAGAGCAAATGATCTGCTGTTCGAGGCGAGTGAGACTACAACATGCGTTGTGTTGATTGCGTAATAGGCAGAGCTGGTGGACTTGTAAGCTCAAGATTGCATTACCGGGCGATTCTATTTTCAAACCGTTTCTCCTTGGAGAAACCGCTGCCCGACTCCTTCCAACAGAGTGACGCGCTCGTCCCCCGCCCGATCCGATAGAGTCCCTCTCCGACACAGTTCTAAACCCCCACCACCGATATTCATCGAGAGCGACAACGCATCGGTCGAGGGTAGTGTACATGTTCATCTCGCTGCGGCCCTCGGCACCATTTGTCAATAATGTGTTTAACGCGCTAAAGCAATACGTACATTCATTATAAATAGAATCCTGGCTTGACTATGCAATTATCACACTTATGAAGCTACGTGCTTATAAAGGGGACATGCGCACAAATATCCAATAAGCTCCGGATTTACTAGAAGGGTGTTTATTTTTCATTCCCATACGAGGTCGCGAGTTTCCACTCTGTTTTAATGATGACAACACCCCGACGGTCCCTTAGCGTTGGCGGAGGACCCTCTTCATTCGGACATCGCTCAGAGTTTCCAAATAGTTTAATCCCCAGTACGGTCCAGAAGGTCCCATAAGCAATTTAGGCATGAATTTAAGAGACAACTAAATCACATTCGGCATTCCCCCTTGCTTCCTTATAAGACTCCTTCTCCCCCGAGGGGGATTCCCGACTAGCTCTACCGGACTGAATTCAACTAATCATGAGCTCAGCTCTTGCAATGACGGTGATCGGTCTTCGGTGATTTAGTTACTCTTGATGTAGGTTTCCCGGGGAGTAAAAGTGCACTGAAATGGGTGAGGATTGCTTCGGCACCGCAGGGATCAGCTTCTTTGAGACGCCCTTGACACTGAAAACACCAAATAACCCCCACCTGATAAAACCCAAGTCGAATAGGTCGACATCATTGATATCCTCCAAGCTTGCCTCGCCTTCCGGTCTCTTGAGTTCAAAGGCCCACAGGATGGAGACGACGAATATCCATGTGATTTGGTACGCCAGGGAGTTGCCCGGACAAATACGCCTACCGAAGCCGAAAATAAACTCACGAGGGTCAAGGACGTTCGGATTTTCTATAAACCGATCGGGGTTGAAGGTCGAAGGATTCTGATAGATGTTCGGGTCTCGGGATATTTGCCTAGAATGTAAAATGTAAAGGGATACTCTGGTCATTTATGATATGGGGGAGGCTCGGTACCATTGATTGGGGATCAGCGTTGTTCCTTTTGGAATGAAATAACCCTTGTATATGTCGTCCTCCCGGGATGCATGAGGCACTCCTTAAAATACAATAAACGAGATTGGAATCAGAAGCCCAATGAAAAATAAGCCCGACGTACCCATAGGAGCTGGAGGATTCCAACGAAAAGTTTCCAAGATAACAGCTTTGATGTAAGGCATATTTTCTTGGTCCAAAAAATCTGGGGACCTCCCGTCATTAAACACCCGATCGATTTCTTCCCTGGCGCGTGCTTGAACCTCGGGATGAAGCGACATAGCAAGCAAGAACGTCGTCAGAGCTATTATGCTCTTTTGTTTGAAATACGGTTCTTTCAGCACGTCCTATGTCACAGATTGCAATGTTAAACTCACAGTATCAGCTCCCGCTGAGGGTAGAAAATAATCGACGTTAGTGAAGGAATAAAATATTGGACATCCTGGAGGCACCTTGAAAGAAGCTGAAGCCACTTTCGTGAACCAGTTGTGCGTCAGCACGGACATCGGCTCCAGTCTCATCCTGCTGCCTTTGAAGGTCTTCGAGTAGGTTTGTGATGTAGCACGGCTGTCCCTTCCCAGTCGACTGCAGAACGGTGTATTTTGTCAGTGATAGACGGAGCGAGCGAGATAGTCGTAAATACCATGCGGTGTTGGATACCGTCCTGCATCATGGTCTGAAGACTGATGCGATGTTCCCTCCACTCCTTGGCGTCGCGCTTAAATTTTGCGCCAGGAAACCAACTAGGAATAAACCTCACTTTCATCCCCTCAGTATCTAATCGTGGGAGAGACCTGTCTTACTTACGTGATGGAAAGAGGTCAACGACATACCCGGCTGCTGCACGTACAGAATAATCGACGAGTTCTTGGTGCTTGACCACGTAATCGGTACCATCTTCATGGTTGAGTGCTCCGTAGGTAAGCTCCGCGAGGGTCTTCCCCAAGACGCTGTTTCCGTTTTATCAACAAGCCGAAAAAACATCAATATCTCTTGTCCGACTCACCGTTTCAGAGATGGAAGAAAGTCGGAGGGTTCGTGGAGAATGGTCTCCAGGTACTGGTGCGCTTTCGCCAGGAAGAGATCCGAGTACTCCCGCTTCAAAGCCTCCAATGATAGTGCTTGATGAAAGAACTTGCGATGTTTCTTCCAATCACTGTCAGCTTTCTTGATAGGCGTAGTGAAACCCAAGCCTAGGTCAAAGCTGCGTAAGTGAAGGTCCTCGGTAAAGAGGGTAAGACGCGGTTCACCAATCATTTCCCCCGACATGACCATGCGTGGACGATCTATATGATTAATTCCTCGCCGGTCCAATAGCTCGTCTATGGCATCATACGTGTTCAAAATCACAATGTTCCGACCCGGAACTGTGATCCAGGTAATTGGTCCATATTGAACTCCCCACTTGCTGAATGTGAGGCAGAATCGTTCCTGTGGCATATCAAGGAGATCTATGGACCAATTAGCGCCTCACTGGATGAATATATCTTGCTGTACTCACTTCCAAGGAATGGGAGTCTCTTGGGTCCCGGAGGGAAGGGAGGGTGTGCCTGACTCTTCCACTTTCGGAGGCAGTAGAACAGCACAAGACCTGAGACTCCCAACGAGAGGATGTTCGATGAAAGAAAAGCGGTTACATTTTCGGCCATGGGAGGAGATGTATAATGGGGGGGGGGGGGGCAACTAAACGGAGATCACCCGAAACGTAAGGGGGCGTTTTATAGACGAGACGGGTCTGGACAGCTTTCGTACCGTCTGGTGTCGCGGCAATCTTGCCAGGTTTCCCTTGAACAAGATAATAATAGTCGATAGGAAGCTTCAAGGAATCATTCCCGCCCGCTTCCTTGTGAGATCAAAGCTCAGTCCGGACAACGCCAGCTACACTCCGAGCAATTCACTCACTGTTGGCCCCAGTCCCGACACTTCTCCCCATTGGAAGTGGTATTTTGCATAACATCGTCACAGACTGGGACACCTTTGTGGATGTTTGAAGGACCGATGGGTAGGAACTGTAAAATTCGGAACGATTTCGAAAGGATTCCCTCCCTCACTGACTCAAGCCGGGAGGTGGGGAACTCTTTCGAGGAAACGCGGGATGTTGAGAGCGATTTGTTATCGTTGCGGATTTTCCGCGGGCATCGATAGCGAGGTGCGGCCTCAGTTCACTGACAAGTCAAGCCTCATATTTTCCTCGAGTTGGCCAACGGTCCGCGATTAACACTGCATCCTCAGCCCTCGCAGGAATGAGCCCAAGATGGTCTCTGTTTGGTTAGTTGGGTGCTTCAAGCTCAGCTTCCCCAGCAAAGACGAGGCTCCCTTGGTCAAAATTTCTAAATACTATGGTATGACTTATACGCTGAGCAAGCTGGCACTCTTTATCGTCGTTCCGACCATATTGCAAATGACTAAACAGACATCATGAATTGATACAAATATTCACGTTGAAATCGCGGCCACGCGATCCTAAGCTTGTGATCAAGCCCCCGGAGTCAGGGACCCCACCTTATCCCAGCAAAGCACACCAAGAGACGCCGGATAGACTATCTATGGCTACCCCATTGATGAAATGTTAGTTTAGTAACAGGGTTCTCGGTGCGACTAACAATGGCGACCCTTGTGGACTTTAGCTGAGAACATTAATTTGTTCCGTGAGAGTTGGTCTGAGTATTACGGCTTGGCACTGTGCGAGCTACAGTGGCAAGCCAAGAATGCCGGCGCGACGGCCGTTTCCTCGATATAAAGTGTTATAATCGACATACGCACACATGTGCAACTACTCGTTTGTAAAACCACAGCCTACCCCACCTCTTTCATTCATGCTTTCCCTCTCGCAACCTCTCCTTGACGACCCCATCCTAGTAGCGATGCTATCGTGTCGGAGTATCTCCCTTGGAGCTGCAAGTCTGCTTCTCCTCTACGTGGTTGGAAAGTACTGGCCAGGCAAGACTCGTCATCGTTACCCTCCTGGCCCACGGGCGCTTCCATTCATTGGCAGTGTGTATACAGTCCGGATCATCATGCAAGGATAGCGCTCAATTTTTACCTTTCTTTGATCTTGCAGATATTCTTGATATGCCAACTGATTGTCTCGGTCCTGGCTTTTCCAAACTTGGAGAGCAGTACGGCCCGTTGACATGGATGGTAATCCCTGGAAGAAACATCCTCCTTCTTAATGACTATCAAGCGATGCGGGAGCTTCTAGACAAGAGAGGTGGGAACACCATTGACCGCCCTCGACTGGTTATGTTTGCAGAGCTTGTTGGTGAGTGGAGCGCCCATTTCTTCCCACGATTGTGGCTTAGCCCTCGTAAAACAAAGGATTTGATTTTGTCACCCCTGTCTTATCCGGTGATGCTAGGTGGCGACTACACCGCAAGCATCTCCGACCCGCATTGTCCCTGACCACCATCAAACAAGAGTATTCGGATCTCTTCTTAGCTAGTGCTCGTCGGTACCTGGAATCGCTTGCCCGTGAGCCCAAAGCTTTCGATAAAACCCTCCACCGGTAGGTAATAATGCCTCCTTTTGAGGTATTGGCCAGTCAATTAAAATTCTGACGAAGAACGTCACAGCATCCTAGGGGAAACAATCACCGAGCTTAGCTTCGGTGCACACAACGACGGCAAAGGCAACGATTATGTGGATAAACACGAAACGCTCGTAGGGTTTAGCAAGAAAGCGGTCGCTGGATATGTCGTTGATCTCTTCCCACCACGTACGTTTGCGGAGAGTGACCCGAAACAGCCCGATCAACTCATGCCCCGCTCTCAGTCAGGTTCATCCCCAGTTGGTTCCCATTTGCTCAATTCAAGAGAGATGCAAAGATATGGAAGGCCTACGCAGAGAGTGTGCGAAAGCTGATGTTTGAAGGTGTACAGCAACGAATGGTAAGGGGCGGATAAAGCATCCCTTGCAACGCAAGGTAATGATGTTCCTAGCACTGACCTTTAATGCCACAATTTCAGGCAGCTGGCGGGTTTCGCTCGTGCTACGTTCTAAATTCGCTCGAAGCATTGCGCAAGCTTCAAGCTTCAGGGGTTGATGTCAGCGACGACGAAAAGGCGGTTATGGATAGCGGGTTTTCTTTCTACCAGGGCAAGTCCAACATAGCACATACACCGCTGCCGAGAATTGTCAATAATTTTGATCATTTTATCATTCATACTCCGTCTTGGGAAAAAAACACAGGAGGTGTTGACACGGTGAGATCCTCCTCGAATACGTTCACCCCTCAGCCTCTCTGAACGCGCGCTCTCTGTTTCCGCAGACTCAATACACCCTTAAAAACTTCTTGCTGGCTATGTCACTCTATCCTTCTGTTCAATCACGTGCTCGTGAAGAGATCGATCGTATTATAGGTACCGGGCGTTGTCCCGATTTTACCGATCAGGCACATTTGCCTTATGTCCATGCTATCCTCCTTGAGAGCTTAAGATGGAATCCACCTGCACCTGCTGGTCAGTACACGAGTTGCATACCTGTTATCTCCTTAATGCGTTAACTGGTGCGCGGTCTTCTGAACCTAGGGTTCCCGCACATGTCTCGGGAAGACGATACCTACAATGGGTATTTCATTCCCAAAGGTACCATGATCTTGAAAAACATGTGGTAAATATTATTGCACTTATATTATAGCAACTTGACGCTCACACTTTTCCTATTAATAGGGGAGTCTCGCGAAACCCCACAATCTACAGTGACCCTTGCTCGTTCAACCCGGATAGGTTTATCGACGACCCAGATATTTTGGACCCGCGGGAGTGGATATTTGGATTCGGACGTCGTTCCTGTCCTGGAATGAACATGGCGTTGCAACTCAGCTGGATTTTTATCGTCTCTATCTTATGGGGCTACGAGATCAAGAGACCCGAAGGAGAGACAGCATTCGAAGACGACGCTGATATGTTTGACTTTGATTTCCTCAGGTAAGAGGGAAGCGGCAAAGTGGTGATTAGACAGGCCCGACTAAGAGATTTCCTCCTTAGCTCGCCCAAGCCGTTCCGTTGCGACTTCATTCCAAGGGAAGATACTGCAGAAGTACTCTTTGATGAATAATCAACGCAGTCGGGAGCACTTGTACTCTATCTCACTGGTATATAGATGATTTTCGCTTTCATTGTGTGTAACAGTCTCCTTCACGGAAAAAAGAAACATACCTTTGAGCGTTGGTTTTACAGTCAAGAGTTTACTCTTACTCCAGAGTGCCAAGGGCCAGACCCGATGAGGCTAATTCTACTGGGTCACTGGCTGACCGATTCATGTCTGGGGAGAGTTCTGAGCGAGATCCGACTGACACAAGGCCTTCATCACCGAACTCACCGTCGCCACCGTTGCAGCCAGAAAGAAACCGTTGTCCACGTCAGCAGTAAATGCTGACGCCGTCATTAATCGATTATAAATACGTGGATTAGAACGATTAATTGGCAACAGATGTTTTAAAATCTTGAAACAAATTCTGTTAACCATATTTTGGGAGTCTCGATGGTAATTAACGGTCGGCGACACTCCCCCAAGGGCACCGACAATCCTATCCGACGTGCAAGAATTTAGCATCCGCGTGGATAAGGTTCCAGCATCGATCACGAACATTGGGACGGTTCACCGGGATGGTTGTGTGCACCAGTAGTTCATGATCAACTGACTTTCATTTCTGTAGTCCATCAATTCTACGCTATCCAAGCACACACAGTGTCTTTTGGGTTGGGGTGGGGAGAGGCGAGCAAAGCTTGACAACTGCACGAAGGATTTTTCGCCGAGGGTAGGAGGTGGGGAGTCGGGGTATGTCTGTTGGGCGGTTGGAGGCTCTCGTAAGCGACCGTGGGAGTCGGGGATGAGTATCCCGCGTTCACGACTGTGGCACTTTTCGAATAAAACCCTGGCTCTTTAGCTCAGTGATCCCAAGTTCGACTTCGGTCCTGAGACTTCGAATCGCATTTCAAATCTTCCACCGCCTTATCGCCTGCCACTGCTCACTTGACATTTGATTCGGGGTGAACCATGCGTGCAGCTTTCATCTCCTGCATCAGGTGCCCCAAGACACCGAACGTTCCTCGCATTATGTTGAGTCCCCCCGAAAGGATACTGGCTCAGCCTGCAAGCTTCCCTCTGCGTACGCACTTTGAGCCCTCTGTGTTAAGTATCACCGATCCTCAGCGACTCCCATCCCCACGCTAGGCAGCGGAACACTTTCTTCTCTCGCTCCAATCATTTGAAGAAACCCGCTTTTGCTTCGTTAACGTTATCAAGGCACACTTAAATCAATCGCGCTTCGCCCCTCGGATCCCTAAATGCCTAACAAGGGCCGCGGCGCCGGTGAATTTGACACAACCTCTTCCGCGCCATTGGGTCTGGAGTTTTCGCCAATGTTTCATATTTAAGAGGCTAGCTGCTCTACCCGATGACTAATGGCACATACATCTACAGGGTATAAAAAGGACCCGGCTACCGATGATCCCCTCAGAGAACAAATTATTGTGCAAAATGGCCTCCGAACCCTCCCTCCCAAACCTGCCGTTGTCGAGCGGCCTCGCATTTGGCGCCAGCATCGCTTATTTCTTTTTATTCTGAACAAGTACTGGTCCTCCAGTCGCCGATTGCCATACCCCCCTGGCCCACGACCTTTGCCCATCGTCGGAAGTCAGCATACCTGATCATGATCACAATTATCTCTTCACATCCTTGCCTTTACTGATCGTGTTTGGTCTCTGTTTTAGATTTATTTGATATGCCGCAAGCTAAATTCGCACTCACTTGGACGAAAATGGAGAACGAATATGGTCCTTTGACCTGGCTGACAGTGCCTAGCCAGACCTTTTTGATCCTTAACTCCATGGAAGCTGCAAAAGAGCTTCTAGAGCAGCGAGGATCTATCTATGTTGACCGGCCAAGGTTCGTCTTCCTGGGGGAATTGATCGGTGGGTCAGCTCCTATCCCTAGGCCGTACAAAATATTCACGACGGTTGTCGAGGGCAGGAGCAAACTACGTCACATCGTTATGCCGATACAATCCCATGTGGAGAAAGCACCGTTCACTATTAAAGCACGCCCTTTCCCCGCAAGTTGTCAAGCGGGATTACTCGCCTCTGCTGATGAAGAACGCTGAGCAATATCTACACTGCCTGGTGAAGCGACCGAAGGCCTTCCTGGAGGATTTGAAAAGGTATGATGAAAGCAATGGTATGAGCACTCTGAAGCGCAAGTCAGCTGACCTTTGATCTTTGGAATAGGACCGTGGCGGAGAGCATTGTTACTCTGACGTATGGGAGGCTTAGAGATGAACAAGATAGAGATTACATCCAACTTAACTCCTATGTGGTGGACACATCCTTGAAGGTTCTAAAGGGCACATTGTCGACCTCATTCCTGCCCGTGAGTGGCGTCTTAGTGTTATATTCGTCTTCGTCCTGGCTGAGTTTCCCTCGCCTTTAGTGCGTCACATCCCAAGCTGGGTTCCCGGAATGAAGTTTAAGCGCGACGCTGCTATATGGAGACATGAATTCCACGAGATAACACGCGCTATGTTTGAGCGTGCTAAGGAAAGCGTGGTAAGCACAGAGACACCACATCTATAGTGTTTCAGATGAGATAAAGTCCTCTTGTTATATCCAGATCTCCGGGGAAGCAGACGGAATGTCGTCGTTTATGACGAATAATCTGCGAGACCTCTATCGCAAACAGCAGCATCTGAACAACGGCGGACAGTTAGACGACGACGAGACCGCAATCAGCCACAGCGGCTTCACATTCTTCTTAGGTAGATCCCGGTACTAATTATACGAGGTCTGTTGATCTAATTTGGGGTTTCTTGCTTTTTGCCACCGTTGCTAGGGGGCGTCGAGTCAGTAAGTAACACCTCCCTCAAGCTGTCCCTTCCCAGTGATTTACTTGAAATCTCCCCCAGAGCCAGTACTCAATACATTCATTCCTCCTTGCAACGGTTCTATTTCCATCAGTGCAAGAGAAAGCCCGTCTCGAAATTGACCGAGTCGTTGGTGACAAACGCCTTCCAACATTGGATGACCAACAGGACATGCCGTACTTTCACGCTGTGGTTCTAGAAATTTTCAGGTGGAATCCAGTGTTTCCAGTTGGTGGGTGCAAGAGCACTGGTTTTAGGCTCCGGATATCGTGACACTCACAAAGTATCGATGGGGCATTCAGGCCTGCCTCATGCGTCACTGAAAGACGACATATACGATGGCTATTTTATACCAAAGGGCACGGCTGTCCTCCCTAACGCATGGTATTAACTTTCTTCATTTGGTCGTCCGGATGTTCTATCAGCTAACGACCCTCTCGGTTCGAATTGTGCTAGGGGAACCTCCCGAAATACCAAGTACTATAATAATCCATCCATATTTGACCCAGATAGATACCTTAAGTCTATCCCGGAGCTTGATCCACGTCAATTCGTATTTGGGTTTGGTCGTCGTATTTGTCCAGGGAATGAGCTAGCTTTCCAGGTTATTTGGCTTATGGCGGCGTCCATTCTATGGTCATTTCGCCTTGAGAGTGCTGATGGTGACACTTCATTGCTGCATAATAATATAGATAGGTTTAGTCTGGAATTCATGAGGTGGGTTCCTTTCTCCGTCTGATTCTAGCCGAATGACTAACATGTACTACCAATCATGGGGACAAGCGAGCCTGCACCATTCAAGTGCGAGTTCCTCCCGAGGCGTGACAATCTTCAAGATATACTCGGCCTCTCGATGGAATAGCCTCTGTTAAAGTGACTAGCAGCTCAAGGGTTTTGATTTCAAAGGAGTGGAATGCCTACTTTGAACCATCGCTACCCGCTATTTGTCCCTCGACCTCCCATCAATCCTCGTCCGCAGTCGTAACCACTTCGTAACTTGATGGACATAGCCTGTATTGTAATCCTTCTTATACTTTTGTTATTATAAGGGTTCGGGGCGGGCAACTCCCGACCTTTCTAGAATGCTTTCGATTCCCCCCATTGCAAACCCTTCGGGGGAAAACCAGAATCATCG
Organism: Tulasnella sp. 424; assembly: GCA_019633425.1. Taxonomy (NCBI): domain Eukaryota; kingdom Fungi; phylum Basidiomycota; class Agaricomycetes; order Cantharellales; family Tulasnellaceae; genus Tulasnella; species Tulasnella sp. 424. The sequence goes on from WSUB01000181.1 coordinate 22,978, forward strand.
GGCTCGGGTGACAACGCCATCTTGGAGCCGCGTTTAACAAGGTGCGCAAGCACACTACTTTCGTAATCGAGTTTGATTATTTGTTTTGTCGGACAAAGAGTATTGACTGCGCTACTACGTACCATACTGGTCCCTGGTCCCTGGCGACGACAACAAAGCTTACGTAGTTAAGTTGAAGGGCTGCGGCGCCTAAGAGCCTAATTATAAGAGCCTTACTTCCTCAGCGAATGCTCCCTCCGACGTGCCACCCAAGGCGCCCAATCGGTCAGCGCCCCCAGTCGTTGCTAGGGGTTAGTTGATACATTTTATTTCATAAATCGATAATTCATGCAAGTCGTCACGCTTCCGCAGGGCTCCCCCAACCTTCATTGAAAAATGATCCTCCGTGGCGATGAGGGCCTACTGAGTTCAATTTCTGTGATTCTCACACCGGTTTGAGTCCGGAACGAATCCTCCTATTTGTCGCATTCAGTTCTCGATACTAGGGGACATCAATCCTCGGCGATTCCCATTTTCTTGCCAGGCGGAGGTTGAGAGGGTAATAGCTGTTGAACGAGGCCGGGGATTGGGCATTTCTGGGGAGTGACCCTGAGGAAAGGGGCAACTCCGACTCTTCTATAATACTTTTGATTCTCTTCGTTGCTAATCCTTCGCGAAGAAACCAGACTCATGGTACTCGAGTGACCACTCGACCTCAAGCTAAGTCGTACCAGGGTAGGCTACCGAGTTTCGATCATGCATTCTGTCGGACAAAGGCACATTTACTCATATAACTCACCGCGCCCAGAAATCTGAATTTTCATTGCCAAAAGTAGTCATGGGGGGAGGCCCGTTGTATCGGGTGTCCTGTAACCAACAAATAGCTACAATGACAGGGATGCCAGTGCGACTGTTCTAATTTCTCCGACACTACAGACATTCTAACTCGCCCAAGGAAGTTATTACTAGTCAGCGGAGCTAGAAAGAGAGACCCGTCTCGCTCGTTCGATGTTCTCTCTCTTCCCTACTTCCCTCCACCAACCCAACAGCAATGATGGCGGTATCTACGAAGAGCCTCTGGCTAGGAGTCTCGATTATATCTCTAATTTATCTCTTAAGAAAGTACTGGCCGAACAGGAATCATACACGCTACCCTCCTGGTCCGCGAGCGATCCCCTTCATTGGCAGTAAGCGCATAACTTTTTCTAGGTCCATAGATGCCACCCAACTATTGCTCATCGTTGAAGTTACAGATATACTTGACATGCCTACTGACTGCTTAGGCCCAGCTCTAGAGAAATTCGGGAAGAAATACGGCCCATTGTCATGGCTGGTCGTTCCTGGGCGGAACATCCTCGTGCTCAACGATTACAGTGCCATGCGAGACCTCCTTGACAAAAAAGGTGGAATTTACAATGATAGACCACAATCAGTAATGTTACTTGAGCTAGTGGGTGAGCAATATGAAATGGTGCCCGAGGAGAACTATTATTGATGGCATAGTAAACACTTATAGGATTAGACTTTATCACGCCTGTGCTATCCGGAAACAGTACCTGGAGGCTGCACCGCAAACTTCTGCGACCAGCATTAACAGCCTCCACAATTAAGCGCGAGTACTCGATGCTCTTTTCAGAGGGCACTCGTCGATATCTGAAAGCGGTCGCCCAATCACCCGAGGCTTTTGCTTCAAGCCTTAAGCGGTACGTTATCAATCTCGATACCACATCGGCAAATAGGGCACGCTGATAAACGGATCGGGCAGGATTATAGGAGAGATAATCACCGAATTAACTTTCGGTGCATGCGTCGACAACGAAGGCAACGATTATGTAGCAAAGCACGAAACGCTTCTAGATTACAGCAAAAAGGCGACGGCTGGATATGTTGTAGACTTCTTTCCTATCCGTATGTCGATGCTTGACGAAATGGTCTCCAACAGGTGCTAAAGCTCTATTGTTCCGGCCAGTGAAATTCATTCCAAGTTGGTTCCCATTCGCGCAGTTTCAGCGGGACGCCAAAGTCTGGAGATCTTTTCTCAAAGAAGTACGGACGGAGATGTTCGAGGGGGTGCAACAGAGAATGGTAGGTTCGATTTGGGATGACCTGTGGCCGTTTGCGCTACACTTCTCGTTATACCTGCTAACTTGCGAGCGCCGGTGATCTGCCTGTAGGCTGCGAACGAAGGCCGCTCGTGCTATGTAGCAAATACAATTGAGGAACTTCAGAGAAAAGCCCAAGCCGGCGCTGACATTCGCCAAGAAGTGCAAGCGGTTCTAGACAGTGGATTTGCATTTTATCAAGGCGAGTTACTCCTAACATTCACGTGCCCGAATCCTTCATCTGACCACCCTTACATATTCACCACGCACGATTCAGGTGGTGTTGACACTGTACGATGCAAACGCTGGCAATGGTTCCCAAATCTTGCTGTTTTCTGATCGGGTTTCCTCCCTATTTCAGACTGAGTACACGATCAAAAACTTCCTACTTGCTGTCTCTCTCTATCCAGCCGTTCAAGCTCGTGCCAGGGAAGAAATCGATCGCGTCGTAGGCAATGACCGCTTGCCCAATTTTGACGATCAGGATAACTTGCCGTACATCCATGCCATTGTTTTGGAGAGCTTGAGATGGAACCCGCCGATACCATTTGGTCAGTACCTGAGCCAGCTAATTGGCCAGTCGCGCGCGATTCACCTTCTCACTTCACTTTTCCCACCAAGGATTCCCCAATGTCTCCCGGGAGGACGATACATATCTAGGCTATTTCATCCCAAAGGGAACCATGGTCATGAAAAATCTGTGGTGAGCGCTATCTAGCCCCTTTCGCCGCAAGATGCCAATGCCCCTGTTCATCCCTGCCTCAACCAGGCAAGTATCTAGAGATCCCAACATCTATAGCGACCCGTCCTCCTTCAACCCCGACCGGTTCATTAACGAGCCGAAAGATTTGGACCCGCGGGAATGGGTATTTGGCTTCGGGCGACGTATTTGTGCCGGGAACCACCTCGCATACCAGATTTCGTGGATATTCATCGTCTCGTTGTTGTGGGGGTTTGAGATTAAGAGGCCGGATGGAGAACCACCGTTGGAGCAAGACGTCGATCGCTTTGATTTCGCATTCCTCAGGTACGAGGCACGCGATAGAAGTGACACGGGTCGGGGCCGAATTGACGAGAAACTTGTTTCGCAGCGCGCCCAAGCCATTCAGGTGCGATTTTATTCCGAGAGAAGGCGTTGCCGGTGTGTTTGCCGATGATTAGTTAAACCTCTTAGCGACAATGGAGCCGCCAGTGATTAAAACACCCCCAATAATTTATAAATCGAGAGCGTGTCCCAGGGCGTTTGCAGGGGTATTATAGTAGGCCAAGCGTATTAATCACTTCAATGCCGCTCCTCCGGCGGTAAAGGAGCGAGCCGCTTGACCGAACGTCTGCCGAATGGAGTGGCAATAGTTTGGGCGGCGCCGTCATGCGCAATTTGGCGGGGCCGAAGAGCTCTCGTTCCAGCCTATGGTCTCTGAGACGCTCGTGGTTCTCTCTACGGAGAGGGTTAACCTGATGCTAATAGCTCCCTTGCCTTTAGCGCATGTTATTACAGTGACGACCAACCTCAGGCGAATTAAGCTTGGATATAGTGTAATGAAGCAAATTGGGTCCTGGGTGGCGGATAGCACCTAAATACCCGAGCCAGAACCAAGAGGAACCTCGATAGCGAGAGCCGGGACAGTAAGGACGCCAGGCGAAATTCAAAGAGGTACTCGGCTGGACGAAGTGAACGTGACGCCACCGGAGAGGCTACCTTGGAACATTTCCTATCTGCTATAGGTGTAGCCGCCCAAGGCTGAGGCAAGCTTAAAACCAGGTCGGTTGTCGCAATCCCGCGGTCTCAAAGCGAGAAGAACGCGAATCGATACATCAAAGGAAACAAAGGACGATGAAGCAGGCTAAAGGGTATTCGTATCGCCCCTTGAGTACACCAATAAACGAAGAAAAAGAACACATTGAATAAACCGGACAGCGTAGCGCTCCATTCAAGCCTTCCAGCCGTGAGCGGGCATGATCTTTTTATCTCCCGTGTCATCTTGATTGGCTTCGGGCTTGGAGCTATTATCCTTGGACTTTGGAGAGTTCGGCGATGATGATGGTTTGGTGTTGTAAGTGGTGTAGTCGACGGGAGCGTGCTTGTTGAAGGTGGCGTCGCGGCCGCGAGCGATCACGACACCGTTGTGTCGAGGAGCGGCATGGAGAGGATGGGCAACGGCGGAGAGAACCAGAGTGCAGGTGGCAAAGAGGGCGGTGAAACGCATCGTGAATAGGTTTTAGTGTGTAGGAAGGAATGTGAAGCTCTGAGAGAGGGATGAATGAGAGTAGTTGAAGAGAGTGGCGAGGAGGGAGGGTACGGTTCCCTGGGCGAGTAAAGGAGATGCGAAAGAGAGAGGGGGTACAGTTGAAGTTGATGATGGACTGGACTGGCTGCCAAGTCCGGATTTTATGGACGATGCGATTAGAAGGTTGAGGTGTCTCCAGCCCAAATACGAATTTTCTCAAGTCGGTTTAGCTCAAATGTTGTTGTTTCTAGACCAAATAACATTAAGACGACGTTGCGCACTCGTTTCATGCACTGAATGGTAACTGAACGGAGACGACGCAGCGCGTTGCCAAAACAAGGAAGTAGGTTGATGTTTTGCTTCCGAACATGTTAAACAGAGTCCCACGGACAGAGCCAAGAGGAGGCACGCCGGTAATGTCAAGTAGGCGATCTGGGAGGGCTTAGATCCGTCGATCTGACCAGTCGGCTAAGGCGACCTGTTCAGCTTTTGGATCCGTCCGCTTGTCGCATACCGCCGTTCCGAAGAGCCGAAGCCAGTCTTCTGTCTTCAACGCAAAATAGCTGTGCAATGAGATCGCACATGATGACCTTTGAATCATGTGTTGAGGAAAAATCGATGGTACGCGCGATCTAAATCCGAGGCCGAGACGAGCTCACCTCCTTTGTAGGTGTGTCCGGCAAAATTGACAGATGTCCGGGGATCACGTGTGTTGTTGCGTCCAAGCCTAAAAGTCAGCAAACTGACTGCACCACACAACCGGTCCAGAGTCTTCCAGAATTCCCCCTCTCTGACGACGCATCATCACCTAACAGCTCCAATTCTAATTGAGACGACGTAGGAAGGTGTGGAGTGGTTCTGGTCGTTATCGGACAGTCGAACGTGCTTACGTATGCAAATCGCTCCACAGTGATTGGTTTGCGCGGTGGAGCCTCCCTCTCCAAAACTCCAACGCCCCGCCCCAATCTCATTCCAGCCTTTATATACGACGCTTGGCTCCAAATTGGCACATGTATAGAGGTCCCAGCACTCAACGACTTACATTCATCCTCGCTTTCCCTTTCCTCGCAATGGCAACACTCGCACGAATCTACCAAAGCTCATTCGACCGTGCTCCGGCACAAACCTTGATGTTCACAAATGGATGTCTAAGCGCTCTCGGAGACGTTTGCGCGCAGAGTATCGAACTATTCGTGAGTGGAGCTATCCACCCTGACTCGCCTCTTCGTCTCTGACGCCGGGCCGGTTTGTTTTTCTCAGTCGTCGCGCGATTTGGAACGAAAGAACTATGACCCAGTACGAACAATTCGATTCATCGTTTTCGGTGTCGGAATGGGTAGGACTCTATCCCATTACTTGATTCATGTCGCAAGGTTCTGATAGTCCTCCTTAACGCCCTTTAACAGGCCCACTCATCGGACGTTGGAACAAATTCCTTGAACACGCGTTCCCTCTCCGTGCCGCAGGCGGAAAAGTCAGTTTTACAAGCTTGGCGAAGCGCGTTGCTGCCGACCAAACGATGATGTAGGTGGCCTTGGCCGGTGCACCCTCGTTCGTCAACTGAACCCCGTTTCGCTATCTAGGGCCCCCGTAGGCGTACGTGTCTTCCTTCACCCGCCACCGTCGACCCTGAACTCTTTCTGGAAATTTCCGCATGCAGACCGAACTGACACGGTTTCCTCCTCCGTTTTATAGATGGCCATTTTCGTCTCGTCGATGGGATTCATGGAGGGCAAGAACGTGACGCAGGTGTCGCAGAAGTATAGTGAGTCCTTGTTGTGGTCCACCATCTTATCTCACTTCGGGGTCCAACCCACCGAGTTCCCACCGCACCTCGCACCCTTCGTTCCACCGCTGACCTTTCGTCCGTTACTTTCAGAGGACATGTTTGTCCCAGCCATGCTAGCAAACTGGAAAGTGTGGCCTGCAGTTCAAATGGTCAACTTTAGGTTCATGCCCTTGCCATATCGTGTTCCGTTCCAGTCCACGTGTGGCGTGTTTTGGACGGTGTACCTGGTGAGTCGCCCCTTGCATCACTCCTACTTCTGCTTCGTCCATTTCTGATGCGGATACTATGACTCGTAGTCGCTCTTGAACGGCCAGACCAAGGAGCGTTAAATTCAGCATCCTTCGTTCTCGGCTCTCGGACCGAACTTTCGCCGCATGTTCTCTCCACCGCAAAACCTCTGCTCACATCCTTTCAACTCTTGCAACATCACCATCCTCTATTTCCTCCTCTTGTTTCTCCATATATTTTGCATTGGGTTCTCTAGACTCTTGCACCTCTAGACTCCCTCCTCTCATCATTCCTCATCCTCTTTACCGAACACTCGTCAAGTTTCTTGCCTCTTGCTGTATCACCTAGTCTTCGTCCCTCTATTGTTCTAGCCGTTCTTAGCTATTTCTATTATACACGCCGACATTGATGATTTTAGATCGGCTTGCCCTAAACATAGTTCGCGTAGTGATCCGTTTGAAGGAAAGTGGTCTCTCGAATAGCAAGCCGGGGACGGTACGCTAAGGAAAGGTTGTTGTCACGGTTCTCCGTCCTTACTTTGGGCTGCTCACCAGGTATATCCACGCATGCTCCCAGAATCGGGCAACTTCAGCCGGGTTCTGCGAATGAGGCGATATGGTCCATAAATAGCATTATCCAAGCAAGGAAGCGAATATTGATAGACTTGGTGAAAAAGCGGTGGCTCCACCAGCGACCTCATACAGAATAACGGCCCAAACACAGTTATGGACGAACTAAGAAAGGCTCGGGGATACTCAATTAGCTATTGCCTCAGACCGAAGAACGACGCAGGTCGAATAGTTCTGTGGCAGGTAAAGGATGAGCAAGTACTCGCCAAGCCAACTCTTCGTTAACTTTAAAATATGGGTCGAGTGCAGCATATAAGATACAATACTGATCTTGAATCTTACTGCGCAGTGTATATCTTGTGTTAAACGATTGCAGCGAAAGGCGCATTGCGAGCACGAGGAAACGGAGAGCTTCCGTGAGAAACGCCGTCCATCCTGTTTTCGACTACCACACAACCACACCCCATCTTAAAGGCCTCCACTCATCTATGAAGGGACTTTCGTACGCCTCGGACTCGGACGAAGAAGTGGCGACAGATGATGTCTTCGGAATATCGTCCATTCAAGAACCTGCCACGAAGCGTCAAAGACTAGTTGAGCAGCCAGTGGCTGGGCCTTCAAACATTTCAGCTGCCCCAAATGTTTTATCCCAGGTAAGCAAAACGACAATCATTGGTATGGATTAAATAACTAATTATTTTACTACAGGACCCCCTGAAGCAAACCTCCCTTGTAACCCGGCCCACTGACACCCAGATGAAGGTCAACATCACGTATGAAGACATGATGGCACCCGTGGTCGGTCCTGAAAATCCATTTGGAGAGCGGCGGTTCTTGAACCAGAACACACTTGCCGGTGAGGGCCATGTATTCGCTCTATCGTAAACCACGTCCTAATTTCCCCTCCCTAGGCCACGTTGAGGAACAGTCCATGTCCGAGCACGCATTCAAAACTCAACATCTCACCCACCACATCCTCGGATACTCCGCCAACCCTTCCAACGATCCATCTGCCCCGAGAATCATTGGCTCTGTGGAGAAAGCTCAGGCTAATGGTTTCGCCACCATCGATGCCTTGAAACCATCGAGGCAGACCAAAAAGGAGCTTAAGCGAAAACGGAACGGCAAAAAAGGAGACGTTGACGTTGTCGAGGGAGAGGGAGCGTATGTAGGACCTTGGGGTGGATGGGAGGCTGATGGAGCGGGTGTGCCTGTGGGACCAGAGCCGGCAGAGGAGGACTCAGAGGACGATGAAGAGGAAGCGAAGGAGGCTGCAGCGATCAAGAACAAGGCTAAAGTGAAACGATCGGTGTTCGGCCAGGAGACGTCCATTTTCCACGGGAAGAGTCTTACGGATTACCAAGGACGGACCTATATGTCTCCTCCCCTCGCCGTCGCCCCCCATCTTTCGCAAGAGTCTGGTGCTCAAGAGACGTATATTCCCAAAGTTTGCGTTCACACTTGGACAGGCCACACTCAAGGCGTTTCCGTCATCCGTACCTTCCCTGGTACCGGACATTTGCTGTTGAGTGGCAGTATGGACACGAAGATCAAGGTGAGTTCCAAACTCTGGGCTGCTTTAAGTTTAGTTGAACTCATTCGCTCCGTTAGCTGTGGGATGTGTACCAGGAGGGCAACTGTTTAAGGACGTTCATGGGTCACCATAAAGCTGTCAAGGACGTGACGTTCTCGAATGATGGTCGCAGATTCCTGAGTTGTGGATACGATCGACAAATGAAACTATGGGACACAGAGACTGGTAAGCCACAGCTGTTCACTCGTCGTTTCTTCTTTCTGAGCCCTTTTCTGCTCTAGGTCAATGCTTGAAAGCGTTCTCAAATGGAAAGATACCCCATTGCATTCGCTTCCACCCCGACGAGGACAAGCAAAACATATTTTTAGCTGGCATGTCGGATAAGAAGATCATTCAGGTGCGTTCCAACAGACCTTTTAAATATTCACTTTTGCTAACAATGAAAATTCCAATTCAGTATGACATGAACACTGCGGAAATCACCCAAGAGTACGATCAGCATCTGGGTCCCGTGAATACGATCACCTTTGTCGACGAAAACCGGCGCTTTATAACAACATCGGACGACAAGACGATGCGGGCTTGGGACTTCGACATCCCCGTTGTCATCAAGTACATTGCCGAACCCGACATGCACTCCATGCCGGCTGTCACCTTGCATCCTAGCAGTAAGTTCCCGATGACTCCTAGTGGCGCTCGCATTTTCTCTTTTACTAATGAGTCTCCCCACCGCCAGAGAAATGGCTTGCAGCCCAGTCCATGGACAACCAGATTTCCATCTATTCCGCCGAAAACTTCCGCCAAAATAGGAAGAAGCGCTTCGCAGGTCATACAATTGCCGGTTATGCATGCCAAGTTGGATTCTCTCCCGACGGCAAGTGGATATCGAGTGGCGATAGCGACGGGAACGTTGTCTTCTGGGATTGGAAGACGGGTAGGATTAAAAGCCGGCTGAAGGCGCATTCCAAGGTGGTCATTGCGCATGAATGGCTACCGCATGAGACCGTAAGTGTCCCAGCATTATATTTGTCGAATGCGCACTCATTTCTTCAACTCACAGTCCAAGGTGATAACCGCGTCTTGGGACGGTCTGATTAAGTTATGGGTACGTTCCGCTCGTTTTCAACTCGACCTGGAGCGAATGCATTTTAACGCCTCATTCTCGTTTTAAGGATTAATACTCGGGATGTACGATCTTGGCCATACGGCATGTGTATCTATCCACCTAGTTCGCGTCTGCACTTCCCTCAGATGGCCATCCGGATACGAGCCCTCCCGACTCCGTTCACTTTTGACTGTGTTGTTGCGGCTTGATGACCGCCGTTCCCTACTGAAGGAATGTAATATCTAGCTTCTGGCACGAATCCGTTTGCCTGTGCCGAGACTAAGAATGGCCCAGGGGGGAAAGGTCCTTGTGGCGTCTGAAGAGCAAACATCAGCAAAGCACTCCTACTTCCGGCTTCCCTCGGCGAGCTTGCCCTCTTGACCTGGTTCATATTTTAAAGTACGTCTCCTGATATATCCTCCGACTTGCATTCCTGCAGATCTGCCGCTTGTGCGTATGTAGAACTGTTATGAAGGGTAACCGCTCCGACCCTTTGTTCCGCCGGACAAAAGCAAGATACACCGTGCCTCGTCCGCTTGACAATGCGCCTCATCTGCAGAAACGGTGAAAATATCTGACTGAAAGGCGATGCAGGAGACAGTTCCTTGGTGTATGATACGGTATTTCCGGCGGGGTGACCTGTGCTTTATGAGCTCCAAAGTTCCCGACTAGCCGATGCCCCGATTCCTGCTTTCCACCTTTTCCCATCTCTCCATATCTCCCACTATGCTTGATTCTTATGCCCATTACTCTAATTTCTACCATGCCTACCGGTTAGGATTTTACTCCCTTCCACTAATTTTCTCACTGGCGGCAGCGGCGGTGACCGCCTGCCTTGGGGTAGTCTTTGTTCGGTATGGTCAAACAGTATTTCAACGTCCGAGCAGCACAAAAGCCCAGGCTGGACGTTCGTTTACTCTCTCCCCTAAAACATCGTACTCGAAACCCATGAAGCACCCAACGGAGCATCATTCACCAACGAAGCAATCATTCCAATCCGCGGGCATTCTTCGACATTCGCCGGATCATCCCCGAATCCTCAAGCTCCCTGTGTATCGGCCTATAGAGCGTCCAAGTCCAAAATACCCATTTATAAAGGGTAAATTTCGCGAAGCGTTGGAGGAAGATGTACTACAGGGGGGATTCATTAGTGCCGAGAGTCTCGGCGGAACGTCGCGCAGCGTTCTGCATGAATCGACGGGAGAAGGTCAGTTTCTTTGTCTTCAATTGGCAGGAATCCCGCTATTCAGTGACTTGCGGCTTAAACTCTTATTTCTTAGACCCTGAATCTCTTCTGGAGGCTTCTCCCGAGTGCGGAAAACCCCTCCCTACTTCACGTGAACCAGGGTGGACGTTCGGCGAAGAGCTCCCCGTCCCCGACTCTTCAGAGGGTGAGACTCGAGTTCCTCGTTAACATTTTGATCTTCCCTTGTGGCTATCTGCTTACGCATCGGATGCAACCTATTAAACAGATGCTACTTACGAAATCTGGAGCAAACTGTTGACATATAAATCTAGGAGAGAGCGCGTTCTACAGAGTGCCAAAGCAGTGGTTGAGCCAGCGCAGCCGCCCGCACCTGCCGCCGTTCAGCAAGAAGAGTTCCCGATTCATATTCAGCCGATCCCCGAGCCAGTAGCGTCTGCTTCTGACCTGGTCCCATCAAACTCCGTTGAATTGGGAGCCCATGCGGCTGAAATCTTGGGTATGATTGATAGGCGCGGTAAAGAAGGGTCGAGCCTTGCGGATCACGGAGTGAGTCCTAGACCTTGCCTGTTATCACACCTGAGCTAATACCACGACTCCTCCGTGTAATTTCCAGAATTCCATTCAATCTGGCTGTGCATGGAACCGTGGCTTCGTGGATCCTCGACAGCCAATAACCCATACTTATGGATCAATCGATGCTCGATGTCAGCCTTGCATCGAGAACCGGGAACAGGTATCCGAAGCCACCCATCACCGTCCTATCACAACCTTGCAGGAAGACGTCGAGATGACCGAGGACTGCGGTGATTGGCCCTGTGTCCTGTCGCCCCATTTACAGGGACAAGACCCGACGGACTTGATGGAAATCGACCAAGTCGAGATGATTCCCGCAATCGCCACGAGAGGCAACGAAGTAAACCCTTTCACCAGCGATTGCCTCCTGGACACGTGGATCCAGTCGAAGGAACAACAACTGTCGGGTTTTGGTTGGATGGGAGGATACACTTCGAGCACGCTGGCTACTTGGCCGCACAAGCCAATATCAGCCGATTCCCAGATATACTGCTTGGATATGGAAGTCGATTTGGCCGAAGATGTGGAAATGGGGATTGAGGTACGTAAAGCATGGATTCAGTTTGACGAAGCGACTAATAACCTTTGGTACTTCTATTCTTCTTTTCGGTGGTAGGAGCGGGAAGGAAATGTTCAACGGGGTTCTTCTACGTTTGAGCCGCCCGGGCCTGCATGGAACATGGTCGTCATACCGCCAGGATCAGGGGATAATCAAATTATTCAACCGCCATTGCCCAGCATCGTCTCCAACCAAATCCAGCGCGCTGCGTCCTTGACTTCTGCGTTGCAAACAAGTCTCATGGAACCATTTTTATTATGCCCACCAATGGAGAACCTTCCGTTGATCCGGCTAGAGCCTGCCCCTCCCATTTATCCCCAGGTTACTCCAGAGCAGTACAACTTACCGCCAGTACTCGGGTCTATTCCATCATCGGTCGCTCTTGATTATCCACGTGAGGGTGGCGGCCATTGGATCCCGCCGGATCGGTCCATGGCAACACTAGCCCCGTTATCACGGCAACTTCCTGGGAGCGGCTTTCTTTCCCCGGTCAACGCCAAGCCGACCAATCCCTTCGATGATTTACCGGCTCTGTCGTTTACGCCTGGTACCACTGGCCAGCTCACCTCGACGGGTCGATCGTACTTAAACCTTCCGACTCCTCTAACGAGTACCGGACCAAATGTCTCACTGTTCCCGAGCCCTGGAGTTGTCCCAGTAAGTGCCATTTCTGACCTGTGGGGCTGATTGAGGACATAAAGCTGACACTAACGTGCGCCGTCTCGCCCGCAGGGAGTAAATGCCAATCCGATTCCAGAAATAGACCCCGAAGCTTTCCTGAACGAGGCAATCAAGGGTGAGCCACTTGTGTCACAGCATGGCGGCCCAACTGTTGGTCTCGACATTGGCTTCGTTAATCTAAGCGGTGATGATTTCGTTCCATACGAGGACGATGGTGGAGAAGAAGGTGAAGACGATGAAGACTGGAGCGGCGATGAGGGTTGGGAAGAGGTAATCGGGACCACATCGTTGGATTTGAATCTGCATGGAGCGCCTTTGGTGCCCCCAATTGCTGGGGCAAGAGAGGAGTTGGTGATTACGTTGGGCTTGGAGGCAGAGGAGAATGGATAAGCCGCAGACCGGACAGGGTTTAGCACCCTCGTAATGCGGGTGAGGCTAATACGGGGGCCGCGGCTTGCTAATCAAGCGGTTGGGAAAATTAAGGCTCTAATTCCGCCGCTATTCATAACGTGTAATCCTCTCGGAGCCGAAGAAGTTTGGGAACTTCGCTCAGGAAAAAAGCCAAGCTGTCGGATTCGTCCTGGCTCTGCTTAATAATAACATGGAAACCTTTTAGTATCAATGCAGGGCACGAGTGTAACTATATACTCCCATTTTTCCCTGGTTTATATTCTGCCGAATATCCCGGTCACTGGGAATAGTCGAGCCTGTTCACATTGAAGAGTGTCTTGGTCAGGAACTTCACGGACATCCGTGTTATGTCCGTGAGACCTCATCCTACCGTGGGCTGCGGCTCCCTTAAGCACCAGCTGAGCAGAGCACCTAGCATCAATACAAGATATTGCAGCCCGGACGCCCTTACCGGATGCCCAACGTAATCATCACTACTTATTGGTAGCCTCGTTCAAACCCCATATGGGTGAAAGATCAAAGTGTCGACACCCAGCCTCACAAGGAGACTAGAAGCTCTGCGTTATGCAGATATGAAATGGTGAAGAGAAAATAAACTCTCGATTTTTAAAGCAATTTTCACTGTTGTGTGTTCTCTCCTTTCCTATCAACCGGACACGTTATCGCTCCTTACTCAGGGTCGCCGTACTCCCTGACTTCGCCTCCTTGTCGCCCTGGAAGCCCTGCGCACGGATCTCGGGGTCCGGCTTTTTTCGCTTTTTTTTTTGGAACACGCCTTCGCCTTTCTCCGGAGGGGAAATCCTAGGCACTAAGCCATTCCTTGACTATTCTGACCCAACTATCCGGCTGGCCAAGTTTCCGGGTGTCGGTGCCTGGTTGGGACGTTACGAACTTCTATTTCAAAATGGATTGGAGGATTTTTTCGATCATTCCCGTTGCACCGTTGCCGCCGTTGTTTTCCACCGTTCGTGGCTGCGGCTTGGCGGGGGCCAACCTTCTGCATGTCTCGTCTTCCCATCAGGCGCCCTCGCGACGTATAAAAGGTTGGCGTTCCTGCGCCCCCGATCTCTCGCTTCCCCTTCTTGCCCCTCGCGGTGATCATTTTCGCTACTACTCTGCCAACCGCGGCCTGTTTATAACCTGTAAACATCATGACCGCTCCTTGCGTGGTTCCTCAACAAGAGGTAGTACTGCTCTGCTCCCTTTTGGTGTTGGCCTTCGACTGAACCAGTTTCTCTCCTTCAGGCATCTGGGTTGGCGGGAGAACCTCGCCCCTTGGAGGAGAATTCCTTGACCGCAGCCGATCCCAGCGCCGCGACGGGGAACGAATCTCCGCCTGCTTGCTCATCAAGATCCTCCCCGACGCTTTCCCCTCGTCTATCCGACGGGCGGTCGGCCGTGTCGTCGGATCCCAACACGCCCTTGGTTCCGCTCGTAGCTCTACCTAATAAGCATGCATTACCAAATGAAGAGTGGCTCTCTCAAGCGTTGAATCGGGTTCATCCCATCCATCTGCTTCCGGTTGAGCTTCTTGGTCTCATGTTTCAGTGGGGAACATGGGCGGATCCAGCCACCTTTCCGACTCTCGTCTCACAAGGTGCGCCGTTCATTTCTTCCCACATCCTTTCGCTACATTCTAATTATTCTTCTACGAGACTAGTGTCTTCGGCCTGGCGTACACTTGCTCTTACAACTTCATCACTCTGGACTTACATCAACCTATCCGGCTCGCATCCCTACGACAAGGCCCGTCTCTGGATATCTCGCGCTTTCCCATCCTCCTCTGCGTCAACTCTCCTTCGCATCTCGTTTGACATATCGGAAGGCTTTGACCCAAGTCCTGACGAGATGCAAGAGGCCATGTCTTTCGTCCTTCCCTACATCGATCGATGGGGAAGCTTTTCGGTTCGCGTCCATCCAGATGCGTTGCAGGTCTGCTTGGAGACCCTATGCTCCTTGCCGAAAACGTTACGAGCAAGGCGGTTAAAGCACCTTCGGATCGAGAGCACGGAGTTTGACGCGGAAGAACAGTGGGATAACCTCTTCAACGATGATCTACCTGCGTTGGAGAGTATCTGGTTAGCGGGGGTCAGTGTTCCCTGGAATGGGCCATTGCTCATGGCGGGAGATGGGCTCAAACACCTACATATCGGAATGTTCGAAGAAGACTCTCCTGGGGCTCCCTCGCTACCAGAGTTCGTTGCAATCTTAACTCGGAACGCGGGAACCCTCGTCTCGCTTACCGTGGATGAGTCGAACATAACCCACGACGACGTCGAAGGCTCAGATCCAGAACTGGAAAAAGAACTGGTCTTGCCCAATTTGGAGATACTACAGATGACGCAGTTAGATCGGGATGTTTACTGGTGGATGGTGCGACGCTTAAGATGTCCGAAGGTGGTGGAGTACACGGGGAACCCAGGACAACATGACATGGAGTTCAATAATATGGTCCAGAACCAACCCCGAGCGAGTCCGTTCCCCAATGTCAGGCGGTTGAAATCCCAGTACAGTGAGTGTTTTTGGCTCCTCTCTGGCTATATGACGTGTTGACCTTGCACGTCGTGGCATCCCTCAATGTTCTTTCCAGCTGTTGTCGAGAAAGGATATGTAATTCTGGCCAAGATGTTTAGGATGCTGAGGAAGCTGGAGGCAGTAGAGTTTTATCAGTGCAGACTTTGCCCTGCTGTTAGCGAGTGTGAGTCCTCTCCGGTGTTGTTTTCAACTCGAAAAGGCCGTCGAACTCAAGACTCTCTCGGTATCAGCTTTCATTTGGGACCCAAAAGAACCTCGCGGAATTGCTTTGAAAGAACTCACTTTTATTGCAACCCGGGGGTTGAGCGCCGAGGTGTTGACTCGGATCGTCAAGTCGAGAAATGAAGTTGAGAGCCGTCCGAAGGGAAACGATCTCGACCAGCCCTATCCTCCAAAGCTGGAAAAGCTTGTTCTTAGGGGGTGCGCCGTGAGCCTTGCGGCCGAGGATATGAAGTACCTTAAGCTAAACGTTGAGAGATTCGAGTGGAGTGAGTCTGTGGAGGTGCGTGCTATTTGGTTTCATTACTCGACGAGAGCGTTCTTTTGGATTGCTGACAACTACTTGGATTCCGCTTAAAGTCCCATGAGGAGTGAAACCGGACTCGTGGTTCAGAGGCTTCGTTAGACAGAGCACAAGCCGCCGTCACAAGCCTTCACGCACATCACCTAGTCCCAGAACTTCAAACGCTGCAAATATTGCGCAACTTCCGAGGCTCTCCGGTCATCCTGCGACGGATATTAAGTCAACCACCCGAAAGACCGACGTTGGTGCGAGTCGGACAGCGGCACTTTGGTTCTCAGCTACGATTCGATAATTATGGATCATCGTGTATGAACTTATATACTATCAACATGGTCGTTGTCATCGAGCGCCGGTCGAGGCTAAACAAGGTCGCGCCCAGCCATTTGGGAATCGAGTACCTTTCAAAATACCATCCTGCCCTCAGATGAATGGGCCGCCGCATCGTCGTACTTGTTTGAGAGCTAACCTGCCTAGATTTCGGGGGCGCCGTTACTGTGGGTGAACAAGCAAAGAGCCGTGATCCGACAGCCCGCGACGCCGAGTCTATCGAGGAAACGCTAAAATCTGTCGGCCGACTGGTATTGGATGCAGGTTCACTTTGTCGACGCGATACCAGATTACAGGAACTAGAACTCCATTCACGTTATCGACTGTTGTCCGAATCCCCTTCTTGGAACCAACCACATCCACCACCTCGCTTATCGACTTCTCATGCGGCCACACCCAGCATGAATGCGTCAATACGAAATTGAATCATGAGTTCTCCACCGTTGAGTTGAAGCTAACAACTGCCCGTCATCAGAGGTTATCTGATTATTTTTGTCTAGGGTGACTGTGACATCCTGTAAGTCATGCTGGTGTTCTCGATCGAATCTCGGTAAAACGATGATAAGAGCACCTTCTGTTCAAACTTTCACTCCGAAGTAGACGTTGACAAGGGGTCACTCGTCTCAGCGCCTTAATGGAGCTTCTCAGTCAGTTGCATCGCTTAGGGCGTTGGAGACAATCGCACTGATACCTTGTGGCAACCTGCTCGACTTGTCGGTCTCCGTTTCACAGGTCTTCCGAGCTTTGGCCTCCGGATGATTCCTATCGATATGGTCTCTAGGTCACGGTAAGTCGTTATACATACTGAACGCTGGACGTACGGATACATCTCGCTGAGCAATCTTGGTGAGGAGGCGGGGGAGTCGACCAGCTCCTTTGCTAAATCATCCCCCCATTCACTTCCACTTGCAACAGCAAACACAGAGGATGAGTCGGACCGCACAATAGATGCAGCAAAGGCCTTGCTTTTCTTCTCTGCGAGCCCTGCGGCCCCATCGTTTTTAGAAGCATGGCTGGGAGGATCCGCTAGAAGTGGTAGGAAGAGGTCGATGGTGTTGGTTCTGGTCTGTACGCCTGGTGATGGTGCTAAGTCTTCAGAGGTAGGTTGCATTGGGGTTAGGTCGTCAGGCAGATGGGACATTGTAGGTTAATGCGTAGGGAAGCGGAGACGGGGTGTATGGTCAAGCGCCGGTTCTTGACTCCACGCTTAGCGCGTGGGGGTCTTGGGGTAGATATCCTGAGCACGGGAAGCTGACACCACGGCGTGCGCAGATATCTGGATCACGGAGAGAACAGTCGAATGAGATCGCTTGATCTTATCATTTCTCCGATTTGCTAGATTGCATTCACTCGAGAGGTCACGTAACAGATTTCCATAGTTAGGAGCGTAAGCTACATCGATGATCGCCCATACAATAAATCCTAGATAATAACCATAATTGTTTCAAGAGTCCAATGGAAGTAGATGGCCACCAATGAGGCATTGCTTAAACCAGCTAATGGTGCCAACAGGGGGCAAAGTAAGCCCTGCAGTGGCTTTCTTGAAAGAGGCCAGCTTGTCGTCACTGACCACGATGTGATCATATGTGGACAGCCGACGTGACGCCTTCTTGTGGTCGGTGACCAGTTCAACACTGGCAGCACCGAGGGCACACATCATTTGCACATATCGACCTGGAACACTCGGATCCGATCCTTTACCCTGCAAGCAATTCTATCAGCTGTGTTCACATT
The DNA here is from genome assembly GCA_019633425.1 of Tulasnella sp. 424. Classification (NCBI taxonomy): domain Eukaryota; kingdom Fungi; phylum Basidiomycota; class Agaricomycetes; order Cantharellales; family Tulasnellaceae; genus Tulasnella; species Tulasnella sp. 424. Next base: position 41,062 of record WSUB01000181.1, read on the forward strand.
CAAATTTCGATCCAGAACTCACCTTAGGTGATACAAGGATGCAGAGAACCTTGAGTTCACCCCACGGACGCCGAATAACTCTGCTCCTGAAGGGGTTATGCAGGAGTTGCAAGTCTGTCGACCAAGCAGAGTCCCAAAGTTGGGACACTTCGGCGCTAAGATAATCCGAGCGTCCAGCTGATAGAAGATACTGTTGCCAAGTATTTTCACTCTATATCCAGAAGAATTAGTGGTCTGAAAAGCTAGAGATGCATATTCTCGGCGGCTTACCCCTGCAAGGCAGTCAGTGATCCATTGGGTGGAAACACACGGAACGCCAAGTGCGAGCGCCATGAGGTACTTGACGGTTTGTGTTGACTTGTCCGCTAGCAGGAGGACGTTGGTGATACCTGCCTTGTTGAGAACCCACTTGATGTCCTTCCGGCCAGAGATGTTACCGTGCCCCTCGATAGAATACACTTCATCCCAGTTGCTCGCGACATAACCACCAGCTCGTTCAATATCCTTCTTCAGCCGATCCTTCCGCGCCTCCGGTACTCCAGAATCCGGATGATGGGTGATCACGAATACGATTCCAGAAAACAGGCCGCCTTTCTCCGGCCCCCTCGTACCAGCGCGTCCTCCTTGCTGTCGTGGCGCGGACCCCGGAAGGGCGTAATGAACACGGCGAGTGGATGGTGGAGCATCGGCGACTGGTTTAGGTGCTGGTGTTGCCAAGCTTGCTTCGTTCGAATTAGTTCCAGTGTTGGTCGAGAACGAGTTGATTTCCGCAAGCTCGACGTCGTCAATTTCCAACCTGCGGTCGACCCATTGACGCTCCACCTCCTTCTCAGATACTCGGAGGTTCTTGCTTTCGATGGTCGCCTCCTCCTGAGACCCGTTGCGATGGTTGATGACCACGTCCACACTCCATTTCCCTGCGACACCCCAACCGGCAATGTCCGTGACTTTGGCGATCTGTCGGGCCTTGCCATTGACAATCAGCACATCCCCAACTCTCAAGTCCCCTCGGCGCATTTTGGAAACGTCCACTTCCATGGAATCTCCATCGTCGAACAAGACCGTAAACCTTGCACGGTTGCGAGTGTTTTGAGCCGTTACTCGACCGGGATAGAACGACCTGTCCGTCCAGCGAGCGAAAACACGACTTGTGGGGCCCAAGGAAGTTCTCTGCTTCTTTGCTGATCGCCTTGTGCTGCCAGCAGAGCCTGGGGTTACCGGTCTTACTGAACCTGCCCTCGTCCTCGAACTTGAGCGGGTAACTCTGCTGCCTCTCGTGGAACCTGAACCTCTTCCACGACTTGACGACCGACCTCTGGCGGTCGAGGAGCGAGAGGCAGGTCGGGGTGGAGGTGGGGGTGTTTGAGGCGACTCGACGTCCATGTCGGCTGTTTCTTGAGATGTTTCGGTCTCCTCGGCGACAGTGTCGGGGACGGCCAACCGAGTTTGGGGAGCAGGAGCAGGGGTTCGGCGAGTGGCGGGTCGAGATACCTGCCTTCCCTGAGTGGGTGACGACATGGGACCTTGCCCTGCAACATCCTGCATCTCGTCGTCTTCATCCTGTGGAGGCGGAACGTCGATGGTAATGCGCCTTCGCTTCTTGCCATCATCCCTCTCTTGCCTCGCCTTTGAATGATACTGCCTAGCGGGCGTTACTTCTCTGGCAGGTCGTCGACGAGTCTTTGGGGAGAATGACGCCTCATCCGTGGGTTCCTCCGGTTCTACTGCCGTTACGGAAATCTGAGCCTCTTGCTCGGTCGAGATTTGCATCTGCTGGAATGTGCGTTTGCGAGTGTTCGGCGGCCCCACATTGAAAGGTCGTATCGGAGGGTTTGGTGGACCTGGGCGAGAACTTCGGGGAGCCCTCGATGCACCCGCAATCACCGCTGCCAATGGCCGCTCCGGTGAACTAGCGGAAGAACCGTATCGAACCTGTCCACGACTTGGTGAAATACCGACTCTTGGTCTTGTCGGAGAGCTTGAACGGTGACCAGGGTCCGATGGAGGTTGGGGAGTTGCAGCAACCACATCCTCTTGATCCCGACGTCCAACTTTTAGTCTGAGACCGGTACTTGGCCCAGTTGGAAACCTTGGCGGTTCAGGTACGCCGAGTCTGGGTCGAAGAGCTCGAGTAGGTGGGAAGATATTCGGTTTCGCCGTTGTCGACGGTTGCATCGTTCGCTCAAGCAAGGGTGGAGGAGCCAGAGGGGCCACGTTCGGGTTCCGAGCGGGCGTCACTGGTCTCCTCTGTGGTGAGGCTGTAGTTGGCTCTGGGACAGAGGACGACTTGGCCTGTTCATCACCTCCACTTCCACTTCCGCTCACATTCCCTCCATAGTCGAGGCGGCGCGAAACCACAGGGACGTCAACTGCACTTCCGGGTATATTGTCACTCCCTTCCATCGAGACTCCATGTGGGTCAGGAACCGTGAAGCGTTCGCGAGCCATTTGAGCGAGTGGATGCTGGCTGTCTTGGACTTCACCGGGTTGGGTTGGGGTATAGTCCATCGGGGCGTCAAACACAGGTACATCTTGCGGAGTGGAGGGTGCTGGCAAAGCAGCAGCTGCGGCGGCAGCTAGACGTCTCCTGGTTTCTTCAGACGACTCGTACGACAAGGGAGTCAATCCTCTAGGCCCTTCCCCGAACACCGGCGGGACTGCAGATGGAGGTTGACCAGGATTCGAGGGGTTGCTAGATTTTTGGGATTCGGATGGTACTGACGGAACTTTGGCGTTGAAATCGAATCCGATGGAGTCAGCGGGTAATTTGGATCGATTGCTGCTGGATCCCGAAGTATTGGACGGAGTAGCTCCGATAATGACGCTATCCGAGCCTATAACAGCAGACGCAATGATAGCGGAATGGCCTTCTACGGACATCTGCGACATTTGGGATGACAGCTGTTCTTCCTCTTCGTCGACAGATGAGACCACTTGCTTCTCCTTTCCTTTGAGGGTCGAAGGACGGACGTTGCGTGAAGAGGGAGCCATGCTCGCGTTTCTGTCTTGAAAGGCATGCCTCGCTCGAGGAGACCCTTGAGGCGCTGGTAGTTGAGGAGTCGAGAACACAGGGTCCTGGCCAACACGTGTTGCCCTTGCGGACTGGGGATCTGGTCTTGTCGGTGTAGACCGTTTTGGAGGGGATGTCGGGCGTCTAGGAGAAGCTGGGCGACGCGGTGAAGCGGGGCGGACTGCAAACAAAAGAAACGGTTTTTTGTAAACGAACCCGTCGCAAAGGACAGAGTCGGCCGTCAAAGCCACATACCTGATGTTCCTACTCCAAGATGCCGTTCAGTTTCTGTCTCAAATGGTCCGCTGCTGCTTCCGCCTTGCAATCTTTGAATCGGGATTGACAAGCCGTGGGCGTCTTCGCTCCGCAACCACCGTTCTCGTTCCTCGGCAGCTGTCAGCCTCACGAACGAGTCCTCAGACTGGGAAGTAGTAGTTGATGGTCGAGGGCGAAGAGCGGTAGTTGGGGTGGTCGTTGGCCTTCCGCGGCGAGCTGAACGGGCGGATGAGCCTGATGGGTGGCGTGAATGGCCAGAGGTACGAGCTGGAGTGCTTGGCGGTGGATAGTTGCTTCGCATTTGCAGGTCTCGATGAACTGGCGGCTGCGACTTTGCCCTTGGTTGTGAATTAGAACTGGAGGAGTCTGCTCCGGTGGTAGGTTCGTCTTCGGGCGTTGGTCGACTCCTGTCCTCTGGTGGTGCGGTGTCGCGATGTCGTCCTGCTAAAAGAACAAAGGTTAGCATCGTCGCGCGTAAAAAAGCATCCCAGACGTAATGCGAGATTACCTAGAGGCCTGAGACGAGGATTCTGCTGTTTTTTGCCGGAAGCAGATCGGGCGATGCGAAGTGTTGGATTCTGGACTGGCGGGACTTCTGGCGAATTAGTGTCTGATGTCACTGGGGGATGAAGCGAAGGAGAGGTCGACGATGGCGAGGTATTTAAGGGGGCGACGATGGCAGTGGTGCCGCCGGTCTTTGTAGCGTTGTGAGGGCTGGTAGTAGCAACAGATAAAGAGCCGGTGGACGGTGCCGACGCGGAGGATTGACGGGCGGACGACGCTGAAGGCTGTGGGTTGTTCTCCTTGGATGATTCAGAAACGTCTCGCGGGTCGACGGGCGCGTCCGTGCCTTTGTGGTGCTGAGGGCGTCGACGAGGGAATGGGAAAAAAGCAGTGTAAAAAGAGAGCGCATAACGCGTTGTTAAAATTGAGTCACATGGTCGTGTTTGAGGAAACAAGTCACCTGATCAGATGACGGAGATACGTCGGTGCCGAGACCGAAGACGTCTTCGCTGTGGTGCACGCTGTCCACTGGAGGTGTGCGGCGGTTGAGGACTGTGAGGTGTTTTGAGAGGCCACCAGGTGCGGGCTGTGGGCGGCCTTCATTCGGTGCAGAGAACGGGTGGGACTCTTCTTCTTCATTTCCGAGACCCACAAAAGCCCCTCTCGGCCCCAGCAACGATTCGTCGTCCCCAATGCTGTCGTCCAAAATGGCACGAAGCGACATTTCCACCATCCCAGAAGAGTGAATAGGAGATTGCGGCGCCGACGACAACGACGACGACGGTGCTGTTCCGCGTTGCAATTGGGTTTGAGGATTCATGAGGTTTGCGATGAGCGATGCCTGGTCGAGCGAATCTTCGTCTTCTTGGGATAACATGCTAAGCTCAAGAAATTTGTCCCGTTAGCTGAGAAACGCTGGGCATGTCGAGGAGGAATGGGGACGTACGCGACGCTAGATGGTGTCGCTTGGACTAGCGGCACTACTACACCGCCTGCTTCCAAGTCACTGCTGCCCATCGCGCGTCTTCGGATGTCGTGAAGTTGACGTTGGAGTACGTTCGCTTGCTAAGTAGACGGTTCTGAGCCCGTTGGTCAGAGCGCCAGAACGCTAAGTCTTTTGGTCCTGGTCCAAATTCGAACGGAGAGGTCGAGCGCTGGAACTGTCTCCACCAGTTTCGTAGCCCAGTTTGACTGGATTTCCGAGTGGTTTGAAATTGAAAAAAGCTTGGTGGCGATGGACGTATCGGGTTGGGAAAGCCAACACGAGAGTGCGGCAACAGGCGGCAACTGAACACACTGGAAGGGGGGTTTGTTGTTTTGGCTTATGGTGCGTGACTGCATTTTGTCTGGTTATTCTCTCTTCCAATCCCAGACATCTCGCATCGCCACCCCTGGCACCAACTGGCACTAGAACATTTGGAGATTGACCTCTCTTCTTGTCGCCTCTCGCTTCGGGCTCAAGACAATAGTTATATGGGGGGAAGACGCCCACTAACCGGACAACATCAAAAGCACTTTGCGATCGAACCATCTTCTGCGTTGCCACCAAGTCCATACAAATCACTGAAGATGCACTCCATTACTCGATGAAATTTGTCTCCAACATCTCTCTGACAACCATGAATTTTCGTGTGCTGGATGACTTCTCGTTTCCAACGCCACCGAGCCCTATTTACGACGTTTTCGTCGCCTGGCGGCTGAATTCTGTGTAGTGGCGCCAGTCTCCGATCCTTAAGCCCTTTGGTGGTATGAATTAAGTCTTTAACTATTGGGATACTGAAGGATACCGCGAGGGTCGGACGGCTTCTATGTGTCTATGCGGCCTTCTTGGGCAACCTAGCAACACCGAACCGTGCCCAAAGGTGCTCTTAGCCTTAGCTCCGAGTCAGTGCCTGCTCGGACTCTCTACCTGCAGCCCTGCTGAATAAAGTGCCTTGGCATGCTACTGTTCGAGAATACCTCAACCCCCCTTTCCGATCTGCCGGGCGGTGTGGACGCAGAACCCCAAGCAGAGGCGGGGAAGCAGGCCTCGAGCTTCCATTCTTAAATAGAGTGATGCCTCTCCCGTGCGACTGGCCTGCTGGGAAGTGAATGCAGGCTGTCGTGTTCATCTTTTGCCGTGCGGCATCCCCTGCCCGACATCCCTCGAGCGGGCAGCATCCGACCAAGTCACACGTCAGACCGCGGACAGCACCGATGCATCGCGACGTCTTGGCGATTAATTCAAATGCCTACTGCGTCGGAAGGCTTCGAAACGGGCAGGCTGGTCACACGTCACGACTGTGCCCGCAATCGCTGGATTTGGTACCCCGAAGAAGAACGTGATATTACTACAATCTACATATATGGACCTAATATTGCCAACATATCTAATGGCTTGGATGAGATGCGCGACATGCAAAAATAAAAGCGACAAAGAGTGATAAAGAGGAACGAAGATGCTACAGGATTGGAGGACACGATGGATTTTGCACAACAACTTGAGATGATCACAGATTAGGCAAGAGTTCCAGGAATGGTGGGAGAGCAGGAGATGAAGGTGGTGAGGCAAACGAGACGCGTGCTGGTCTGCCGGAATAGCGTATCTGAAGCCGGTGCTGACTACCTTTGCGGAGGTGTGTGACAGCCCATCTGGAAAACACGTTCAAGAGAAGAATGTCAGCAACCAGGTTCGAGCAACTTGGGTCCCAGACTACTCACCCTTCGAATAGGAGGACATTTGCACCAAGCTTTGTCACTTGATCAGTGGCCAGAAGCTGTGCACGGGCGTATCGAAGGGCATCTCGAGTTTGGGATAAAGTGAACCCAGCAGACGCTTCGGGTGCGGGGAGAGAATTCCGGGCCGGCGATTTTGACTTGGACCTGAAGAGTCGTCTGCAAGGGGTGGATGAGGTGGATTCGTCATCGGAAGAGTCGGATGCCGATGAAGACGATGAGGAGGTGGAACTCGTCGCCTGGCGAGAAAAGCGGAAACGGAAGTGAGGAGAGCCGCTTGAAGATGTTGATAGGCGGGAGAAGCGACGCATTGGTGAGGAAGTGGGGGAGGAGGATGCCTTTGGTGAGGGTGGTGCTAGCAGCGAGGCAGGCGGGCTTGGAGGCGACGGTGGTGGCGAAGGCTTGGAGGACGTCGATGGGGCATCAAAAATGTAGGTCCGAGTAATGTCTGTTGATAGTACGAATTGCACGTCGACTTCTGGAGAAAGAAAGGCGAGAGGAGAGTCAGCGAGGGATGGTCTGCGGCGCGGTGGGACCGACTGCGACCAACCATTTTCATCGTATAATGTCGGTACTAGATCTATTTCCTTGTGGTCTACTACTTCCCACTCTGGCTCGTGCTTTGGTCTAAAGTGCATTGGAGGCGTTTGAAGTGTTGGAGGATGGGGAGAAGGTTTAAGCAGTGAAAGCCGCGGGAGTGATGGATCGACGGCAAAGCCCAAGGGGATGCGGTCTTATAATAAAGCGCATGGCACGGAATGAATTTTTGTTCTGCGGAGCTTTGCCCGGGCGCTCTCCACGCAGCCTTGACAGTACACACACGCCGAATGCTGACTGTTTGGCGAAAGAACCTCGATTGTCGTCACGGCCTGCGTAACCGCGGCTGCCGTTCCCCACGGCACTAGCACCCCTCCCCAAATACACGCATCCGATAAGCTGCAATTGGTAAGCCGCCATATCTTCTCCCCCATCGTGTCTTCGATAACTTGGAGTCGGTCATCTCTTCCGCCTCCGTCTATATATGACCGAATCTCCACGACAGATAACGATGCGTGTGATAAACTGTTGGGTGTAACGGCCGCCGCAGCCGGGCGTTCGGGCTGTGTCCCCTTGTGTGTCCGCAAGTCCCCGGGGGCCGCAGTTTACGCAGAGCCTCACCACAACGACACGCATGCCAAGAGATTCCATCGCTTAGTTAGCAAATATGTGAGTCGTACGTATCAGTACTGGTGCGAATGGGCGTTTGCTCAGCTCGTTTATAATGCCAAGTAGTATACGTATAAATTGGGCGCTTACGCGTCAAATCGCGTCCAACGCCGACAACCTCTCCTTTCAAATGCTTAATTTTGTTCTGGTCTCGGGTCCGAACCTCGGCTATCCTCACTCGGGCAATCTCCGTGTCGACTCGACCTTCACATGACTATTAGCTCAAGGCAAGCATGTGCATCTATTAATATGGGTATTATGCTACGCGCGATCTAAAATCGAAACACAAACATCTGTCCACCCATGGCATTATTACCGCTACCGCCACCAGCAGGAGGATCCCTCGCTGGCTTTGGTTTTGGTGCCTTGGGTTTGGGTTTGGGTGCACGTGCCTTGTTAGCAGGCTTCGCCTCCTCCACCTCCATCTCTGTGTCAGCCCCTGACAGGACAAGTCTCACACGCGGTCGACTTGGTCCATCACCAAACGACACTTTCTTCTTCGGTCTAGTCGAGTCTTGTTCCATGTCATCTCCCTCCACTCTCCTTTTCAGTGCCTTACGCATCATAGGAGTCCCTGGCCCCCGGGTCGTCGACGCGCTGTCATTTGCGCCTTCAACCACGAACAGTGGCACATCTAGCTCTGTCTTCGAGTCGCTAGAGCGTAGCGACGAGGGATCAATAAACCTCGGGTTCTATCATACCAAGAGAGGTTAGCTCGGATTGGCTGAAAATACCTCGCTGCGCTTACAGCGACAAATTCCCGCATCACAACATCATTCTGCATCAACTTGTGCGTCCTCCCAAACTTGGCACGACGACTCAGCATCTCCTCCTCCGCAGTTCCCTTCATCACTAGGGTCTGTACTGTAACAGGTCGTTGCTGTCCGATACGGTGCGCTCGCTAATAAACATGGGTCAATGGGGCGTGGTCCAAGCCCCCAGCGAACGACCTGACCTTGATTGCCTGAGACTCCACATCAGGTTGCCACACGGGCTCTACGAAGATCACCCGATTCGCCGACGTCAGGTTCCTTCGAGGTTGGGTCGTCAGAGCGAGCCAACCGATGATTGCCCAGAGTCGACTTACAGTCCCCTCGCACCGTGCTTAAGCTCGAGCAGCAATGCCCTGTGCTCCATCTGCGTCTCGAATTCCTGTAAAACGCTCAGCTCGCTTCGATCCGGAAGGATCAGCGATCGTATTCGAAACGCGTCGAGTGCCTCCATTGTGTACGCCAATGACGGGAGAGATTCCGAAAAGATGAGGAAACGGTCGTCGGGGCACCGCAGGATCTGGCAACGCAAGCAAGTCGAATGAGGAAGGTCCCCCCTGAATCAACCTCTAATTACCCACCTCGTTGATAATAAAGTTGATTTTCGGGCTGGCAGAACCTTGGACGTGCACACCCAACAGAGGATGATCTAGCGGCGTGCCAGCAGCTAAAAGCGTATCCGGCCCAGCACTCCGATTCTCTCCCAGCACGGCCAATATCTGCGCCTCGGGTCTTAAAACCGGTGCAGCATCCTCATCCGCAGCCTTTTTCTTACTCTTCCCCCCTTTCGCATTCTTCTTCCCCGAGCTCTTCTTCACATCTTGCAGCAAAACGGGCGTCTCTACCTTGACCGGTGAGGCGGAGGGTGTCGGGGCCGTCGCGAGTGGAGACGCATCAGGATCGGTATTGGCTGGAGTTTCAGGCGCATTCTGATTTCTTCTCGTCCTGTCGGCCGCCTTGGCTTGAATCGCTGCTAGTTCGGCGTTGGATTGTTGTAGTATCGCCCTTTTTAACCGAGCACCTTTGAATTTCAAGGCTTCCGAATCCAGCAGGCATTCGCACCCCGCCTGGCGGAGGGACCTAACGTGAATCGTGTAAAAGTCGGTTGAGACGTTCTGGAAGGATGTCCGAGACGGGCTTTGAGGTGAGGCGCTGGGCGCAGACATCGAAGGAGTGGGGACTGAAAGAAGATTCCAAGCTGTCTGCAGGTCCTGAGGCAAGCCGCCAACCCGGACTGGAAGGTACATCGAACGCATCATGGCACGCCACACATGGTTGGAGGCAGCAGCCACCCTTTTCGAAGGAGAATTCAGCGCTCCCCAGTCTCGAGGATTATAGGGGCGACTTACTGAAACTCGTGGGCTCTCGTTACAAGCTCAATATCGTCCTCCACCATGCCGCGTTCTATCGCCCTTTTAATGGAGTCTCCGCTCGTTTTCACGGCGTCGTCGATAGCAATATCAAACCCTTCCCTGTTGGCAAGCCATAAACATGCCTGGCTCAAGTTTCGCAAGAGCTCGGCTAGCAGACGCGCGTTCAGAGGATGGAAGAAGTAGTCCCTGTCCGTCCTTTCCGAGTCGATGGCGTTGACTATGATGAATGACTGAAGGATATTGTACGTTATGGCCTGATATGGGGCCATCGAAAGGATGACAGATGTATAAGTCAACGGTGGGAGGGCGACTTCGGATTCAATCTCTTCGATGCTGCGAGGTAAACCTTTGAGTAAAATAATATGTCGGGAAACAGCAAACACTCACCGATGTCGAACCATATACCTCGACAAAATCTTTTCAAGCACCCTACCCGAGCCCCATCTCATCGCGGGAGAGGTGGCACAGGCGGGAGCAACGACGTGCGTGTGGAACAGCGTTTCTTGACTAGGCTTCGAGGACTGGAGTTCGTGGAAACCTCCTATCATGGGGCTGATGTTCTGTCCCAGGAATCCCGCAATCATGGTGGCTAGCTTGCGGAGGTCGCTTCTGTTTTGCACCATGCCACCTCCATTCTTGGAACTGGGGTCGGGGGTCGCGCCGTCATCCGCACCCGAGCTTGAGCCATCGTCTTCTAAAGATAGGGCGGACAAAGCGACGGAACCGACATTCACAAGGTTCGTTGTCGGTGTACCGGATACAATCCATCGGCGTTCCGCACTGATATGGCGAGCATGCATCATGGTCTCGGAGAGATTCGCGCAGACGTTGCCTTCGTCGACAATCATCCTAAGCCATCGTATTTGCGAGAACACCAGCTCGTAATCTGGTAGTTTAGCTCGGCGTGTGACATCCGTAGTGAGGCCTACATGGAATTCCGAGTGAGGATGTAATACTTTTTCGCTTGATTTGAGTGCTTACGTTCATGTGTTATCACCACGAGCTAAAACGAACCATAGTCCAGTCAGACAAAGACAATCATTCGAGAGACTAGACTCACTTACATCATAAGTATTTGCCAGATCACTTGCTGGCGGAATAATGGTCAAGTCGTCCACCATCAAGATCTTCAGTGCGCCACGTCGCACATGCTTGCTCAGCTCCGCATTCCACTGTGGAAAGAGCATCTTCGGAACAAGCAACAAGGTAGCATTTGTTAGCCATGTCTTGCTACTCTGGCCGGTACGTGTGCAGAACGAGCGCGTTCGTTCGTCCACGTTGGCGAGCGGGAGGCCTGAATAATAGAAAGGTCGAAGCGAAAGGTCGTTCAACCTTGCAGTAAGGGTTTCTGGGAGACCACTTCGTCGCTGTCGATACCATCCACTTGCTTCGGGATTCATTCGAATGAAATTGCATGTTAGGTCGAAGAGGCTTGGAATAGGACCCCCGGTTTGGTTTCTATTAGCGGGATCCCGAGTGGCCTCGTCAGCCAATGACCACTCCGTCCGTATTTTCCGGTCGTCGTTTTCAGGTCGTGGAAGCTGGTCGAGGGTAGAGAGTATCAATGCGATGCACATGACCGTCTTCCCTGTCCCCATCTCCTCGCACAGAATCCCTCCTCGCGCTGGCGAATATGCCGGAAGCGTCTTGCGCACGATGAGACGAACCGGGTCGATGTGGAACGGGGTAGCGTCGCCGAGAGATTGGATAGGGAGAAAGAGGGGACTCGGTTCCTTGGGGGTTTGGAAATGACTGTCTTCGGGATCCACCGCCAACTCCATGTTCAGCATGCGCGCGAGGGACCGTTTTTGATAATCGTGGAGCTGGGATATCAGGTCTTGCTGGTATTCATCAAACGCAAGAGCGACGGGAGAAGGGTTTTCCGGGGTGTGGTCCGGGCCGAATGACGTCTCAATGGATGGAGGGGATGGGAGGTTTTGGTAAACGACTGGAAGTGTGCGGTCGGCCTGCACGTAGGGTCAACGGTCAGAGCGACGGAACAGCCATGGGAAGAAAAAACTCACTTCATTGTGAGAGAAGAAGGGGTCCGTCGAAAAGGAAGGAGCTGCTTCCCATGCACTTGGGCATCTGGTTATGGTCGAGAGGACATTGCGCAGCTTTTTTGTGCCGTCGGCCAGGTCGGGGTGTCTTTGGAAGAGAGCTGCCTTGAGAGAGCCCTCGAGATCTTCCTGAATTATGTAGACCCTGATAAAGGCAACATTGTCCCGAACAGCCCAAGCTAATCGAATGAAATGATGGGCTTCAAGCCAGTTCAATTCCCGTTTGAGGGATGGACTGATTGCACCTCGCGGCAAAGCGAGTTGTGCCACTCTGTCGAGGTCTAATTTCGATAGATGCCGAAATTCTTGAGGTTCCAAGGACGATCCCTCAAGTTGTACGACCAATGTCCCAGCCGCGAAAAACTCTGGAGCCTGACGACCAGGAGAAGGGGGAAGGCAACGTGCATTAGAATGGGTTGGACGTGTGGACTAAAAAATGCACTTACGGATTCTACCTCCATAGTTACAGAGCAAGATGCACCCCGCTGAGCAGTTGGACTTGTGGCTTTGCTCTCCGGCAGTGCAAAGGTCGGGTGGTTGACGCTTCACCTGGACCACGTGACGAACTCCCAAGCTTCGACCAGTGTAGTTCGGACAACCACCACAGATCGTTTGGTCAAAAGACTCAAACCCAGAATAGATCATGGCACTCAATCACCTTTAGCAGGTAGCCAGAACTAAGTAGTCACGACACCCCGGGAGACGCGCGATCTTGGGTTTGGACTTCAGAAAGGTTGTGAGCTTTTTCGTCGCTCCGCACCAAGCTAGCCTTTCAGGTGCCCAGAGCTTTCATACCGTTGAAGGTTACTAGCACCTGAAGACTGTATTCGAAGTAGTAACCTCCGTCTTTGCTTTTTAGAAGCGTAGGTTTTCGCCCTGAGGCTCAGGTGGTTGAGCATCATGAAGCCAGATTCCCAGAAGAGTCTCGTAGAGCGAGGATGTCACACACTATATTGCGCATTCATTGACTATCTAAATCCTGGGTCTACCTTATGACCTTTTTCCCACTTCCAATGAAAGATACTCGGCTCAACGGACATCACCGATATCCCTAGAAATCCCTTTCAAATTCAGCATTTGATTCGTCCCACCCGAGTTAACAAGAGGAAGCGCTAGTAATCTTGGAACCAGTCATTGGGGTGGGACGAGCAATATCTCATAAATGGTAGCTCCAATAACGGACCCAGCCATTGGTGCTAGCTGTAAGCTCGGATCAGAATCGCAGTATGTCAGATATTAGAGCACGATGGACTTACTATTGGAGCCCAAATCCAGTAATGGCTAACCGAAAATGAGCACGGGAGGACCACTTTGAGGATGAAAAGCCTTACCTTCGGAAAGTGAATACTAGACGCGCCGTGATCAAAGGTTAGACACGTAACTGCCGGTATGCAGCAGATCTTATCTAACCTTCCGAGCCATAGAAGATAGCTGTCATGAGTCGAGGTCCGAAGTCTCTTGCGGGATTGATTGCGTAGCTTGTCTGCATGCCGAGTGAAGCCCCGATGCCCGTTACCGTAAGAAATAAAACAAACGGCAGTGCCGCAAGTGGCAAGGGCTCTTTCCGAGTATCTGTCACCGCGAATACAACAAGAACGAGTATGGCAGTCCCTACAAACTTTGGTTGTCCTTCATCAGACACCAAACAATCCAAAAGCAGCAGCTCGATGCCTGATACCTCGTTGAAGAAGCACGAAACTGGGGGATGGGCGGAGATGAGATAAAACGCCTAAGCATAAGCATAGCTGGAAGAAACCCCTCACCTGAAGACACGTAATCTAATGGGAAAGTTGTAAATAGGCCGGAAGTCCCTGGCGTAGTCAGTTGGCCGTTCTCGAATATTATAATGGCCCGATGGTAGAGGCAGAAGGATATCAAAGCTCCGGTGAAGCCACCCAAGACTTGAGAAAGAACAAAGACAGGCAACTTTCGAAGTGGAAATCCTCTGAAAAGGGACAACGCCAGCGAGACCTGGAATGCACCGAAAAAGGTATTCAGGTCTCGAGGTGGGACGGAGCAATACGCCTCATGCATTCAACATACCGCCGGGTTAAGATGACCCCCAGAGCAACCTATTGAAATCCAAACACCAAGGGCGGTAGCAATCCCCCAGCCGAAGGAGATAGAGAGATAGGACTTGGAGCGGAATTTTAAGCGATTCGGTGATCCACTTCATAAGAGAGATCCGAACTCACCCCTTTCTGCGATGTGGTAACCTCGGTGTTGGAGGATAAGACGACTTGACAATCAACGGCCGTGCCGAGCAGTACGAGGATGAGTGTGCCGATGAATTCTGCCGCCGGTTCGTTCAAGTATGCCCTTGATTTAAAATTTAGATTGCGAGAGGTCATCCAGAGAGGCTTCACATACCGCATCTTCGCCAAAGATGCTCTCGGCTTTTCATCTTTTGTGCTCCCGGTCTCAATATCGTATATTTGTCCTGGAGCATATACCGTGGCGGAAGAAACAGAATCAAGGCTTCCCTGGTTATTGTGGTTCGAGTTCATTGGGGCTAATAGTGAGCGTGAGGTAGACAGATGCTCCAAGGTTTTGATGGCAAGCCGCTTTAAATACAAACGAAATCTCTGCACTTTTCACGAGCGACTCCAGCTGATCATGTTGTCTGCATGGGAATGCAATGGGCGGCGCTCCAGTATCGCGTCACGGCAGAAGAGTCTGTCATGGGAAGGAAGGATGGAGCATAGCTGGGCTGCATGGAACGACGTTTTGTAAGATGTTCTCTTCCTCTGGACACGGTCAGAGTGTGGTAGTGCTGATAGGATGATCGTTCTCCCACAAGTGGCGCATCGTCCACGGCGCCTGCAAAGTTACGTTTTGTGGGGCTGGCGTCGTCCGGCAACGACAAAACCCGACTCTACCGTGATCAAGTGCAGATCATGGGTTAATGCGGCATCGAGCCAGATGCACTGCAGCAGGTCAGCGTCGTTGGGTGAGGGTCGCGTTCCCCGATCGTGGATGCGCGTGAAGTAGACATACAATAGGGTCCAGCGTGCTTTCACTTTCGACCACGCCTCGCTCAAGCTGGACAGAAGATGGTGTACATCTTGCCAAAGAACACCACAAGACCAGACTACACCTATGCAAAAGAATACCACAGAATCCTCAAAGCTCGCAGGACGACTCCAGAGTCCTCCATCGTGATGCTCGTCCCTCCAGACCTCGACGCACTGTGCGCTGCCCACATTCTTACCACTCTCTTTGGCCGAGACGACGCAAATCTTCGGACGATACCAGTGTCGGGTTTCAAGAACTTGCAGGACGTGAAAGACAGCCTGCTGGATGAGAAAGATGTCAGTCACACACGCGACTTTTTACCTCGTCGTTTGTTTGTTTACCGCGTCGCTCACCCATCGTCCGTGATTTTGCAGCAATTGCGCACAATAATCCTCCTAAATATCGGAGCCCTGCTCGATATCGGTGGAGACGAATGGTTCCAAGATTTTCCCTCCAGAGTCACCATCCATATCATCGACTCTTCCCGTCCCGTCGACCTGCATAATTTGTTTGGGAGAGCAGGATCGACCGAGGAGGGTGGTCCGAGGGTTGTCGTATGGGACGATGGCCATGCCGACAAATTAACCAAGGAGCGCCTCGCGTTCGACGCCGAAGAGGTTCGAGCCTTTCGCGATCGATCGACGGCGGGTCTCGTGGGCTGACCTACGACTGGTAGTTCGGGTTTGACAGCAGTTCGGACGAGGACCTTGATGAGGAAGAGGAAGAGGACGTGACAGAAGACGAAGCAGAGGATTACGAGGGGGATGAAGACGGTTCTAAGAAGCGACGAAGATCAGCAAGTGATGACGGTCGCCCCGGTCGACGACGGAGGAGGCGTGAAGGGGACAATGCAAGTTTCTTGCTCACTCAGTATTAGTTGTCTCCAATTGACGCCGTTCGCTCTAGCTCGCTCGCCAGGAGGCTCGAGAGCAAAGAAGAATACACCAGCAAGTACTCAGCAACTACTATGGCTCGGGCGCTCACCACGGGCAAAGCGCAGCAGGCGTGACATATATCCTCGCCTCGGAGTTGGGCTATGCGGACAACGATTTACTATGGTTTGCCCTGACCTTTCCATGCTGTTATAGCTCTTAAGCTCATCAACTGCTTGCTCAGGTTGGCTATCCTTGGCCTTACTCATCAATACCTCTCAGCAGCCATTACAAGAGACCAGTACGAAGCCTACCATACCATGTTCAATAACGAGGTCGGACGACTTAATCCCCCAGTGACCACGGCATCGAAGGGATTCGGTGATGACGCGGGTGTCCAACCCTCAACAGAACTTCGTTTTCCATTGTTGCGGAAATGGAACCTTTACGAAGCCATGTTCCATTCAGGCTATGTGGCCAACAAACTCGCTGTCTGGCATGAATCTGGAATAAGCAAACTCAATCGACTGCTTACTAAAATGGGGTATGTTGTCCGCTTTCAGTGGCCACCGCATCCCGCTCACTGTCGAACGCCCCGTGCAGCCTTTCTCAGAAACAAGCCCAACAAAGCTTCATGTATATGAACTCGGAACTACGCGAGTCATTGCCCGACCAATTGGATAATATTGGGGCAGAATCTGGCCTCATAGAACTATCCTATCCATCATTCACCAAGTCGTACGGAAACGAAATGCAGCGAACATCGGCGGCGGACGTCTTGGCCGGAGCGGGTGCCTTATTGGAAGCTGCCAGGGGCGTTCGGCTAACTATCGAGGTTGAAGGAGGGAAGGGGGGCGGAGAGTTGTTTGGAGGAGAGAGAATCTGGGACCTCAGGAAAGAGTCAGGTCGAGGGAAGGAGAATGTCCCTCTGCGAAACAACGGTCACGCTGGGTCTGACCAAATGTCAAGACCCGGAAATGGCCAACCAGAAAGTGGTGACATGGAAGAAATCGAAGCGGTTGGCGAACAGATGATTGACGGGCAACCAGTCTCGGTCCACAACTTCTGGGCCGCGTTTGATGCTCTCGGGAATAAGTAGGTCTCCCCTCGACAGCCGCCTCGTCCCGCCTCGACTCATCTATCACTTTTTAGCACGTCGCTTCTGCGGCAATCTCTTGCTCTCGCGATCTCCCTTCAAAAGGCCATTGTCCGCCAGGGGTGTGAAATACTCGGCAAACGACGAATCCAATTCTTCCCAGAATTTCGCTTCATAAAGATCAACGAGGGCCCCGATCTGGCCACCTTTGCTCATCCCATGACTCTTACAAGACTGGTCTTGTGGCTGATCGAGGCGACCCGTGACCGAATTCCTCTGGTGCATGCCCAACGGCTCGGTACAACCAAGAAGGGGAGTCGCAAGTCTTATCCTTATGTGATAGCTTGCCATAATCCCTCCAAGAGGGCGTACACCGTTGTCGGCGTCACGGGTGCCCCTGAGATTGGCGAGGTCCGGAGGAAGTAAGTAGCTCCAAAAGAAACCATCGATGTCGTCATCCTGACCACTCCTTCCTATCGCGATCCAGTCATTTCACTGTAGCTTTCTTACGAGCCAGAGACCAGTCGAGGGCTCGAACACGACTAGGGACTTTTCAGACCAGTGTGGTGGAAGTAAACCAGGATGATTTGGCAGAGTTCATTGACGCGCTTACAGATGCGGACTCTGAAGACGAGGATTAGTACTCCATTGGATTTCCTTTTCGATCTTTTTTGTTTTCTAGGCATTTCCACTTGTTCATCTGCACGCGTTGTATCTCATATGGTTCGCTTTCTGTTATCCCAATCGCACTAATGTTTAAATGGAACCGGCGACCTTGCACGCATTATTTTCGCGACTTAGGCCCTTTACTCCAGGGCATAGATTTCTGTGTACTGTAGATATTACAATGCAGAGTGTCCAAGATAGATCTGACGGTATGAATAGCAAGCAAAACAAAACACACTAGCACAGCATGTGCGGCTTGATGGAGAAGGGTTAATAATACAAGACCTAACTTCTATCGTGCCGCATTTAAACCAAGACAATTCAATGCAACGAGTCGAGCCGGATTTGGGAGATGACTCGAGAGACATCATCCATGACGGATGCATCGGCGTCGTGATCTGCCTCGGCGACAGGTTGTTCAATGGCGGAGGAGAGAGAAAGGGAAGAAGAAGACGACGAGAGAGAGACCTGGGTCCTCGGTCGGCTGTAACTTAGGTGGTGTTGATGTCCATAAGAAGGAAGGCTATAGGTTGCGTTGGGGAACGAGTAGTGGTTCTGGTGCGTGTAGTGGGCCGCATGAGGATGACCGTTGTGAGACGAAGCTGCTGGGCCATTCACGGAAGGGAAGGACGGGGTACTGGCGGACGCAGATGTGGGCGAGGAAGGGTTGGTGGAGTCGACGGGGGATGGCACTCGGACTGCGCTGAGCCTTTCCGGACGGGAGAGGGACGTCAAGTCGAGGCTTTGAGCTCGGTTGGTGAGGGAACGTTGCTTGTTCTGGTCCTTCAACTTCTCTTGAAGGCGCCCATCCGAGCCTCGTTTGAATGCTTCGTCAGAGTGCTCACGGAAACCAGGTAGGAATGAGATTGAAGGAGCGTGACGCTAGTGAATGAGGTTGATCAGCCACATCATCTCGCGCGCGATAGGCTTGAAAAACTTACGATACGGAGTGGGGGTCGGTAATACTCGTTTCCTTCCTGTGAAGGTGCCTGGAAACCAGCATCATCTTGCTCGTCGTGCTCAGGGAGCTTGTAGACCTGGGACGGCGAGTGAGAATGTGAATGAGAGTTGAAGAGAGCTTTCACGTCAGGAGAGGACGTGGCCATGCGGATGCGTCTGCTTAGAAGCGTTCGATGGGAGTCTGCAAGCACTCATAATCAGTATGGCAATTCCGCGTGCGATTCCAAAAATCTTACCTGAACTAGCAGTCGACAGCAGCTTGCTATTGAAGTGAGGGAAGGCATCTGCGAAAGAGTCGGCGCGCCTGTGCTTGAAATCCGAAATACCATTCCCAAGACCCGTGCCGACACGACTCGAGGTTGCAGCTGGCCCGTTGCCCAGGCTGCCCGACAAACTATACGAGCTGGAAGGACTGACACCAGCGGGAGGAATGGAAGGCGCACCGATCAGGACTCCTTTCGACGCCAGGAAGGTTTCCAGAGCGTCTCGAGCTGTGGCCAATAGGTCGCTATTGCTCCTCTGGCATCGGAACTTGAACGTGGCAACTGGAGCATCGTCGGTTGATATGGACGAGATCGATGACGTCGACTGCGATTTGTGAGACATGATGCTACCGGCTCCATTGCCGTTGCCGCGTCGAAGGGCGTCTCGAGATGACGTGAGGGTAGTACCGCCGGACGAGGGGGGTAATCTTGGGATAATAACAACCTGGTAATCCCTTTTGATGCGTTCGGAAAACGCTACGAAATCTTGCGACATGAGGATAGAAGGCAGGTCCGGGTGATTGGGCATGTTCATGTCAGCCTCGAAAGGAACGTGATCTTGCAGTCTAGCGGCGGCGATATGAACTTGACTCTCGGGCCCGTAGATTGTGACGACATCTGGAAACGTGATAAGTTGAGGATCGAGGTATAGCATCAAGCTCTGTAAGAAACAACATACCCGACGCCGCTTCTTTGTCCGGGAAGCGCTACATTCCAAAAGCGTGTCAAAGGCGCTCAACAGCATGCGATCAACCAAGTCGACATACCACTTTCGATCCTGTCTTGGACTCGATGTCTTTGATGAAAATGCCCTTCTCTCCTTGAAGGATCCTGTGGTACCTTCGAGGGATGGGAACGGTCTCGTATGTGTAGTCCTTGTCCTACATCCAACGAAAGTTTAGCTATGAACCATCGCCGTTTCCGTCATTCTCAACGTACCTTGGGGTTGACCATTTCCAACACAGCGGACTTCAAGTTGTCCAGATTGATCGCGTTCTTCGCTGGCGTGCGGGCAACGACGTTATCCTCGGCATCACCCAAAGCTAGAGCCGAGACTCCTTCCGAATCGTCGGAAGCGTTGGGACCGCCGGGAGATTTCGCAGTGGCACCGTCGTCGAGGTCCTCTCCCGCTCGGGGCGGTACCGCGCCAGCACTCCCATTGAAGAACTTGACAAAGACGCCGTACTTTTTCATAATCCTCTGAATTGTCCTCCCTCCGACTCCGATGATTCGCTTGTGATAGCTCTCGGGGACATGGAAGCTAATCTCGGCTGGCAGCTCTTCAAGCAGCATATTCAAGCCTTGAAGTGACTCGGCAAGCGTGGAACCGGAGAGGGTGATGAGGAAATTGGTGACGGAATTGATCGCGGACGAAGTAGGCAGCGCCGAGGGCGGGGACATGCCTTGTGGGGAAGGCTGAGAGCCTGGATAGGCCGAGGTTGGTGTTGTGGGAGAGTTGGGGTTCGGTGTCGCTTGCTGGATCGAGATGGAAGGGGACGTTTGAAGAGGGGGACCGAAGCCGCCGCCGCCGCCGCCGGTGTTGGGGGTCGATATAAACGCCGGTTGAGGGGGGGTCGGTCCATGCGTTCCAGGTTTTGTTGGAGAAGGGGGACCAGATCTCGCACTATGGACCGATAAATTGCTCCCGGTGCTTGTGCTCGGTGACAACATTGAAGATCCTGACGATGGGATAGGAGGACTTGCGGTCAAGGTTTCGAAGCGAATGCGACAGCCAGTCAGCTGCATGATCTTGTTGATTTTGCCGTTCTTCTTGCCAGAAATGAAATCCCTGTGCTCGTTGGCGAGTTCAAGTTGGAAGCGAATTTCGTGGTGGAAGGTCTAGTCGCCAAGCGCATCAGTCATCGATACAAGTCGCGTGGTCACTTTCACTCACCTTGACGATGCCGATCTCTCCTACGGATGCCACACCACGCCGGACGTCTTGTTCTCCGCCATAGAACTCGAAGCAATTGTCTCTGAAAACGATCTCTGATCCGCCTCCGGTCATGAGAGCCAGGTGCTTCAGAAGAGGTGGGATTTGCGTCGGGTTTATCGTAGTAGAAGGGAGCAATAAGTTGAAGTGGGTCGGCAAGAGGTAGAACTGGGCTGAGAGGTGATGGGTGGCCTAAGAAACCGAAATCAGCGAGGGACCCTTGCTGGTTGGTGCAGGACACTGACCAGCAACATGATCGCTCGAATAGAACGGTGAATGTTGACTCGCTCGTCGCCGTATATGCTGACCACGCTTGTCTGACTACCCAAGGGAGGGAATTCCAGATATGTCGCATTATCGGACATGATGGTTTTGAGCTCCTCAAGGCGTTCGGTGAGCATCCAATCGAGTTTGCGAGGTAGGATCGCACAGTCCCTCGAGAATACGGCTTTGCCCTAAAGACGTTCAGGTTAAGCTGGGTGATCGGAGGGAGGAGCGCACAATCTTCCTACCTTTGTGTGAGAGAGCTGAAAGAGCATATCCCTAGCTCTCTGGACGCCAAAGAACTCGCCCGTGATCCAAATGACATTCTCGTTTCTCCTGCCTGTGGGTTGAGGCGGCATCGCAGAGCTGCCTCCGATCATACCCTTGAGCTGTTCGGGCATGTAGATATTTGTGGCCGTCTCTTCCTGAATGCTCTGAATTGTGGCGCGTTTCCGTCCGGCAATAATTGGATGCAGCTTGTAATCGATCTCAATTGCCTCGGAATGTAGCCCTGCGAGTTCATCAAGCATGACCAACAGACGGACTTTGGCGACGCTCGGGGAGGTGGAGGAACCGGTCACGACGATGTGACACATGGGTTCAGGTTCAAGCGCCGTCGCCGTAGCCATGCTCCCGCCGGTGCTGTGGGTGGGAATTGTAGTAGAGAGCGAGCCGGGCGCAGCTGAAAATGAGCTGGATGGGAAAGGGTTGATTGGGAATGGGGTGGACGATGTACCCCCATTGTGACGGAGTGCCGGACTGGGAAGAACGCCTGAAGCAGGGGAGTTGTTTGAGGAAGGATTGACGACGGCGATGTGAGCCAGAGTTTGGGAAGCAACTTCATCGAGACGGCGACGGACGGCGGGTTTGAGGGAGGGTTGGGAGAGCGGGGACGGGGCGTCGAGGATCTCGGAGCGCGGGATTGGAATTGACGTGCGCGTCTAGGAAGGGAAGAGAAAGGGTTAGCGCATGCGAGTCCGGTGCGAAGAGTGCTCCGAGGATCAGCTGGAAAGAAAGGGAAAGATCGGAAATGACCAAAGAGGAAGGTCATCTCTCTCTGTGGCGATTGGACGGTCTGGCCCAGGTGGCGGATATGCTGCGCCCGGCGGTGAAAAAAAATTCTCAACGCCATCGCGCCGTCCACGATCCAACGCGACGAAGAGCGAAAGATGGGACGGATGCAGTGCGCAGATGCAGAATCCCGCATCAGCGATGATCCAGTTGCATGGGGCATTTCGATCTGGACGGCAAGGCGTCGCCAGCTGGTGGACAAAAAGAGAAAGAAACCACCGAAGGGGAGAAAGATGATGTACTGACCACGACTGGACACTCTCTGAGCAAGAAACCTCTCGCTGCGAGAACGCTTGCGTATGCTCCTGTGATCATGAAACCGAAAGCCTTGGGGGCAGCCGAGGCATTTTCGTCCTGGAGTGCTGTACCGGGTTGAATGGGTGGCTGGACCTGCCAGAAGGTGACGTTGACCTGGAACTGAGCGATGGCAGTCATACAAAGGCCGTGAACGGCTTCAAAGGATGGGCCGTCGTTGGGGCCATCGACGAGGTATAGACCAGGGATTTGTGAATTTTGTTCTGGACGGGGGTAGACGAAGGTGACTGTGTACACGTCCATAGCTTGGAAAGAAAGAAGAAGTAGTGGGTATTGGAAAGAACAATGTTGAAGAAGAAGTTGGTGATGCTGAAGGGTATCCTAACGTTGAGGGTATAGAGAGGATGAAGAGTGTTGATTGTGGAACGGTGGACGCTATTTGACCTGACATGATGTTCGACTTTCGACTGACACCCCCTCCACCAATATGACGTGACCCCTCCTTCATTGGGCTCCCTCCGAATCCCTTATGTCTTGCGGAATGTTGGTGGAACCATTTCGCTCGCAGATCTCGAACGGGTTCATAGGAACGACTCGACGTCATCATCATCGGAATTACAGAACTTTACATTTCCAGACTCAGTCCGCTGATCTTCTTTATTCTTACAGTTTAAAATATGGCTCCACGGCTCCAGAGACGATCGTCTTGCAGATCATCAAATGTGACGTCACTCTCCCTACCACGCCCCTTTTTCAAATCGCAGCTCCCGTTCACGTTGCAGTTCTCCTCTCACTTTGTACAGTTCAGAGTGTGCGCTGTCAAGCTTTCGAGAAATGGTCATTGAATTTCGATCCCCTGATGCACTCCAACTCGTTCACTCACCAGCTTCTGCAGCCGTTTCCGTGTGCTCTTGTGATCTGACCTTTCCATTTCAACCTATCAACCAACACACAACGTCAGTCTAGGCCCCGCGCGTTCCCTTTCGCTCGACCCTTACATCATACTCCAGCTTGGCGATCTCTCGCTCGCAATTTATCTCATACTCTTGGCTGTCCCGTTGCAGCCCCTCCAGCTTTCGTGACGCATCCCGTAGATCCTCCTCTAGCTGTCGAATCTCACCGTTCGCATCGTTCAACTGTCGCCAAGGATTTCAGCCATCTCCTTCATGGGGCGCCATATCGGTTTCCTCACCTGAATGTCCAGTAGTTTAGCTCTTGGTGAACACTCTTCAAGCTGTACCCTCTCGTCAGCACCAACGCTCTACGCTCCGTATTCACGCGAAGCGTACCTCGGCCACCAACTCGTCGATCCTGCCTTGGCGATCTTCCACCATCTCCAATGCACTCTTGAGTGAATTTTTACCTCTTATAACCTATAGGGTCCTCAACGAGTTAGTCCCACATAGACAGACTGGCAAATTCCACGTACTTCGGTTTCCAGAGCCCGCACCTGCTCCCGCCACTCCCTCACTTCAGCCGTATTTCCACGTTGCGCCTCAAGCAGCTCAGAGCGAGTGCTACGCAGTTTCTCCGAGTAGTCTGAAACCAAGTTCTGAAGCTATAAACATGGACGTCAATGTCAAGACAGCTCTCTTCTAGAATCGGCGTCACCCACTTTCTCCACTAGCCGACTCTGCTTCAGAGACTCGTCCCTGCACTCAGCCAATTCCAACGCGCGGCCCTCAACAGCCTCGTGAAGATCCTTGATTTCCGATCTCAAGCACGATCGGTTAAACTCGAGCTCCTTGATCTTTCGCAAGCATATTTCTTCCCGCTCCGTCGCGGAAGGTTCCGTCTCCAGGCAGGGTGAAGTGGCCTCTTCGATCATCACACGCCCGAAAGCCATCATGTCTTTAATCGACTGCAGTGGAGCTTGTTCACGAGATTCAAGAAGCTCTTGGAGGATCTGCAAACTAAAAGTGAGACCAAGCATCTGCTGCGATGCGCTCAACGGACCACCTACCTGGTCAGGTGTATTCAAGATCTCGAGCGAACCTTGCGTCGCCCGTCGCTCTGGAGTATTTGTATTACTGGAAAGTGGCTTGAAGACCTATATCAAGATTTGCATATAAACACCTGGACGACTTCAACTGGAGACACAAGTTCATACGGGTTCAAATGGACCGAACACGTCCACCAAGCCTTTGCGCTTGGGACAAGGCTTTCGAGGACTCTCACCGCATGGTGAGTATATCCGGCCAAAGGAGCCAAGGCGCCATCTTCGCGGTGTCTAAAACCCCCATCATAATTATTCGGGTTGTCGAATGGTTGAAGCTGTAGACACCCACTATCGATAAAACATGATTGATCCTGCCTCCGGGGGTCGGAGACGAATGACCACCGCCAATTCGGCTCTCGCCCACCGGAACGCGATATGGTCCACCAGCGGAATCTGAAAGTGCGATCGGTTCGTTGTCAAATTCCTCAACCAGAGTTGAAGCAGACGATAATGGGGGCTATGGGGTGTAAGTAAGTCAGAGGATTCACACATAAAAGGCATCCCGACCCACAAGAACGATTTTTCGCGAAGGCCTTGAAGAGAACCTGGCGACGAGCAAAAAGAAAGGCGAAATGAACGCTATGGAGGCGGCCAAGAAAAACAGCGGCAGGACGATCCCTGTGGCGAGTGAAGTATTCGCTGTAGGTATAGACGAAGGTGCTGAGAGGCATCGGGTTGCAATGTAGATCGTGGGTGGTCGAGGATTGGAGACGCTTCTTTGGAGAGCAACTGGTGCAGGCAATATATCGGGTCGAAATAGGTGTAGGGCAGCGAGGGCGACGCCACAGATAGCTAGCATTTTTGCTCGGCTATGGGAATTCAGAGGGCGGGGGGGAGGTGAGGGTCTGTAGATTACGGTCAGAAGGGACGACCAACTTACTTATAAGCAGGGAATGAGTCGAAAAACACAACAAAATGAGAGGGTGACGTTGATTTGCGCGTTTTTGTTCGTCTTGTTGTGGGGTGACACGGCAACACAGTCGTGACTTTGTCCCACCACTGAGCACACTGAGTACCCCTAACCCAACACACAGCCTGCCGATTTCTTGCAATCTAAACTATATCCTTGTGGAGTGCTGAGAAACCGCAAGTGCTGGTATTGCCGCTTGCATTCGCTGTACTCGCACCGAGGTGTAATAGAAATCTAGTCTCCCATCAACATATATTGCCTTTCAGAAATATTTTTACTACATTGCATTTTGCGGGATATTTGGCTTCATACACCCTCGCTTTGTTCCAAGCTCAAGTACACTAGTCTGAAGAGGCCCATGCTGTTTCCCTAGAGTTGAACAACCAGAACACAAGGATTGCCTAATCTCGAGGCGTGGGTATCGAGCAGCCTCTGATATCGTAAAGATTCTAAAAGCGACCACACACACATCGATTGCTCAGAGGCGTAGTTTAAGCAAAATCCAACTCTACGCACGATCTTACAAACTTCGCAATGTTTGATGAACTAGCCAGAGACGTTGTCCGCTTCTTCTCCCGATCCGACATACCTAAAGCGCGCTGGATTCTTCGTCGCTGCATGACGCTCCAGGAGCGCCTCAACACTCAGGGATCTACATTGGAGCAATCTCAAAAAGAAGATATTACGAGGTAATGGCATGGATGTATCGTTATTCTGTCGTCAAAAATTCAGAGCTTGCTGGGCGTAGAGCTCTCAGCCTTTCCCAAATAGCTCTCCAGAAAATCCGAGACGGGTTCAAATATAATACGAGCAACCCAAATGATCCCGTACGAGCTGCAGTGGATGCGATTGATAAATGCTTTCCTGGAGAGGTGAATCACCGTCCGCATCGAGTTTAACCCTCTTGCTTACCGCGGCTTTTGCAAGTTCAGCCTTCAATTGAGCTACCGGACGACAATGATCGAATACAGTCCTTGGCAGCAGCAGCTGAAACTCTTAATGTACGTGGCGTTACCACATCCTCTTCTATCCACATAGCTAAGATCAGAAGGACAGCGAAATGCGGGAAATTCTGTCTCGGGTGTTCCTCTCACTATCCGAGTGTCCATTTGTAGCCGGACACCCAACACTCCGAGCGCAGTCATAGAAGAAACGCAGTGTGAGAGAGCCATTAATAACTCTCTCAAGTGTCGAGTTAACTGATAATATCGGCCACTTTCCTGCTCAGACACGCTATCTGAGGCCAATGGCTACACCCTGGACGACCTCTTCTTTGTCGTGCGACTCCGTCGTACCGCACAGTTCACCAATTACCCTTATTTCTATTCCAGGCCAACCAATCAGCATGTATTTACTCATGAAGGCTCGAAGTTTGAATTCAAAAGGCCGTCGCAACCACTTAGGGGGCTGCCGAGGGCTAGCTCAGCCGACGAAGTCGGTGTCTACCTGGTCGTCTCCGATCAGAAATTCCTTTTACTTGTCAAAGGAGTGCCTCGGCATGTCGAGCAGAAAGACGAACTTCACATAATCAATCGTGCGTGTTTTCCGCCGTACACAGTTGCAGCCGGACACTCACCAGCCAGTTCTACTAGGACTGGATTCACTTATCACGGCCGACTTGCGAGGAGATCAAACCCGAACATTCAATCACCATTCCAAGAGTTCCTGGCACTCATTTCCTCCGAGCAGGGGTTGTGAGCTTACTTGGAAACATTTAAAGGCCAAGGCATATGAGGGGGAGTGGATCGTGTGTGTGGATTGAGCACCGCTGGTATTCCCTCACCCGACAGACTGTCACTACGGTCGCATCTCTCGGATGTTATGTGCACTATGTACTGTCGAACCGATGTTTGATAAATTACGATAACCCCGAGGAACGAGCGGATATCGAAACTCACTGCTATCGGAGAGTTGAAAAACTAGCGGTAATAGGCACCACGTAGCAACCACAACTGTGACCCCGAAAACCGCATGGGACTCGTTCAGCCAGGTATATAGCGCAACCTGAAGGAAAATACAGAAACATCCCAAGAGGAGGGAGATCAAACCTTTCGGAGAGCTGTACGGTCAGTGACAGAACTGGGAACGAGGTTCAAGGCACTCACAGTGACCTTGTATCCAGTACCACATGTTTCTTAGCTCATATTCTCGTAAAAGCCGGTTTGCAGAGCTGGAAGAAGTTCGATGAGTGCCTGGGGAGGTACTCTGATGACGGCGTGCTGTACTGACTCGGGGGCAGCAAGGGGATTGTTGGTTATCGCCTTTGCGCGGTTCAAAAAGGACATCTCCCCTAGCTTGTCGATTAAAATCAGCGAGCTGATTGTAGCACTTGCGTTGAAAAGAAATGCGCTGTAGGAGACTATGAGAAGCAGCTTGAAAAGCCCTGGATGTGCTGGCATTTTGGGCTTGCCATCGCCGTCAACGGCAGCAGTTTTAACGAAAGGTATAAGAGCAGTCTCTCCTGCCGCAAAAAGTGCTCCCTTGGGGCATCATGTAATGGTAAGACTCGTCATGGGTTGTTGCGGAAGGAACGCGGGACGAACCACGACTGCAATGGCTTGGGACGAGGTGATCCATCCCTGCCGGACAGACTCGACAAGCTTAGGAAGCTCATCTAAAATATTAGAAATTATATACCGTATTTATATCTGCCAATTGTGATGGACTTACAATTTTGCTGGGCTGGGGTGGACATGTGGGCGTTTGCTTTTGTTCAGAAATGAACATGGGCCACGTGAGAACCACCACGAGAGGCTGTATCGTTGGCACGGAACCAACTAGCCGGGTTGTTGGCAACATGCAAAGACACAATCGAGAGCCAGAATCAGTTTCATCATGAAATAAGACGACTACACAATCCAAGGTACTTCAAATACAACAAAGTCCAAGAACTCCTGCTCCATCAGGCTCTGATATTCAGCCGCCAACTCCTCACCACCTGCCGGAGTAGCCGTTTTGGTCTTTGACGAATTACTTCTGTTTGCAAGATACTTGAAGTGTTCCGTCAGCACCTGGAGAGCCTTCTTAGGATATTTCGCATCCGGCTGTATCGAATGAGCCCAGCCGGAGCGTGACAGTCAGCGGGATGCGTGCAATGCGCCTGGCGGGAGAATTAACTCACCTTGACTACAATTCCGATGTATTGGGCGGGCAGACCATACCGCAAGACACTCTCGACAAATAGTCGTGCTACTTTAAGATGGACGAGCACCTGGAAAGCCTCGGAAAAGTTCGTCCGGGAAATCCTGAGAAGCTCCGTCCAGAGCTCGCGTTCCGTAGTCTCCGCTACTGCAAAGTCCTCAGTAGCCCTTTGGATTGCAGTGGGAGAATAAGTGAAATCTCGCAGTATAAACCTTGTCGAAGGCATATTAATAAAGCACCGAGCAGGTCATGTTCTTCAACAACTTACTTGTTTTCGCGTAGCTTCTGCGCAAATTCATCGTGCACTTTCTTGAACACCACAACGCAGAAAAGAGCATAGTCATCATCTTCCGCTATTTTTCTGTTTGCGCAGGGAGAGGTCAATCCAGCAGGGTTAGAAAGCCGGGAAAAATAAGCACATGCCTCGAGGACCGAGGGACCACCATTGACGCCAATCTCTCATATTTGCTCTCCCAATCTTTGACTGAGTTCCTAAGAAAAAAAAATAGTCCATTAGACATATAGATGATGGCCCAAACGCACGCGATTTTCTACTTTGGGACCGCCACCATTAGGGATTCCATGTACTCCGATTCGGGAATGAAGTCCTCCTTCGATACGATCTCGGCGAGAGAGCGGACAGCCAGGTTACCCCTAAGAACGAGCAGAGTTCGGACACCAGAAAATTGTGCGATTGGATTTCGGGAATACAAACGTTTTCTTCCTCTGCATCTGTACGAGCGACCCTTTTGCGAGGTTGTAAGCATTCAGCTTCGCTTTCATGACATTATCAATGGAATTCATTTCCTAGGCACAACGTTTTAACGAGAAGGCTCGGAGCTGAAAGTGTGGATTCGTACCTTGACTAGACCGTCGACTAACTCCCTCAGCCCTCTGTTGATTGGATATTTGCCGGTATTCCATCTCCAGCCTCCAAGAAGGTACTCATCAACTGTTCTTTCGTCTACTCGAGTGTGCTGCGATAACCGTGCAGGATCGTTGCTGAGTAGATTTCTAAGAGTTTCGACGATTTTTGCCGTTATTTGAGTGAACGAATGGTCGTGCTTTGGAAGTTCTTCTGACAGAGTGATCAGGAGGTCGAGGGTGCCAGTCTAGCAAAGAAGCTCCGGGTTTAGTATCAAGGTTGCTCGCGGCGACTATTCAGACAGGATCCAAGCATACCTTGAGTCCTGGAACCTCAAGAGAGGCTACATTTTCTCGTGGCACTGCTTTTGCCTGTAGGAGCTTCGCGACTAGGCTCTGAGGGAGACCAATGGCGTCCGAATCATCAGGCACAGAAATGAGCCACGTCGCCTGTTCCGAAGGCATTCTCTACCGGGACGTATTTGAAGATCAAGGATGGGGATGCGTAGTTCAAGGCGGGGGTGGTCTTGACGATATTAATCTAACGAGTGCAGGGGCAGTCAGGACCGAGACGGTGAGCTCGATCTTCCCACGAAGAAGAACCCTTGAAGGGTTTCCCAAAAATCGGTTCCAAAAGCTTGCATAATGAATAAGCACTGTTACACACGAAAAAAAAAAAAGGTAGAGAAGCCCAGTCATGCCCAACTGACGTAGCCACGATCCCATTTCCTACTCTCGGAGTCCAATTCCCACTCAAAAATCCCAGTGTCGGAACCCACATAGAGCGACCCTCCAGTGGGATCAAATGCAAGACCGGCGAGATTGGGGGTTCCGTCTGGCAGCGCAGAGAGAGCTGGGCCCCTGGAAGGCCAGCTGGAAGATGCGGAGGGCTGCTGTGCTGGTCTACTCATTGGGACTTCTTCGGCATTCTCCATATCTTCGTCTGAATCGTACCGATGGGTAGTCGACAAGCTGGGCCAAATTTGATTGAAATTTCGCCGTGATGAGGATGGAGCGTCTGATCCAGAGGAAGCCTTAGGAACAGTTACAACGCAATGATTTTCAAACGACTGTGCGTCGATCACGTGAAACCGTGTGGAGTCCTGCAAATCGAATACAAATTGGTCGAAATCACCCACAATGGCGTATTGTGAGAACAACGTACCTCGGTAAATACTAGCACATCTCTGGTTCCACTCGCTGGACTGAACTTCAACACCCTTGCCGGATTTCTTTCCTCCATTGACAGACCGGATGTTGAGGCTGGTCCGTCGACGCGCTGCTCCATCCAGCTCCCCATTCCTCGTCCTGGATCCCCATGCATAATACTGGTCCGATGGCGCTCGGGCCATGACATGACAATTTCTCGTGGTGGTAATGGCAGGAATTCACGATCAGGAATCGAGGAATAAAACTGAGAAGAAGGGTAATATGGGAGCATCGTACTATTTGAAGGGGGTTCGCTTGCGTTCTGCCTTGCACCCTCCTGCAAATCAGCGTTATTCGGAGCCCCAGATGGTATGTGTCGTAGTGTGGGGACATGGGCCCAGGACTCGCCGTCTGGCCTCCGATCCGTCGAGTCAGGGCGTGGAGGTGCCGCTGATGATCGTTCTGATCCTTCCCAGCGGTTTCGATTCCGTGCAGCGATGCTTTCAAGGTTGGGACTACCTCTCCTGTCCGGCTCTGTCCGATTTAGAAGGTCGTTATATGAAGCGGGATACGGTGATCTCTCGGCGAGATATCTAGACACGATCGACCCATCCAATCGCGATCCGGGGGAAGCTGTAATGCCAGCAACGGCGGCAGAAGCTGGGCGGGTCATAAGGCGAGTGGTATATGTGGTTGCAGACCCGCGCGCCGGTGGGTAATACGCGTTAATAAAGTGCCCTCTTCCACCCCCCGTGAGAGAGTGATAATCTGGATGCTGCTTGCCGCAACGAAATAGGGCGAGAGTTTTTGAGGAGCGAGTATCCCAGACTGTAACACTTCCATCTTGGCAGGCGACTGCAAATTTTCTACCGTCCGAAGACCATGCAGTGCTGAAATTCGCATCGGAGCCAGCTATTGTGAATTTTATAGGTCATGAAAATTCATTTGCATCGAAGTCCTCGAAGTGACGCACCACGATATTTTGAGATCCTATTGAACTCGACCGAGTCACCAGCAACAAGATTGTACAAAAAGACGTCATTAGTGTCACCGACGGCCAGAAGGGTTTTTCCATCGGGAGATATCGAGGCTGGAGTTATGAAGTGTTAAGAAATAAAGGCTCAAACAGAGCTCGAGCGGGAAGATGAGCTTACTATGATTAACAGGGGTCCCGACTCTGATTGAGCCTGCAGGCACCATTCTCCCTTGAGTAGCACCTGACACGGAGATGTTAAAAACCTTGATGCTTTCGTCGTTGTTGCTAACGAAGAGTCTGGGATGACCCTTTGTGAGATCAGGGAGTGGTCCAGATGGAGTTAGGTCGTTCCGAGTAATGAGCAGTGAATTATTGATGGATGCGGTAGAAAGCTTGGTTGTATGGGACCATTGAATCTGTGGGCTTGAACAGGAGGGGCCGGAGGAAGGGACCAAGGACGATTGTGAGGAATCCGCGAGGGCACCAATATATAGTTCCCCATTGCCTCCTCCAGCTACAATCAACCCTGCCCTGGTTCGAAGTACAAGAGCACTTAGGATGCGGTTTTCCAAAAGCGGATTCTTGTGAAAGGTTGACATACCCTGAAGCTAGGCAGTTTGGCTCGAAGTCCAGATGAGCCAAGAGTTTTGGACTCTGCGAAAAGAGCGATAAAGTGATAACGATATATGGATGACCTAGATGACCGAAGAACGGAGAATTTACCTTATAAGATCCCCGGATATCATGGCTCACGACAAGTCTGCCGCTTATATACGCGACAACACCTCGCTCCTGGGGACACACAAGGAGATCGCGAAGTTGGCTACGCCAAAAGACTGTGATGAGCAAGACCAAGCTAGATTATGAAAGATCTTGCTCACTTGTGGAAGATGGGAATGTGTGCAGGGACAGAAGCTGTGGTTTCACTACTGAGCAAGCAGTCTCTATGAGTAGACATACATTCAGAAGAGGATGTCAGCGCTTCGCGATTCCGAAGAATTACGGAAATCTCACCTTGGAAGGACCGTCATTTGAACTTTTAGAGATGTCAGTGAGACTCAGCCGTGCCCAGGTCGTGGTTCCAATGCGGTGCGGTGAACGCGGAGCCACTGGTACCCGGTCAAAGTCGAAAGCCCCTGACGCCAGACCTTGTTCGACTTTCCTCACGGTTCGAACGGACTAAAGGGGACGGTCTCTCGCGTTTGCCTAAATCACGTCTATCTGCAGGTTTCAATTCAAGTTTACAGCAAAGATAACTACATTGGGCTGGTTAGTCGTATGATGGTGGAGGACCGCTGGGCGGAGGAGGCTTGTTACCCGGTTGGCTCGTTGGACCACCGTCCCCACGTAGCAGCCTCTCCCTCTCCTCTCTTTCGAGCCGTTTCTTCTCCTCTTCAGCGCTCTCGTAGGGAGCGGGTTGTTCAGTGGAAGGAGCTGCTTGCGCTGCAGTGTTACCAGCCAGTATCCTCTCCCGCTCTTCGCGCTCAAGCCGCTTCTTCTCGTCCTCCGCGCTCTCGTGAGCGTGCACGTCAGATCGGAATCCGCCAACTCCCCAGCCGGGGACGGAGGATGAGGGTTGATCGTATGGCGGAGCTTCCGATGATGAGGGTCCGTGGAGGGCTTCCTTGATCAGACTTCCGCTAGCTGGGCCAGCTCCCGTCGAGGTCACAGGGATACCGGTCTCGGCAACAGTCGGACCAGGAGGAGCGCTATGGATTTCGGAATTAGGATCGGGGCTAGCAACTGCCGAAGTTTCAACCTTCCCAGGTGCGCCACTGGACACGCTGCTCGCCGAAGCCGGGATCGGTGTAGGTGTGTTGTTAAGCTGCGCTGGATTGACGGCACCTGAAGCGGGGGACGACATGCTGGGCGTAACCAAGGGCTGGGACGGCGTCGCTACCGGATTGGCTGTTGGGTGGGTTTCAGATGACGTAGGAGCAGCAGTATGATCAGCCTTCGCGTCATCTCTGAACGAGTTGACGCGACTAAGCTCGCTGGCGTGGCTCTCTCCAAAGCTTCGATTGTCGAGTTCTGAGGGAAGGACGGAGTTCGGCATAGTGATCATGCCTGGCTTCCAATTATCAAGAGCAGTCTGAAGTGCCGTACGTGCGGCCGCCGTGCGGGCGTGCCCGTTGTAGGGGTTTGTTGGCGTCGGGGCAGTGGTTGGGAGCTGGGAAACGATTTGTGTAGATGCTTGAGTCAATATCAATAGCTTCTCCCCAAACTGCAATAATTGATTGTGAGGATCCCAGCGACAGCATGGCATAATTCCATGAGAGCCCACCTCTTTGAATGCGTTCCACTTCATCTCCTCACTCTCTCGAACTGCCTTGCGTCGCAATTCAGCCACCTCCCTTTCCATAGGAGCATCATCAGCGTTGTGCTTGCTGAGAGTGTCTTGAAGTTCTTTGATCCTCGTCTCGCCTCCAGATTTGGCGTTGGGGTTCGTTTGGAGAGTCCGAATCTGGTTTTCGATGGTAGCTCGCTGGGCACGACGAGGCGATAGGGCAGCCTGAGCGTCGCGCAACTTCTTCAGAGGAGCGCGAGCTTCGTCCAATCGATCTGATAGTACCGCAGCCAGGGACCCTTGAACGAAGTTCAGGTACGCTAGTCGATCGGTTACTGAAAGGTGCTCATTCAGAATCGTCGACAGCATAATCAAAGTGACAAGCTTACCGTCTTTGAGATCTTCCTCTTCTTCCTGGCCCCAAAGATAGAAGTCCTTGCTAAGCGATTTCGTGTCTCGGCCCAGCCCGTCGTAATCTAGAGCGACGCCTTTCGCATTCGTAATTAGAACTTGTAAATTACGGACTTCGGGAGGCCCTTGAGGTCTACAAGTGATGGCGTGTCAATCTATACCGGAAGGTGATGCAAATAGTCGAAGGGTCTTACGCATATTGGTTGTGGAGCGCTTTGAGCTGATGGGTGAGGGTGTCCACGATGAAGGGACGACCGCCCTTTCCATCTGGAAGGTCAGAGGACGGACGCGACCCGCTGCTACCAACTGGATTTCCATGGGCGTCCAATGGCTGTTGAGCTTGGGCTGTATGCGTCACAGGGGGGAGCTTCACATCGATGCCTGCTTTGTCCAAACCAGATTGAACCTGTAGAGAAATATGGGTATTGTGTTTCCTAAGAGGTGTGTGGTCTGTTCCGCACCTTTCCTTGGACTCTCTCGAAAAAGGATTGCATTCTGAAGGTCGGAGGGGGTAGTCGAAAGAGCGGTCAGGGGGCACAGTCAAGATTATAACCCGGGACCCGCAGCTAAGGCACGCTTCTACGTCATGCACGGAGCGCGACGATAAGGAGTCCATAAAATCCAGTGACTGCAAGGCTGCATCCAAATCGTTGGTAGCAGCAAATGTCAGAGTTCAAGACGAGAATAAGAACCAGGACCCGGGTTTGCTAGAGGAAAAGAGCTTGTTTTACACCGAAGAGACCGTAGTACCTTAGGAAATATATAATGTAATAGATACGGTGAGGTGACAGAATGTCTACGCACATAAGCCTTTAGTTGTTACCAAGAGCATGGCACTGAGCAACTGTGAATTAATCTACTGTACTATTTCGATATAACAGGCGCCGTACCGGCGCGGCAATTTGGGACGGCGCGACCAATGGGGACCGGGGGACAAATTTTTACCGGAGCGGTTCCTTCCCAAGGGGCGCCCGGTCCAAGGCTGTCTGTCGCCATCCTAGGAACTCTGAGGAATGTGCTTATAAATTTAGCCTTTTGTGGCGCTTCAGGAGCACCTCAGTCTAAAAGAAACTGGTTTTCAGCGAATCAACCAGTTTATGTTAGTAGGCAACTTCAATCAGCGGAGATGTTGGCCTTTTCAAATTCAACTTTGCCCTTCACATCATTTATCCGTCATCGCCCCTCTTGGTCTCTCTCATCCAGGACCAATGACCTCAACAACTATCCTATCAAGAATCGGAGGAGCCGAGCGATTTTCAAACGTGGGCCTAAGCCAGAAGATGGATACATAGATTGATCGCATGTGCCAACGTTGGCCGTTGCGGCCGGTTCCTCGGAAATAGGGCCAGGACCTTCTATGGTTGCTTAAGCACCGAATTACATTGAATTTTTCACTAATACATATTATCTATATATATCCCTAAGCTCTTTTGGCAATATTTACTTCTTACTGGCAGGGACACTTGTCCCAACCGGCAGAGACCCTGGGGACCGGGGGACATTTTTAAATTTACCGGTCCGGATAGGGGGTCGGGACGTGGGACATCCTGTTATATCAAAATAGTACAGTATCACCATGTCTGCCTGGTTGCAAGGGAAGGTAACATTAACGGGCCTTGCCCCTTGATTTAGTTATAAATATGGAATAAATTTTGTCAGAATTTTAACTTCACTTCTATGAATAATATACAAAGATTCTAGATTGGAAATCTGTAAAATAAAGATGTAACCATGAGGGCCTGGCTTATTTGGGAGACTGGCACCCCTAGCAAATTGTGCTTTTCTCATGTGACTTAGTGTGATAAAATCCTTGGAGGTGGTGGACCTTTCTCACAATTTCCTCAGCTAAGAAAATTACTTGAGTTGTTTGCCAAGTTTTCCCACTTATGAGAAAATCCTATTATCAAGTCTCAGGACTTTCATGCAACTTTTAGCTATATACAATTTTGGAGGTTGCACTTTATAATTTTATGCAGAGGAAAATGTTGTGTCCTTCCTCAACTATTTTCAATTGTTTTTTCCTGCAACAGAAGGTGACTATCATTTTCAACCTGCCTTTCTCCCTTATTCAAGTATTTTAGTGGTTAGAAAGGCCTGAGAGCTTTCTGCAATCAAATTTCTACGCTTAGGAGAAAGAGGACAAAATTTTCTGCTTGCATGAGAGAAAATGACAATATGTCAGAAAATGATGAATACTTTTCTCTGCTATTAGAAAATCTCTTGCAGAAAATTGGGATCATTTTCGAGTTGAGAAAATATGAGAAAATTAAAGAAAATCTCAGAGCAAATACTGATTCCTTTCTTCCAACAGAATATGGGGAGAAAAGTGATCAGAAAATCCTTGCTGCTTTGACCACAAGAAAATGTTGGGTGATTTTCATCAAGTTTATGGAACAAGTAAAATGGCATAGAAAGTAGAGCTTGTTTTCATTTGAGTTTTTTTGAATGTGAGAAAATATTTGGGAAAAACACAAGTGTAGTCCAGGGAAGAAAGTTGATGAGAAAGGTCCACCACCTCCAAGGATTTTATCACACTAAGTCACATGAGAAAATCACAGTTTGCTAGGGGTGTGGCCTGATGGCTGTTCTAGCCCTTCTTCCTCCTAATTTATCAAACTAGTGGCTCCAGGCTTAACCAAATGCTTCAGCTAGCTTAGCTAATTAGTTACAATGTGCTGAAATGTGATGCAATTAGCTCAGAGCTATCTCAACCTAGATATTTGTAAGACACTCTACTCTACTCTACTGATCTGTACTTAAAGCCCACCTGCTAAAACAAGAATTTAGAGCTATTTAGAATACACCTTTTGTAGTTAACCAGGAACAAGAATCACAATAAGATAAGATAGAGGACACCAGGCCTAGCCAATGCAATGAAACCTTTCTGCCTGTAACAATTTCCCAGGACCTTCATGGTAAGGACCTGGGTCTTCCCAGCAGTAAATCCTAACATTTTTGTGACCCCATGTACTGGCCCCCATTCCTGATGACAAATACAAGAGGTCCCTCAACACTTCATTGCATCCTCAGCTCCCCATTTGGCAAGGTACCACAGTACTTCAGTTGGGGTCTGAGTCCACTTTCCAGCACAGTCCACTTACAGCTGTTTGCATTTCTAATCACCAAACAAACAATTTTCTACTT
Source organism: Tulasnella sp. 424 (assembly GCA_019633425.1). Lineage (NCBI taxonomy): Eukaryota > Fungi > Basidiomycota > Agaricomycetes > Cantharellales > Tulasnellaceae > Tulasnella > Tulasnella sp. 424. Next base: position 78,252 of record WSUB01000181.1, read on the forward strand.
TTCTGACTTTTCCCCCTCGAAACATGCACGACCCATATCTCTTGAACCACAACCCCATTCAGCTCAATTTTTGTACATAGCGTGGAAATATGTATATCTAACGCCCCATGTAGTAATTGGTATGCCACCTTGTCTCCACAGATTGGACAGGGTCATTCGGGTCTCCTGAGCCCCTCAAAACAACTAGTCCTGATGTCTGCTGGATAGTAGTCCACATGCTCACACTCAAGGACGATCTTTGGCAGTTTCAATCTCAACTGGGGCTCCTGAGCACATGATTTGCAACGTTGGGCGCCAGTTTCTTACAACTGGTGACCCAACAGTGCCAAAGTTGGATCCAAGGCTTTGTGGCTGCAAGAGAATGCTTTCTATGGATGATTTGGATGTACGTGCTACTGGTTCTTTCTGAGATATGGATCTTTGGTGAATTTGAAACTGCCACATTAGTTCCTGCTGTTAAACGCAGCAATCCGACGACTGAGGTTATCTCAACTGTGCCACACAGGAGAAGGGGGAGTCGAAGAGTCAAT
>WSUB01000182.1:0-78761 GCA_019633425.1 Tulasnella sp. 424
TACTATGATGTTCGTATCATGTTTGTGGCGTATTTGTACATGTTGTGAGATTGTTTGTTACTACTACTATATATACTACATGTACACGTACGAATAATATTATCATTGACTCTTCGACTCCCTCTTCTCAGTGTGAGATACCCATAGTCGTCGGATTGCTGCGTTTAACATAACTGGCACACTCAGCGGTGCATCTACTTTGGGTTTGAAGATGGGTACAATGGCCTTAAGTGCTATAACCCAGAGAGTAACAAGTTTGTCATCTCCCGGGATGTTGTCTTGACGAGGACAAGTTTCCAGGCATCCCCTGGACAGATGACCACCAGCCTCTTGTCCCCATTAGTGGTGGCTCTACAACCAAAGACTCGAAGCATGCTCTGGCTTCTTCCCATAGAACGCTTCATAATGTGTCTTGTCCTTGAGACCGCTGGAGGGAGTGGCATTGGTGCTCTGGACAGCAAGCTGGAGTGCTTGAGACCACACAGCTTGGGGGAGCTTGGCCTCAGCCAGCATGGAAGTGATAGCCTCCTCTAGCGTCCAATTCTTGCGCTCTGCAATGCCATTCTGCTGGGGAGTGTTGACAGTGGTGCGCTCATGAATGTTGCCATGTTCAGCCATATAAGCATCCCACTTCTCGCCAATGAACTCGCCTCCTTTATCGTCCCTAAACCGCTTCAGCTGAGACCCAGTCTGCTTCTTTGTTAGTGCCTTGAACTCCTGGAAGCACTCAAAAGCCTCATTCTTGCACTTGAGAGCTCACCCTCATGCTCAAAAGACATCCGGTCCTTATTGAAGCACCCAGTGACACCACGCTTGCACACAAGGGGCAGAACAGCAAATACATTGTTGGAAAGACCAGTCACATATGGACTGTTGCACAGTGTCGTGCGTCTCCTCTTCACCTCTATCGTGTTCACTATATTCGATTTGGTATGGACTATTATTCCCATGATTTGTTGTAATATTATGATGTTCGTATTATGTTTGTGGCGTATTTGTACATGTTGTGAGATTGTTTGTTGCTACTACTATATATACTGCATGTACACGTACGTATAATTATCATCGACTCTTCGACTCCCCCTTCTCAGTGTGAGATACCCATAGTCGTCGGATTGCTGCGTTTTACATGGACTTGCCGGACTGATGGAGAGTATCCTTGTCGCTGGAGTTGGATTCTTGCGCAGTTGCTTGGCTGCTGCTCCCTTTGCTTCCCTAGCATTGTGCTGCTCCTCCTGCTTGACCTTCATCCACTGGGGCATCTTTTCTGTGCAGGTCTTCCAGCAGTGCAGAGACTTGTGAGCCTCATCACAGTGAGAGCGTTTGGGAGATGGCACCTTGGGGTCCTTGGACTCCTTCCTGCCAGTCCTGGCACCCAGGCCAGCCTCCTTGACTGTGGCAACAGTGTCCCGGCGCATCTGCTCAGCCTTGAACTGGATGGCAGCCTGGGAGTGAGAGAGGGAGCCAGCAATGCTCATGGCTTGGACAAAAGCCTCATTCTGGTCATTGTCCTGAGAAGGGTAAATGTGTCCTTAGCGTCCTTTCCCTTGACCAAACGCCTTGTTGGCAGCGTCAATGGACTGCAGAATGGCTCCTAGAGCAGCTCATTGAGCCTTGTTCCACTTCCAAAGCTCCTCGTACTCCTCAGGAGTGGTTGGGGAGCTGACTGGGCATGGCCAGCCTGATTCAATGCTCCAAAAAGTTGCCACAAGGGTAGATATTGTTGTACCAGGCGTTCCAGTTGCCTTCAGTGAGGATGACCATGGTGGAGGACATGCTTTGGGCGATAGCGAGCAGAGGAATGAGCGGTTCAGGCTGAAATTGCGGTGTAAATTGTGGTAACGTGTCGGTTATGTGGAGCAGCTGTGGAAACGCGCAAAAAACAAAACTGAGCGGGATAAGGGGAAAAGTAAAGGAAATGATTTAAAAGCTGGCTGGGCAGCAGGGGACATGGCAGCTATGTCTCGCTAAAGTGGCAACATTTGGGTAACAAAAGCCGGTGATCACCAGCGATAGAATGGACAGATTTGCGTGAAACCTGACCGACAAGTGGCAGGTACTCCTCAGCAAAGAGGCGACTGGTGAGGATGTAAATTGCGGGAGATAGGATTGTCAGTTTGGTCTGAAAGCTACATCTAACCAACGTGGCGATGAGTGTAGCATAGAAGTGAAGGAATACTGAGCAATTTGATGATTGTAATAGGCTAAAACTTGTCCAGAGGGTAGATGGACGGGTAAAATATGCGTAGCCAGCTGGGCAATGTGCGTGAATGGCTGGATTGACTGTACAGGTTGACATTAGGTGTATCTCCATTGTCACTTCCAACATGGGTGGTCCATGTTGGATGCTTTGTTTGTTCCAGTTCATATTCAAACTGGGAGCAGGGGCAGACCGGGTCGTTCTTTATCGACTAAGACTCCTCTGCACTGTCCCAGGTGTGTAATTTCGGTTAAGCCCAAGTGGGCTCAACACACATTGATATAGGAACTGCAAGGGCAAGGTAATGCAACTACCAAGAAAATGGCTTGCATTTTTGTTGGGGTGCTAAGGATAGTATGCAGACAGGAATGTTTTTCTTTGAATTTGTTGGATATCAGTAGCAAATTGGGGTAGGGGCCCAGTGTAAAAGAAGTAAAATGTTCAGTTTTACAGTTAGAAATGGAAACAGCTGTAAATGCTAAAAACTGAAAGAGGAAAAAACTGGTCCTTTGGAGTTATCTACATTGCAAGTTCACAACCCATCTGACTAGTTCTAGCTCTGATCATAGATCCTCTCTGTAGTGAGTTGAAGTTTGAAGCAAGGAGCAACTGTAGCATCCATCCCCCAAACTGCCAGAACAACCACACTGGAAATCACTCAGCTTAGGATTACACATCATGTCTGCACATCCACTCACTTTGGCCCACTCATGAGGATGCCTTCTTGGATGGGAAACTTGGTTTGAGGTCTGGTTGATACACAAAGCTAGGGTTAGAAAACATGTCAGTCAGATACTTTACTTGGCCTTACCCAAGGTTGGAAATCCGCTTTCCCATCATCCATCCATTTACAAAGACCCAAGCACGGTAGGACTGTGGATTGGGAATGTTGCTGGGACACCCGCTTTCAACAAATTGGAGAGATTGCATGACATCTCTCCCTGGAACCAAGTTGAGTTGGAATTGGGTTCTAAAAAACCCCACTCCACTGTATCCCCCCATTCTGATTTTGTTACCACTGTCGATCCATCGGGTTGTGGCAGGCAAGCCCTGCTCAAGGCTCCATTGCATCCAGTCTTGCTGGTTTTGGGGGACCTCTGGTCTGTGCCAGCCCATACGTTCACCATACAGACCTCCTTCATTGAATATCCCCCTCCATCGGTCAGGGTAGCTGAAGAACAAAATAAAAATGACTTCCAGACTTGTAATGCCAGCATGCCAAACTCACTCTGTGTAACCACCCAACTTTCCTTGCACCTTCCAAATGGAAAAGTCTCCACCATGAAGTTCATAGCCTCGGATACCTCTGGGAGAGCGTGAACCATCTGTGTCCCAGTGATTCCATGTCTCATCTAAGCCCATATTGTCCTACAGGATATCGTCATGACTCGGAATGCATTTAGTTGTTTGACAGCAGCACCCACTTGAACAATGGTCAGCACATTTTCTCCCTTTGCAAGTACCCCATCTGGGAAGCGGTAGAACTCAGTGGTTTCTGTTATTATATGTTTGTTGCTCGTGGAGTTGCCATATGTGGTTTGTATGAATACATCATTGATGTAAACGGATGCCGCAAAGCCTATCACATATCTTGAATTAGGTTTCCGCACTCAGCATCATACATGCCTCCTACCTTGACCCCCATTGATTGTGAGGGTGACCCCATCAATCGCTGCGCTTGAATTGAAATGCCCCCGCCAAATGACCACACCTTCACAGCTGAAATGTTCTCAAATTAGCAAGAGGAGATTTGTATTAAACCATACCAACTCACAAGCCATAGTCGCATCCGTATAGAACATGCCGCCCAGAATAGGGTTTCTGAGATAAATTGGTGGATGTATGGTTTGCAGTAACCCAGTTGGAGTCATTGAAATGCGGGCTTGCTTCAGGTAGGCTGTTGGCATACTCCCAATTGCTCAATTGCAGGGGTTGGATGTCTAGATCTTGAAGAGCTGGGTTTGGCCGCAAGAGGAACAATGATTTGAAGCTGTCACCAGCTTTGGTGCTTTCCATAGGAACAATCTCCTGTCCGTTCCAGCAAACTGATTTGGTCTTCAAAGGGGTGCCTATGATCGTGAGGTACGTGTCGGCACCAGGGTCAAGATCCCCAAGAATGTTGAGCTGATTGTGCCGAGTGTGAAATGATGCGGATCGAACGAGGGCTGGACCGGAGACAATGATGGATGAATTACTCCCAACAGACCAAAAGCTTTGAAAGCCATGTCCTCCAGGTTCCATAACTTGCATCATGGGTGCCCAGAACGTGCTTGATGTCTGTGTATCGACAAAGTAGATAGCTTGATCCTTTGACTCATGAAGAGGGACGATCCCAGTGAGTCCCGGAAGGACATGGAAGATGGTGTAGTGATCGGAAGCAGGGTGATATGAGGTGTGAAGGAAAGGATTAGGTGCCACGGCGGAATCATTCCTGAGGAGAACGGCAAACTCGTGTTCCTGGCTGCTGTGTCCAGTGAGGACAAGCACCTCTCGGTTAGCCATCCAACCAAAAAAGAGGATTGCTGCAGTTGAGTATAGCAGGGTGTTTTGACGGGGTTCAACTGTTGGAGGAGAAGCGAGGAATGTGGTGATGATCTTAGACTGTCGCCCATCTAGCGTAATTGAGTTTGCTAAATGAGGAATTTGCAACACCTCGGGGAGGTGCCAGCGGTAGCGAACATGGGGCTCCACTTTGACCCGGAGATGGAATGATGTGGAGCCGCTGGAAGGTTATCAGTATCTGGCCTGGAACCCTTTTGCAAAAACATAGTAGAGATACCTGAATGTTGAATCGTCATGACGGGAAATGAAGAAACCACTTCCGTTATCGGGATTCTGCAAGAAGGTCGCCGCTATGGGTGTGCCACCCGATGTCAACTCTATCTCCCAAGAGGTGCTCGGCATGATGTCGGTCTTGTAGAAGTCTGGAATGCTGCGGAGAAAGAGTCCTTGTCTCTTGATCTCGCCATACTTCTCGGCTCTGATGTCTCGGTTCTCCGAGATTGCAGCACCATAGTCATAGGACGTCTAGATAATTCTGGTTTGAAAGCCGTCGTGGTCCACTGGCTGAGCCCTAACTTACATATACTCCAGGGAAAGGCAGATACCCCCATGATGTTCCGCCATAGCTAGAAGCATAAGTAAATGTAAACCTCTGTAGGTAGCCTTGATCGACAATTGCAGCCACTCACATCATGTAAATATTAACCATCTTGGCATTGCTGGCCAAAAGCGCAAGGTGGAAAACGGATTCAAACTCGGCATTTGTTAGGCGTGCACAAGCGTCGTATCCGGGCTGTAAATGCAGGAGATTTCGAACACGGAATACTCTACCCTGAGTCTTGATTGCTCACCGCATCGGGACCCTAGAAGCACAGTTGTATTTAGAGAAATCGTCACACAATGTGTGGATCGTACTAACTGACCCAAGCGTCGTATGCTCCGCCTTGAAATTCAGGTATGTACAAGGGTTGATGTGGATTCGCACGTTGATGGAATTCAGCATAGGATTCAATGACCGGCCGCCAATTCTCAGGATGAGCACAGTCGAATCCTTGTGGGTACGAGTCAAAGCTGCAGAACCGAGGTTTGGTAAAGTCAGATATATCATCTCAGCCGGGTACTCGACACTCATACCCATATATGTCACCGGATCCCGTGCCGTTCACGTAGTTAGCTCCCATGTATGCGTCATTGATAGTCAATGGAACCTCGATCCCCCCGGATCGAATTGCGTCCTTTAGTTTCTCCATCATTTCACGCTTTCCGGGATATCCGACATCATCACGGTCAACATATTCATTCTCCAGCTGCACGGCAATTACGGGTCCTCCCCGAGTAATCTGGTGAGGCGCCACCAATTCAGCCACTTTGTCGATGTACGGCCGCCATGCGCTATAGTAGACGGTATCATTGGTTCGGAGGTGGCCCGAGACGTGAGCGGTGACCCAGTGCGGAATACCACCAGCTGAAGAGAACCAACTAGTCAGCTATGTCCTCTGGATTTACAAGGAATCTCTCGACCTGTCGTTTCCGCGTTGATGTATGGACCTGGTCGCAAAACGATCCAAATACCGATCTCCATAGCCATCTTAAAAAGTGGATCCAGCGCCCGATAGTCGTCAAAATCGAATATACCAGGCGCTGGGTTCGTAAGGCCCCTAGAAGACCCGTTTGTTAGCAAGGCGACGCGACGTGATGAATAGGGGGCATACCAATGAACGTAGACAGAGATGGCGTTCATTCCGGCAGCTTTGACTTTCTCCAGAATATCGCGCCATTTATGTACGACAGGAAGGCGCCAAGGATGGAATTCCCCGCTCCATAGAAAGATCCGTTGGTCATTAATGAGAAGTGTGTAGCCATCCCAGGCGACCGAGCCATTCTGCTTTACGGGTATGGCCGGAAATCCTTGATCCAAAATTCTTTGACTGGACCGCCGAATTGCGGTACCTATGGTACAGGTAATGATTGAGTAAAGGATGTAGCCGAGACTAAGCTTCATTGTGGTAGGTCGAAAGAGCAAGGGGTTCCGGTTGCCGACCGTGAGACCCAGAACTTCTGTTCCCAACCGCTGCTTCCTCCTCCCCAGCACTACTTGTCTCCCAAACGCATGTACCAGCAAAGAGAAGATTGGCCAACAGATAGTCGAGCGCCGCCCCCAACCCAGCTATTTCTTTCAACCGCAGGCTCTGCGCCAATGCAGCACCGACAAGGGGTGACAAGACGCGCAGAGCTTCGCCAGCAGCTCGAGACTGAGACTGAGGACGAACATGTGATCTTCTTCTCATTTACGATTATCATTGTAACGTTAACTCCTTTTAATACTCTATAGAATCCGCTGCCGACTTCTCGAATAGCACCGCCTCCAGATTCCATTCATCGCTGGTCGGGTTCCGTCATACTTCCCTGGCTTTTCCAATTTTGTCGTTTACTTTCAGTCGTTCCTGCAACGGCCGCGACGTTCGTACATGTAGTGCATCTACTGGACCCTCCGAGTTTCAGTCCAAACGGTCGCGTCGAATACAGCCTTTGCATTCTTTGGGTGAGCGTCTGATCAGAAAGCTGGTCGCGTTGACTGATGAAAAATATTTGGTAGGCGTTGCTCACAGCTCGGCAATGCTACTCCTTGACATCTGGTCTACTAAATCGCTGGCGGGTGTATTATTCTCCTCTCCCGACACTCATACGACTCCTAGCCCTGCAAGCGATATGCTGGCCCGCGACGCACTACACCCTCCGACTGTTCGACCACGATAAACGCCCCCTCGTTTGCTGGGCAGCCATTGGTATCACGCAGTACTACTTCGTTCTTATCCAGTTTACTAATCCCCTAACGCTGTGCTCAGGTTCCACCACCTGCTTCAGTAAGGCGATTGAGATGTGGGTAACATCTAATCTTCGGCTGCTACCCAAGGATAAGCGCGGTTGGTCAGTCAAGGGAATGGCGGTGTGGGCTGTTGGAGAACTGGGAGCTTCAAACACCGATGGGACTTCGGGGTTACGCAGTGACGCGATGGGCAACGCAAAGGGGAGGAGATGGAACTGGAATCGAGTTTTGGTCAAATGTGTCGCTCCCCCCGGATTCATATACGTCATCATGGCCTGGGCTCTTCTTCTGAAAAGGGAGTTTGATTAGCAACCTCCTGGGCCTTTGTCCGCCAATCGTCGGACCCTAGCCAGTCGATTTACAGTTCCCTCCCGAACTTTATTTTGAGGCACGGTTCTCCATGTCGCACTTCAGTTGAGAAGAATCCGAGCGGTGCCACAGGTGTGTATGATCGCATGCCACATTTTGCCGCTGTATCTTTTTCTTAGACTCGATCCGTTCAGCGGTTGACAGACGATCAAACCTGCGATCGTCCTTCGATATCGCTGTCTGTGGTCCATAGATCGGTTTAATAGGTACAATCCTCCACTTGGATTCATAATTGGGTGTAGCCGCCCACCTCTTCGAGTTGCTTGACGTAGATGGCCTTCAGTATGCCTTGAGCGCACCACGGCCAAGCGGTTGCGGATGGGTTTGGAACCCGCGTTTCCCTTCTTTCTGCTGTAACCCAAACATATTCATATATGTGCACACGGTTTGGGATATTTAAATCTACGCATTGCCTACTCGCGTGTGTCCAAACCTTGAGCTCAGCTCTCGTGCGACTCGTTCGTTTGGTTCTCACTAGCTGACAACGGGCGCCTCTGAACAGCATGCGACGAAGCAACGGGAGCGGATCATCAGGATACCCTCCCGACGAGAAAACTGGCGGAGTGCGAGGAAGTTGTCGGTCTTGCCGTTCTGGAGCCACTGCCATCATGGTATTGCCCCTGAACGGTATAACATTTCTAAGTCCAAGAGCAAATCCGACTACCACAAGCGAGAGCATCTGGAAGTATACTAGAGCTAAGGCGAACAACAGGGGATTGAGATCCATCGGATAAGAATGACAAAAGAGGAAAATCGGTGTCTGGAGCGGGCTGGTATCGGGGGATTGCTCTTTCGAGTTGCCGCCTTCCTTAGATCTGCGCCAGTGTAACATTAATCAGCACGAGCGGTTAAATCGAGCGAAAGAGACGTACCAAGCTCAGTTCCAATGTCCATACCCGCCGGGACCAAAGTTTGACGACGCGAGATGTCTCGCCGCTCTTGGCAATATCGACGTCAAGCCCGTCCCACCAGCATTTACGCTATAAATAATGAACCGTTTAATTCTGAAGGCTCTATTTAGAAGACGCAGTACTCACCGCTGGTTTTCTCCAAAACAACAGAAGCTTCTGAGCAGTGCCCATTTGGTTATTGTCGACGGTGACGCCAGCGGGAGTTGGGTCGGATGGGTTGGCATGAGTAATACCCGTCTTGAGCAGCACCAAAGCGATCGACGAAATGCAACAGCGATTGGGTTCGAGTGCACGGTAACCCCACGAATCATCTCGTTCAAACCCACTAAAAGGACAATGAGGATGAGCGAAAGATCTTAACTGGAAGAGGACCAAGCGTGGTCGTACCTCATGCACAGCATGTCAATCAGATGTTGCTCCGCAAGGTTGTTCTCCTTGCTAACGTTCCTCTGCAAAGCAGTGAAGATGCTCTTCTTCTCCAACAGCTTTTGTCCACACTCCTTCTTGAGGTCGATGAGATCTGGGCTTGGTTGACCGCTAGTTGGATCTGCAGAAGTTTTGGCCTTGTCACCTTTTGGAGGAATAGCAAAGTATTCTAGCTCTTCGCGAAGAACGATGATGGCTTGTTTGGTTAAGAGAGGATTTTGCGAGGGAGCGAACTCGGCGGGAATGTTTTGTGAGCCAGGATCGACTAGGTGCTGCTGGGCTTGGTACAGTCCTTGAAAGTTTGAGGTTCCATAGAACGTATCTTGGGCTTGACGGAAGAAGGACAAGACAAAGGAGAAGCACTGGGGGTCGAACTGCATTGTCCGCCGACGATGTCAGTCCACATTTCAACATCCACGACCTTCCTGCTCATAGACCCTCCCCACTAACTCACATCAACAGCATAAACGTCCTCGTCTTCGTCACTCTCTCCTCCATCCCCAGCGGTGCTCTGGCGGCTAAGGACCAGTCCATTCGGGAACAGGCAGAGCAGGACAGATTCGGGTAGGTTCATGATTGTCTCCCTATCCACCGAGAACTTTTGGCCTCGCAAATCCAAGGTAAGTCGAGTAAGAAGTTGGGGCTGCAGGCTGGAGATGGGGGCAGGTGCATGTTGCGAGACCTGTGTGATGGGACTGGAAGACGTAGCCATTGCGCACTCAATGCAACCTAGTTGCTCTCGTACTTGCTTGAAGGGTAGTGAATGGTACGCGCGACTGGTGCAGAGAGGGGAGAGGTGGGGAAGGGAAGAAGCGAACGCCGGTCGGTCGTCGTTGAAGAACGGAGAGGGGGGGTGGAGAGGTTGATGATTGTTGGTTCCCCCCGAGCAGAAAACACAAACACGCTGAACCAGCAAGGCACAAGCGGATGCTGCACCGAAATCGGCGACCAACCGACACCGCAAAACCAATTTTTATACAGAAAAGTTGTGAGGAGAGGAGTCTTTTTACACGATACACTTTCAACATCATATCTGGAGCACCAGACAGCAGTAAAATACACATCAATGATGAGAGCAAAGGGACAAGAAAACCGAGTCGAGGGAGCAACGGGCGTCGCCACGCCTGCCCCGAGCTGATGAACGTCCAAGAACGCTATCCTCAGACACTGCATGTTGCTTTTGTGCTTATTGGACATTGGTTCCAGGCTGCAAGGATGGTCAGCGTTTATAATAGCAGGATGTCGAACAGAGACTGCCTTACGTAGAACCATGTCGTCAAAGCGATCAAAACATAGATGACCATAAGAACCAATCCTTCGAGCCAATTCGTTTTCCCGTCTGAAATGGCATAGTTGACCACTAGGATCGAGACGAAAACGACCACCGTCTCGTAAATGTCGAAAACTGCAGAAAAGGTCATGTTCAGTCACAAAAAAACGGTGGAGACTCTGCGTACTTACACAGACTGAGAGGTTGCCCGATGATCCAGCCCAGTAGAACAAGGAACGGGATAACAAACAGGGCGATCTGAATACTGGAACCAACAGCGACAGTGATGGCCAAGTCGAGCTTGTTCTTGACCGATACAGTGACGGCAGTGACGTGCTGTATGGATGGGTCAGTTCACGGACGGGCTCGAATCAAAGAATGAAAGGAATCACCTCGGCAGCATTGCCCACAAGAGGCAATAGAATCAGTGCGATAAACTCCCGGCTAATGTCCCCAGTGGCCGTCAATCCACTTATGCTGTCGACGAGATATTCGGCTGTCAGACCGGTCAAGACGGTGACTACAACCAACAGCGCAAAGGCGACGACAGGCTTGAGTTTTTGGTGTTCTTCCTCTGGACCTGAACGCGAAGGACTTGATGAGCTCGAGGACGAGCTGCTTGAAGAGGACGAAGAACGGCGACTCGACCGGCTGGAGCTCGAGGTATCGGAATGACCGTGGATAGTCAAACTGGGTAGGCTTGGCAAATGCGGCATCCTGAAGACTCTGGTTCCTGGAGGGGCGGTAGGCCCATCGACACCTCCGGCCTGATGAGTCTGGGCTGAATGGTACGCCGAGGCTTCCTTGGAGTATATGTAAGCATGCGTCCATAATTGAAAGACCAGGTAGGCGGCGTAGACGAAGAGGAGAACGATCGATGTTCCCCGGGATATGGCCAACACGGCGCGGTCAGTCTTGTCTTGATCCTGGCCCGTACTGGCATCGCCAAAGTTTAGGGAGCTGTTGAAGGCGGCGGGAATAACGATAGAGAAGACGGAAATGGAGAGGAGAGAAATGTTGAGCTGAGCGGCACGGATGCCGTAACCTTGTTCGTGAAAGCGGAATCCGCCCGCGAAAAAGCACATGCCTGTGGGTACAGCTCATTAGACCACAGATAGATACAGCTCAGGGAGGCATGGACGAACCCAATACGAGCAAGCAGTTGCTAAGGATTGAGCCGAGCATAGAAGCTTGAACAATACGGAGCTCTCCTTTGGTAAGAGCAAGGATAGCGATGATAAGCTGAAAGGCACTTGGTCAGCCATTAGGTTCCGAATGTGAACTTGAAAACGTGGCTCACTTCGACGGCATTACCGAATGTGGCATTGAGAAGACCACCCAGTGTCTGTCCGACGCGGATGGCGAGTTCTTCTGTTGCAAAGCCGAGGAGGGCGGCAAGAGGCACAATCTAGGAGGGAGAGGGATAAGATATCATCAGGTTCCGAGTTGCAGGGACGATTGGGTGCAAGGTTAACTTACACCAAGGAAAGAAAAGACGAAAATGACGGTATCGGTTAAGTGGGCGAAGTGCTAGGGAAGAGGCACGCGTTAGAGGTGTGGCCTAGACGGGAGATGAAATAATCGCCGTTGGTGCGGCGAATGAGACTTACAGCGCCCCAAGCGATAGGTACAAAGACGAGCATGATATTGAGCCAACTGTACGTCGCGATATTGTACAGGCTAACCCTAAGGTTGGGTGGAGGAGCGAGCTTTCGCTCTGGTTCCAAGAGTTTGTTGAGAGTCTGGACCATGGACGGCTGAAGCCCTTGGATGGGTTGGGGAGCAGTCATGGCGGGATGCGACGGCAAGGATTGAGCTCTTCTGATACCCATGGGTGCTCGTCCTCCTGGGTTGCGCCTGTTGCGACGACGAGGCCTACCGCGTTCGACGGCTCGCCCGGCGGTGGTGGGTACGCCCAGGTCGATTTCCTCTTCGTCGTCATCATCGAAAGCGAAATCACGATGCTCATGAGGTGAGCCGATGACAGCTGGACTGCTTGCATTTGAGTGCATTGTGGTGGTCCTGGGTACGTTGAGATGGGTTGGGCTGACGGAGACATGCTTTCCGGACTCGAGGTCGACGTCGAACGAGTTTGTGAATTGGGGCGACGCGCTGTTGCGGGTGGCGAAGAACCTATCAGGACTGTGTTTCTCATTGAAGGAGGCAAAGTCTCTCGAGAAGCGTTTGGTTCGTATGTCTGGGTCGTCATTTTCTGCAGCGGTGGTGGTCGAATTTGGAACGGAGTTGGAGGACGGGCTGTGCTTCTTTTCGTCCAACGAAGCTGAAGGAATAGATATAGGAGGCTTCACCATAAGTGAGGGGGTGGGTTTCAAAAGGCAGACGGTACTTTGAAGAACGAGATCCTTTTAACGAGGACTGGTGGTGGGAGGGAAAGAAGGGAAGAGGGGGTGGGTAGGGAGTGATGTGTGGAATGATGAGGGGGAACGCGGGGTGTTTGTCCGGGTGGCACGGTTAAGCTTGGTATTAGATAGATAGAATCCAACTTTGTAATTCGGCATCATCGTTCATATTTGGCACGGGACACTGACGCCTCCCTCCTCGGCGCCGTCCCAGTTTGCGGAATTTGACGCTGCGGGGGACGACTGCGACATTATAAGGGCGGCAGAAAGGCCTCAGGCGCGAATACCCATCTCCACCACCATCAACGTCTAAACTCCCTCATCCAGTGCTCGGCCTTTTCACACACAAGTCGTTGCTTACCCTCAGCCCACATCTATCATTATATCGCAATCGACCAAGCTCCGGATGGCATTCCCTCAAGCGATGCCACAAGTCCACCAAGACGGGCAAGATCACCATCCACCCATCGGTCGGTTCTCACACTACCCCTTCGCTTCCCTTCTTCGGGATTCCCCCGCCGGGGTAATAAGGCTGCACGTTCGTCAAGAAATCCAGGGAGGCGGACAATCTCCAACAATCAAATGACAATAATATTCACCCGTACCTCCATGTTCGTAGCTAGCTGTCGCCTGACGCCTCGTGTCTCGTGTCAAAAGCTTCGGCGTCTTGGCAAAAGTCCAAAAGGACTGTTCCGATACGCGACGATTCAAACTAGGATAGTCTTGTGGTAAGCGGAGCGTCGCCTAGATTTCACTCCCTCGCACTAAAACGAGCCTTGCCGTTCAATTTCCGAAGAAAATCATCCTCAGAACCCTCGGCGTCATTCGCTAAGGACGTTTCAACCTCTTTGTCGGGTCGATGTGATTCAAGGAACGTCCGAGCGTTCGGGGGCCGAACCCATCTCGGCTTCCGGAGACTTCAGGCCGGGAGCCGGGCGGACGCCTTATAGAGCCCAGAGCCAGCTAAAGAGAGTACTTAGCAAACCGGCATGATACTTATATATGACCTTGTGCCTCGTCGAAATTGATCCTGCTTTTACTTTGGGGCGGGCGTGGTTCGGAGTTAACGGTGCTTTTAAGGAGTCACTCGCGGATCAGACTTTTTCTTCCACCACCTTCTCTCTCCACCAGTAAGCGAACCATGGGAGGATACTACGACGAAATAGAGATCGAAGACATGACATGGGACGATGTCAAAAAAGTCTATCATTACCCTTGCCCCTGTGGAGACCGATTTGAAATCTCCAAGCCTCAACTCAGGAACTATGAAGACATAGCCACCTGCCCTAGCTGCAGCTTGATTATTCGGGTCATATACGATCCAGTACGCGCACGTCATAGATACTGCAGCTACCTTATTGTTGACCAAAGCTCATTAGCTCGACTTTGAAGATGACGAAGATGACGAAGACGATGAGCAGGGGTCAGTCGAGGAGGAGGACAGCACCGAGTCGGCTTCGGATCAAGAGAAAGAAGTCGTAACCTCGATGAAAAAACTTTCCATCGCACCAAACGTTGCCGAACCCGGTCATCCCGAAGAAACGGAGGGTGACAGTGGAGGGAAAGGGCACTCCAAAGAAAACGCCAAGGCTGCTGACGCTGTAGCTGGGAGCGAAAGTGGAGTAATTGGCGGAATATTGAAGAATGTCACTGGTTTCTGGGCTTAGCTCAAGGTACGTTGGAGTCGTTTGCAACGTGCCCCACCACCCGGATGTAACCGTCGTTTCCACAGATCGATGCTCTTTTGTATCGAAGGCCACTCGGGCCAATTTTCCATTGAGAATATTACAAGTTGAACTACTATACCTTCACTAGGCAATCACATTTCCCCCATTGGGATGCAAGACTTGGCCAGAAATGTATCCTGAATCTGGACTTGCGAGGAAGACGAAGCAGGTTGCCACTTCGATTGGCTGGCCTGGGCGTCCCATGGGCACATTCTCTCCGAACCCCTCTTGAGACTCCTTCGGCATAGTCGCGGCTATAAGTGGAGTCCAGATGGGACCTGGAGCGACGACTAGAGACGAGATGATGTCAGATTTACCGTTCAAAAACCGTCGCTCATGAAGCTGACCATTGACGCGAATACCCTTCTTCCCTACCAAGGCGTTGCTCAATGCACGAGCAAAGCCAACCATGGCACCTTTGGTGGCAGTGTAGTCGATGAGAAGCGGGTGGCCCTTGAAGTGGTTGACACTCGCGTTCATGCTGATGGTGCTGCCTTGCTTCATGTTGGGAAGCGCGGCTTGAGTGATGAAGAAGTAAGGGTGAATGTTCACGTTGAAGGTATTGATCCACTGCTCAGCGGAAAGTTCGGAAAACTCTTTCTGGACCTCTTGAGTGCCATGATTGAGGACAAGAGCGTCGACCGCGCCGAACTTGTCCACATGAGACTTGACGAGTTGGTCGCAGTTTTCCTTCTTGGTAAGATCGAGTGCGATGGTGTTAAGAGTGACTTTGGGAGCTCGTTCCTTGATCATGGAAAGGACGCTTTGCATGTCTTTCTCTTCCTGCGACATTGTGATGATCCGTGAGCTGAAGATTGCCATGGCTTGCCACATACCCAAGTAAACTGACCTCTTCCAGGTAGTGCAAGGTCAAGTCTGCGCCCTCAAGAGCTGTTCCGGATGCGCAGATGAGCCGAGCCCGCCGACCGGCAAGTCGGAATGAGGGTTACTGACCGAACAAGAGAGCAGTGGACCGTCCGATGCCCGAATCTGCTCCAGTTATGATGGCTTTCTTCCCTTCTAGCTTACCCGCGGCCTTGTATCGAGAGCCATCGTGGAGGGTGTCGTCGACTGGCTGGGGCTTCATAGTATACTGCTGACCCGTGCCTTCGTGATATTGAGGCTCAGGATGTTGGCTGAGATACTTTTCGTTCTGGGTGGTGGTGGACATATCGAGAGGTGACGAGATACGATGACTGCTAGAGATGGGGATGGGGGGTTTAAATAAGTGCTTGGTGGTGAGATGGGAAACCGCGGATCGACGGAAGATGCGGAAGAGACCAACGTCATGCTTCCAAGAGGATCACTCGACGCGATGATCTACATTATCATGTAAAGGACGTTGGGGGTTTGCTTATATGACGCATTCACGCTGTCATCGAGCTCCCCAAGACCCACATTTCTCGATTAATACGTGGGAATGTTCTAAGCTTACACAAACATTCGACTGAGCGGTTGAAGCCATAATTAACACGAAGAAATCGCAATATTTGATCTTTGACTCTAATGAATGATATGACATGATTCATGATCACAAGTAATTGATTTACTGTGCCTCTTTTCCAAGCTCCCTATCAGTCACTTGTGCGTTGGTCTCCTCAAGCACGTGCAATTCTCTGTCACCACGCATCATTTAACGCGTTGCAGTCCATAACCCAACACTCACCCCTAATCCCAATTCCGCTTCACCACCCATGTCCAATGGATGCCAATGCCAACACTCCCGAGCCTCGCTCTAAACCTCTTCCAGATCTTCCCCCAGCTCCAGAACCCAAGGGCAAGCGACCACACTCCAACGACGACTTGAGCGCCCCGCCGCTTCCCCTCGCAGCTACGCTGCACCTTCGTCGTTTGCTCTCAAATGCGCTAAACGAGGAACACATTGACTTTCAATGGCTTCCTCACCTCGAAGACGCTCTTCAAGCACTCATATCCGCAGTCAGGAGCGGAAGTTGGATCACTGGATCCAAGCAGAGGCGTCTGGCCCTGCGCGCTGCTTCAAGCCTCCAGGGAGCCCCATCTCAGTCTCAAGAGCCGGGCGTTCCTCCCACCCCGAGTAATACAGAAGTCCAAGACTCTCATTTTTTGGACTCGGACTGGGTTCACGCGGACGAAGGATCTGACAAGGCATTCAACGCCGCCCTGCTCGCCAAATTAGACACCAGGATAGCAGAATCCGTCGTCCCAGCACCAGCCTCGATTCCTACCCATCTAGTCATTACTTTGGCCCCACAAGAACCCGCACACCAGTTCCCTGACCTCGGCATCGACTTTGACCTTCGCCCTCACCGCGAAGGATGTACGTTTGCCGTCAGGAGCTTTTCGCTCCCGTTCTATGACGACGATTCAGGAGCACGTCATGGCTCCGGGGGTCAAATCCTTGTCGGGTTTGAAGAATGGAAAGGTAATTAACTCATCTTCGTCTCACTCGGGATCTGGTCTTGACGGAAGAATTCTCTCAGCCATCGCCTTCCAACCTTCCATGTCCGAGGTCCGGATCGTTGGGGGTGGTTTCACTATCAAAGGACTTCAGAGCAAAAACGATTTCGCTTCCCTTACCAAGGTATTGCAAACTGGGGTGAGTCACGTACCGGGCCTACGAGACCATGTTGGTGTGCTGACATGGCTTGAAGATCTACTGCATCTTGTCGCTCCAGCTCGAAGCCGGTCTCTTCAAAGACTATCGTATACCTCTGAAGTACTCAAGCCCTTCTCATCCCGCTGTTAATGCGAATGCCCATCCTGCCTCGGCCTTGCCTCCTCCTCCGCCTTCACCTGCTCCAAAACCAAACCGTCGTACGAAAGCTTCGTCAGGCTTATGGAACTTTCTTTCCAAGAAGACGGAAGGGATTCTCAAACCTCTGCAAAGTTCCACCTCCTCGCGTCCAGAAACCGACCAGGATTCTACCGTCCAGTCCGCTCCCCATCAACCAGCAAACCCGGGGAGTGGCGCATCTCCCATCTCCGTCCACTTTCCAAACCGCGTCTCTCTCGATCTTGTTCGCACAATCTCGCAACATATTCGTCTTTCTTCAACTGATCATGAAGTTCAAGACTCGAGTCTCAGGAGGCTTGATGACCAGCAGATACCTACCACTCCCGTCAAGATATTCTCCAAGATCGTAGCCCGGTTGGCCGATGACAAGCTACTCCTATCGACATCTCCAGACGTTCGAATCCCCCCACCATCAGTTCTTATAAAGCTCGCCAAACGCGAACAACTTCTTAGCTCCAAGGAGAGCGGCATTTCGCCTTCGACTCTAGCGCTCAGCACCTCCGGGAGACTTCGTTTAACAGGAGAGGATAAAGTCGCTTTAAACTCCCTTGAAGGATGGAATCAGAATTCTTTGGAAGTGCCAAACGAAGATGACCTACTGGCGAAGCTCACAGACGTCCTCGCCTTTGTGCGGCATCAAAGCATTTGTGTCTTGTACTCCGAGCACGTTCCCGTTCTTGAAAACATTCCAGAGAAGGACGCAACCAAGGGCAAACCCAAAGGGCAGAATGAAAGGTCCGCTTCTCCCTCACTGGATTCGACTGCCGCGGCCGGATCGGAGGTCTCCACAACAGCTTCAGAGATTACGATGGGATCCACCACCTCGGGTGCAACAAATCAAACAGTTACGACGTCTGATTCTCCGCCTTCCAAAGTATCAACTCAGGCTCCGACGACAACTGCCTGCCTACCACCGACCTGGAAGCACTATCAGTACTTTTCACAAACAGCTGATCGAAGCCTCGGCGAATTTGTGCTCGACATTTGCCAAGAGGCCGAGACCGGCGCTGTCTGTGACCGTGCTGGGTGTGGTCGGCCACGCAAGGACCACAGAATGGAATGGGTTCACGCGGGAGCAAAAGTCACGGCCAGGGTGGGCGAGGCATCTGAAGCAATTGCTAGCAGTACAAGAGAAGCTCACATGGATGGTGTGGTCCGATTGTGGAGTAGTTGCAAGAGTTGCAACGAGCAAACAGAGGAGAATGCCATAAGCGACACTGCATTGTGAGTCGACTCCCTTCCGGATTCCCTCTCCCTCTAACCCTGTTATAAACAGCAATTACTCTTTTGCAAAGTATCTCGAGCTTATGTTCTATTCGACATCATTTGCCTACATCCACCCGACTCTCTGCGAACACACGACTCAAAATCACAAGTCTTTGCCTCCAGCCGATCTGTCGACGAACGAATCAAGAACTAATGTCCGGAGACATTTTCAGTACAATAACTTCGTTCTTACGCTCGATATATCGACGATCAGGTCAGACCTATTTGAAGTGAGGATGCCCCGAGTTCACATAATCAAGTCTGTCGCCGAAGTGAAGAGAGAGGAAGGCTTGGCAAACCCGCGTGATCAGCCTACAAAGTCCGACCGGCCCAATCTTTCCGCCTCCCAGGAAAATGGTCTGGATGAGGACGGGACCCACCGGGAACGCGATGACTTGAGGCTTGAAATTACGTATTGGTGGAGTGGCCTCAAGGACCATTTGATAAAGCTGGTGAGCGAAGATATCTTGTTGCTTGGCGTACTTATCTCAATCCCAGCATTGATAGGAAGATCATCTGGCTGGAGACGGTTATCATGTCAAGGCTAAACGACTACCGACGACGCCAGACGACAGTGAAGGCATCGGTGCGACACTCAAATCACGACAGAAGCCTGATTTGTCGACGGCTGGCTCTCATTCGACATCCCCAGAACGCCCAATTGCAAGCGAATCCGAAACCACCTTGGCCACAACATCATCATCAACGACTGTTGACGACCTTCCTGTCTCAGATCTCCTAAGCACCCTTCGCCAGTCGTTCCAACAGACAGAACAAAGCCTATACAAAGCGCTTGCGGAAACACCGGACTGCCACCTTAATGATGTGAGACGGAAGTTTCGCGTCAAGTCAGAGCAAGCCAAACGAAAATTGGAAAAATGGCAGGCTAATCATGGGACAAAGCCAGACAGCGATGTTGGGCCGTTCGAGTCCGGACCTTTCGAGCCCGGGTGGTGGGCACCTGGACATCATCTTATGCCCAAGAGCAGAGTGATTGTTCGAGAGAAAGACTGGGGAAGTATTGTTGCATATACCCTGAGGTAAAGATAAAGCTTCCTGGCGCTGAAATCTATAATAATACTACGTTTCATAGCTCCCCCGAGTACATTCGAGAATTGTCTAACATGGCAGCAGGAAGAACCGAGTCTTCATCGACCATTTCCAACTCACCGATATTAAAGGCAACGTCTCAAGTGAACTCAACCCCTTCAAGCATTTCCCTTGCTTCCGTCACAACCTCCCCGTCCTTGGATGGCACCGTATCTGCCTTGGGCCAACCCCAAGATGCCGAATCTGACCCAGAAGAAGGACCAGCAGAAGACGCCGACCCGCCCTATTCAGCAATCATTACTCGAAAAGAGCATCCCAAGGACGCAGCCGGTATCTTGGGTCTCCGGGATGTTTTGCGGAATCAACGATCCATCGATTCGTCCCCTCACACTCCTCATTCAAGCGGATTCTCTGGATCCGGCTCTGCGAATGGCTCTGCGTCCTCCGGTGGAGTGTCTTCTGCCTTCAAGTCTCTCGGAAATTCTGCGTCGAAGCTCATTCGCTACGGGCAAGTTCCAAACAACCCGACGGATACCGGTATGCCTCCAAATGCATGGGCAAGGGCAGAATTAGAACTCAGTCTGCAACCTGCAAGAGGCGAATTTAGAGCGGTCTCCGGTCCACAGATGACGGCCGCTGGCAGTGGAGGAGGAAAGCTGTCCGATATCCTGGCGCAAGCTGAGGAAGACGCTAGGGCGTTGGGAATCACTCTCCCCGACCCGTCTACATTCGTGACAGCTTCAGAAGACATCCCAGATAGCCAATCCACACTAAACGACCCTCCTCCTAAGCTCGTGAAAACTCCCTCGACGGTTGAAGAGACGGAAGAGGGTTCGAGCACCGCCACAGCGACGCCCAGAGTCGGTGGAAACACTTTGCTGCCGACCGGGACCGTTGAGGTTACCCTCCCGGAGTCAAAAAACCCATCGGAATTGAAAGAGGTGGCGTCTTCTGGCCTGTCACTCCATTCTCAAGAATCAACTGGGAGCACGATTGCCCCTCCAGTGCCTCCAAAAGATAGGCAGTCTGTGGATCTGAACCGCGACCTACCTACTACTCCGACACCATTGTCTCGGGTCATTCTCCCCGGACCCAAGGATTTGCCGAACTATGCGACACCTGGAACTTCAGCTGGGGCCTCGGGTTCAATCACATCCACCGTGGCCTCCGCAATTCGCTACGTCCTCGGATCTCAGGCCCCAATGACACCTCCAAAGCACCTGGGATTGCTTTCCCTGAACCCTTCGTCGGGCGCTGGAGCTATCTATCCACCTATAGATGATCGTCCCCACCTGAAGTATCAGTTCTCACTTGGTTGGTTCAATACGTGTTTGAGTAGATCTTTGAAATACTAATGACCATAATAGGGAAAAGGGCCAGGTTTAGCTGCACTGTTTACTTCGCTCGCCAGTTTGACTTCCTTCGCAAGCGTTGCAACGTCGATTCGTCTACGACCGATGGCTCTGCATTTGATACTCACATAGTCAGGAGTCTGGAGCGATGTGTCGGGTGGGAAGCTGAAGGCGGGAAAAGCAAAAGCAGGTCAGACAGAAAAGTTGTGTCGTGGTTGAAAACTGATCAATGAACGGTTCTTATAGCTTTCTCAAGACCGAGGATGATAGGTTTATCATCAAGACTCTGGTAAATGCGTGGAATGTAGCAGACCTGTAGGTAATTTTCATACCACACCTGACTCTTTCGCGTAGTTATCGCTCCGAGTTTATTTTTTTCAGACAGGTGTTATTGGAATTGGCTCCTTCATACTTTCGCTACATGGACATGACAGCATCCCAAGCATCTGTCCTGGCAAAGCTGATGGGGTTCTATACCGTTGAGGTTCAAACTCTGGATCCCAAAGGTGGTGGTGGCTCGGGTAAGCTCCCAGGAGTGCTGGTTCCGAAATTTAAATTCAGACCTTTGTTGTAGTGAAAATGAAGGCCGATCTTCTAGTGATGGAGAACCTTTTCTGGAACCTGAATGTCGCGCCAGGTCGTACATTTGACCTAAAGGGTATTGCCGGAAGGAAAGTCAAACAGGCCAAAGCTGGAGGAGCCAAGGACAAGAAATCAAAAGATGATGCATCTAGCGAAACTGAAAGACCCAAGGGTGAGCGGCGACGAGTCAAGGCTCCCGTGGGTCGGTCTGTTGCCCCCATGGCGGTCCAGAAACCTTTATACGACAATGAATGGATTGAAGGTAGGCTGAGGCCCGTTCATCGATAGGCCACAACTCACGCTTGCCGCTAAGGACAACAAAAGACCATGGTCTTGGTTGAGCCACATTCCAAAGCTGTTCTGAAGGAAGCAATACGCAATGATGCAGAGTTCCTTGCTAAAAGCAACATTATGGACTATTCGTGGGTGCCAATGTAACTCGATTTCCGTGAGGCCATTTTCTGATGAAACCTTTCCTAGTCTACTGCTCGGTCTTGACAAGGAGCGACGCCAGATTGCCTGCGGCTTGGTGGACACGATCGGTACGGTGATCTTAAACATCGCTCAATGCGTCCTAACAGTTCCTTGGCCTGTTTAGGGAGTTACACTTTTGCTAAAACGCTTGAATACAAGGCGAAGCAAGGTCTTACAGGAGGTTCAGGTCGCGAGATCACGGTGGTACCTCCAGTTGAATATCAAGACCGCTTTATCAACGCAATGGAAGGGTACTTCGTAGCGTGTCCAGGTTCGTAGCTTGAAGGCGCTAGTCGATCGTGGGTGTCTGGTGAATGGAACTAACCCTGTGGGTTCAAATTAGACAAGTGGGGCAAGGGACCGCTGCCTCTTGACGACCCTGGAGACACTGCGGCGCTGCCGACGGTTTTATGATCGACGATCCGGATGCTTTCATGACTTGACTACTGTCTCTCCGACCAGAAATACATAATACCTTGAAACTTTAACATCCTCGCAGACTTTGTGACCTCTACGCTCCCTAATCGACCCTCCAAATCGGATTGACTTGCTGCCCTGTTGATCGGAAGCGGGGATGCTGGTCGTCCTCGTACGCCATTTGCAGTTCCGGCTCATTACTACCAGAAGAAATCTGAGAAACCGTGGAGGTTGTTGCTGCAGCTGAAGACGGGCTGTTCAGAGCACGAGGGGAAATGTTCAATGATGCACAAAGGAGCCGATATTTGGAGCGGATCTTTGTCAAGTCCAACGGAGAGACCTGTGACTCGGATGAAAGGTTTTCTCCCCGCGTTTGGCTTGATTGTACGAGATGGGATGGGTTTTGCTTCGGGTACGCGGATACGAGTTCCAGGAGGTGTGTGACATGACGAAGGGCACGACTAAAGTGGAGTAGCCGTCAGCGTCTTTGTCTCATGGACAACCTGAATGCCCCTGCTTACTTTCGCCTTTCATCGACAGGAGAGGCGGATTTGATAACTGCGGTCCAAAAAAGAGCGAATCCTTTATAAAATCCAACTTCTTCCCAAATCTCATAACCTTTTTCCCTTCCCAGAGCCCGCCCCTCGATTAAGCCATGGATACGGCCATGAGCGAAGCCGTCTTCATAACCAGAGTTGTAAAATCTGCGAAGTGAATATTTATCAACAGAGAAAGATTCTGGTCGTTCTCAGCGACGTACGACTGCTCGAGGTTTGCCAGACTGTCGAGGGGAAAGTCCATATTAGGAGTCAATAAGAGAAGGTGGGTTTGTAATCTGAGCCGTACCCAATGCGGTGTTACCTCCACATTTCCTCGGTTGTTTTTTGTTTGTTTATCCTCATCGGTCGACGGACGTGTGTTGCGTGATTGAACTCGAAAATTCCGTCGGAATAATACAAAAGGGGAAGGAAGAGACCTCACAAGTGAAACCTTATCTGCAGAACCGTGCCTCCCGTTCTTCAGACCCGGTCAGCTCGTTCTGAAATCCCCTATAAAGTAGACTATATCCAATAAAATCTTTAATTCTACCTCGCCAAACTTCTGCAATATCTCGTTGGAGGCATGCAAGCATGCTGGTGAGACTGCATCGATCGGCCTTGCCTCCAGCCCCCTATCTCAAGTGCGTATATATATCGGCCGGATTTGTATGTTCCAAGTTCTCCCTAGAAAACCGTCTCTCTCGCACTACATCCCTGTTCCTTGGTGCCGACAATCGTTAGTTCCACGTCGGCCTTCAGGCACCCCTCGGTCTCTTGCCTGATGCATTACGCCCACAGATGTCACGCTCACAGCAAGCAGGTAGCGCTGAAGGACTCGATAGCAGGGAGACAGTATTTACTGAAATTGTACGACCCAAAGGGTATGTGGCTCACACTCTTTTGTATAAAGTCGGGGTGCAGAATGACATCTGACGGTGTATATAGGCTTGTGATGACGGACAAGACGCGAGGGATTCAGGCTGCGCCTACTCTCCTCGTTCCACCACCAAAACCAAAGCCTAAGCATCCAGAAAACTCATCCCCGACGACAGCTATGGATTGATGAATCGAGAATGTTTCGTTTGTTTTCGAGCCTTGGTGACTGTATTAGGAAGTTTTGCATGTACGAGTTGGTAAATTATTCGCGTAGCACCATGTGGAGTTTCTTACGAACGCGACCTCGTGATGGAGTGTGATGATTTCCCGGTCATAGAAGCTTAAGGATTGTGGAATGTTTTGGGATAGGGGATCTATCGCTTTTCTTCCCCGGGCGCTACTTGTGATTGCACAGATGACGAGCGCGTGCCGATAAGATCGCACCGTAAATCTTGTGACCCTTCAGAAATATATATATTTGATTGGCTGGCGCTGATAACTGCCCTCTGCCCTCTCCTTTCCAATCTTTCTCTACAGAACCAAGGTAGGCAATGTCTTTTGCCAGCGCACTCATTGTCGTGGGCTGACAGATGCTTTCTAGGCCAAAGTCCAGACCATCTAGTGCAGCTACAATGTCTAATCCGTCCACGTACCTGAATACACCGTGAGTCGCATGCCACGCACCGCTTCTTTATGTGGCCGGTGGCGCTCAGTGCCGGTTTATTAGAGTTAACTACGTCGACCCGACGGGTGGAGAACCAAAGGATTCGGTCGTCAAAGTCGACCAGGGCAAACCGAAGTGAGGAAGTCCCAACGCGGAACCTTGGGGCGTGGAGTCCTGAGTTTGTGTGCATGGGGATGATATTCTGTCCGTTTCCAATGAAGATTATTGTCTTGCTCTTTCCGCGAGTATGCGCTGTATCGAGGACTTGAGAAGATATCGTCGATCCCTGAAAAAAGAGGGGTTGGCGACGGAATTGGGCCGCCTGTTCACCTTGAGCGGTGTGGGCTCTGCGTGTTCCCTGGGCGCTACCCTTGATTGCACAGAAGCTCGTGCTGATAAGACCGCACCGTCAATCTTGTGACCCATCGGGAGTATATATACTTGATTGGCTAGCGCTGATAACTGCCCTCTTCCCTCCCCCTTCCAATCCTTCTCTGCAGAACATAGGTAGGCGTCGACGCCTTTTCCTAGCGCACTCATTGTCCTGGTCTCACCGACGCTTTCTAGACCAAAGTCCAGACCATTTGGTGCACCTAAAAATGTCAAACCCATCCACGTACCTGAATACGCCGTGAGTCGCATGCTACGCACCGTTTCTTCATGTGGCCGGTGGCGCTCAGTGCTGGTTCATTAGAGTTAACTACGTCGACCCGACGGGTGGAGAACCAAAGGATCCGGTCATCAAGGTCGAAAAACCGAAGTGAGGAAGTCCCAACGTGGAACCTTGGGGCGTGGAGTCCTGAGTTTGTGTGCATGAGGATGATATTCTGTCCGTTTCCAATGAAGATTGTTTTCTTTCTCTTTCCGCGAGAGTACGCTGTATCGAGGACTTGGGAAGATCTCGTCCATCCCTTAAAGAAGAGTTGGGCCACCTGTTCACCGTGAGCGGTGTGGGCTCTGCGTCTTCTTCTCTTCCCTGGGCGATTGCACAGAAGACGAGCTCGTGCCGATAAGACCGCACCGTCAATCTTGTGACCCATCAGGAGTCTATATATATGATAGGCTGGCGCTGATCACTGCCCTCTGCCCTCTCCCTTCCAAATCCTTCTCTGCAGAACATAGGTAGGCGATGTCTTTTGCCAGCGCACTCATTGTCCTGGTCTGAGGGGCGCTTCTTAGGCCAAAGTCTAGCCAAACCATCTTGTACACCTAAAATGTCTAATCCATCCACGTACCTCAATGCACCGTGAGTCGCATGCTACGCACCGCTTCCCAATATGACCGATGGCACTCAATGGTGGTTCATTAGAGTTAACTACGTCGACCCGACTGGTGGGGAGCCAAAGGGCTCGGTTGCCGAAGTCAAGCAACAACAGGGCAATGCGAACTCGGCGTGACGAATGACAATGTCCCGACCCGGAACCTCGGCGCGTGGGGTCCTGAATTTGTTTGTATCTGTCCGTTTCCAATAAAGAATATATTTTTCTCTTTCCGCGAGAGTACGCTGTATCGAGGACTTGGAACGGTCTCGTCCATCCCCGAAAAAAGAGGGGTTGGCGACGGAATTGGGCCACCTGTTCACCGGTGGGGGCTCTGCGTCCTCTTCTCGTCCCCGGCGCTACCCTTGATTGCACAGAAGACGAGCTCGTGCTGATAAGACCGCACCGTCAATCTTGTGACCCACCAGGAGTATATATATATATATTTGATTGGCTGACGCTGATAACTGCCCTCTGCCCTCTCCCTTCCAATTCTTCTTTGCCGAACGAAGCTTCGAAGGTAGGCGACGTCTTTTCCTAGCGCCACGCACTCATTGTATAGTGGTCTCACCGATGCTTTCTGGGTCAAAGTCCAGACCATTTGGTGCACCTGAAATGTCTAACTCTTCTATGTACCTGAATGCGCCGTGAGTCGCGCGATAGGCACCGCTTAGTAGTTATATGGACATGACGGTGGCGCTCAAATGCGGTTTTGTTAGCGTTAACTACGTGGAGCCGACGAGTGCGGAGCCAAAGGATCCGGTCGCCCAAGTCCCAAAGGACCAAGGCCAGCAACAGGGCAATGTGAAATCGAAGTGAGGAGTGACCGCGTTCCTCGATCTAACGCGGAACCTCGCCGCGTGTACATAGCCCTGCGTTCGAGTGCACGCTATGATAATCTGTTCCGTTCCCAGCAATGTATTTTCTTTTTGCTGTCACAAAAGTACGCGATGTCAAGGGTTTGGAAAGGTTTCCCCCCACCCCTAAATTTGTACAAAGGTTGGTGTAGACGGCCATCTGTTCACTAGGGCCTCCCCAGCTGAGGCCTGCCTAAAGAGGATATATCGCGTGCCTGAGGCCGTTATAGGCAAATTGGTCACTCGAAGTCTTCTCGCGGTGAATTCCATTCGACGGTGGAATATTGAGAATTAGAGGGAATTATGACATTTCGGGGTATAACTATACTAGACAGAATAAGAGAAAATAGTTCAAGGTACGAGGGGTTGAACCGGCGGGAGGAGATGGGATAAAGATATAAACGTCGACCTCAGGGAAGAGCGAGGTGAGAGTGGGTTTGATACGCCCAAGGCCGACAGTATTAATATCTTGTTGTTCCTCTTGAACGGGAGCGACGACGACTGCCACAGCGGCAGCAAATGATGTCGAGGAAGAAGTTCCAAATGGCGACGAGGACCTGTGCAGGCCAGTTTCAATCAGCGTCAAAATTGAGAAATCCGGCGAAAAATGCAAGGCACGTACGGAAGTGATACCGCTGACTATGGCCATGAACACTCTGGCGATTGCAGAGATGACGGAGTTGATAGCGCGTCCGATTGCTGAGAATATTGAACCCTGTATCGAGACCTGTGAGTACATTATTTCTGTGGTTGTGCGGGTAGTGGTAGGCTTACCATGATTAAGTGATTGCAGGTGGATGATGAGGAAGTGGAATGGTCAACGTCGCGAGCGGTTTTATAGACGTCGACTGCTCCAAAAGGTCGTCATCGGACAATGACCTCAAAGTGGCACGCTAAACGTGTCATTGGAACATGACATCATCAGTCATCAGTCACGTGATCGCGCCCACCGCTCGCGCAGTATTGCCGACCGGCAAGAGAGCCTCATGGAAGTGGAGAGTATCCATCGCATGACATTCACTACTCGTCATTCGGTGCGTATTCTCAGGCCGTGCGGTAAACTCCGCCAGCTCATATGAGCGTAAGCTAGCCGGTGGTACTACGTTTCCGCCGTCGGCAAGTTCGAGGTCGAGGAGGTGGCTTGAGTCAACCCCACAATCTAGCAAGGGGGAATTATAAAGGGAAACATGATAGAAAATGCGGTTAAAGCCGCTGCTTGAATATGGTCGGTTGGTTGTTCAGTCCTCCCAATTCCAGGCCTAATTATAATGCCTGCAGTCACCCGGAATTTGCGACCCCCGCGACCACCACGCATAGACGACCATCCTCGTTACATCGAATATCAACTAGTTCTCTACTGCCTGTACCTTAGTTTTAATCAAAGTCATCACGCGGGATGCAATAATAGACCCAAGCAGGGAGCTTTGCAAGTGGCCCAATGTACAACCCTAACATGAAAGAGGAAATTTCCTTTTGTTCTGTCGAGGCACTCTGTAACGTTCCCCTCGATTCCTCTCTCTCATCTCACATCACAGCCTTCCGTCAGGACCTCTCGACCGGGCCACGTGGTTTCTGATGGGGGGTGGAGCGATGCACCTCATGCCATAAGCGGGTACTTGCCGATGTGGTTTGCCAGCACAAAATCTCAATCCTGTGTTTTTTCTTTTTTCCCTCCCTCCCTCCCTTCCCTTCGAGCTTGCTCGGCCAGCCCTTGCGGCCTTTTCAACCAACCCAACTACGCCTTGGGACAGCGTCCCCGGGTCGGCACTCTTTCTCAAACCTGCTTTTACTTTCAAAACGCGAGCCGGACTCGCCATGGTCATCGCGACCTTCGTCCTGGCTATTTCTTTTTTTCTCTCTTCAATACTCCCACTATCCATAGCACAGCAAGTACGGAGACAGGTGGTAGACGATTCGGATCCAGCCATCTCCTACGGTGTCGCGACTGCGGACGGCCAATCTGGACAATGGGAAGCCATGGACGCCACCCAACAGGCCACATTCTGTGCAGCCGCCAACTGCTGGAATATTTTGGACACCAGTCAAGTCTACGGAGGTAAGTAAGCTCAGTATATAGTTGCCTTCGTAGCCGAGATTGAAATGCAGCGTAAAGGTACATGGCACCAAGGGTACGGCCCGGTCACCATTTCATACACATTCAACGGCACGGGAGTAGCGGCCTACTTTGTCTTCTCAAATCAGTCTAATCCCATCGCAAACATCTCATTCTTTATTGATGGTCAGCTGTCTCAGGCGTTTGGAGGAGCAATTAATGGAATGGACGGACCACTATCCTACAATGTCCAGCTGTTCGCAGTCTCTGGCCTTCCAGACCAACCCCACGAACTCGTCATCTCCCAAAACGGAGGCTCGTCTCCCATGATGTTCGATTATTTGACTTACGACGAGGTAGCAACCGATGCTGCTGGCTCGGATGGTCTCTCATCGTCGACGGCGACGGCAGCTGCAGTGCGAGCAAGCGCTGCACCGGTCGACCCACTCAGAGTACCCGCATCACACGGAGCGGCAAGGAGTGTAGTGGGTGCTGCGGTGGCCAGCGCCCTACTCGGAACCCTCTTTCTGGTTGTTGCGGTCAAGCTTTTCCTTCGAGTCAGGAAGCGCAAAAGCCTAGAAAAATGTACGCATTGTTCTTAATCTTACTTGCATTTTCTAATACCCTTCTCCTCTGCTTTCATCAGTGCCTTCCAAGTACGACATAGACGAGGAAGCCCCACCGGTTGTCATCACCCCATTCCGACCTCCTTCAGACATCCTATCCTCTAGTACGGAGCAATACAGCAGGCCCGACCGCCCCGCCCCCCAATACGCCGAGTCGACGACAGGTCTGTTTTACCTATAATGCGCATCTCCTCTATTCTCTTCTCACTGAACAATTCTCTGGTTCCTTAGAAGCCACCAGCGATGAGTCCAACGCAACCCAGCCTGAGCAGTCAGACAGGAGATCTCGGTTCAGAAGCGCAGTCTCAACCGTTGTTGCAGCTCTAACGCCATGTCAAATAACTTCGTTCTCCAGGGTCGAGCTTCGGACAGCGCTAGCAGCTCTCGTCCACCCGGCCCACCAACAACCTCACGGCGTTCAACACAACACTCGCACGGATACACTCGACCAACGACTGGCCTCAGAATCCAAATATTCTCAATCGGTAGTACCAGTAATTGGCCAACCCGTGTCACCCAAAACCTTAAACGCATCTCTGGGCTCGATCACCGCCTCTCCTTCGCTGCGTAGCGTTTCCTCGGTTTCGTCCACTTTCCGCTCCCCTTCGGTACCCCCAACCGCTCCCCTCCGCCTCCCTCGATCGTTCGACCAGTTTTCTCCTCCATCCCTTCCTCGATTCACCTTTGAAGAACGACGCCATCGTCGTCCTGACACGATAATGGACCCCGAAGTCTTGCAAAGCCAAATCCAAGCCCTATTGTGGAATGCTCCTCCACTCCCAAATCGTGCACGAACTCCTTCAGCACCACCGCCGTACGTTTCCCGACCGTCGACTCCAAGAGCTAGTCTCGCCAGCCGGCGAACCACGGTGCCTCCACCAGTTGGACCTGATGGGAATGCCCTGCCCTTACCACCCTTACCACCCTTACCACCGTTGCCCGAGAAGGTTGCCAACAGGATCTAGCAGGCCTTTCTCTGTTTCAGGGACTTTTTCCTTCTACCGTTCATTCATTTCACTGTTCTCGCATTGCGCCTTTCTCGCTCTTTATCACATACTTTGTACTTCTTGTAGCCTTATGATTTCCACTCCTGTGCCGCGCGGTACATCATCTGATGCATCTATTCAATTCGATGGTAGGAACAACTTGTGACCCGTCCTCGCCGTCATGTGCTCTCCTGGTCTCCATTCAGAGAAGGGCATCCAAGACTGCTTGTAAAAGTATGTCTCAGGACGGCACCGCAGGTCTGAGGACCGAAAGAAAGAGGGCCATGCGATTAGCCAAGAGCAATTTACATTGCGTGCCTTGTCTAGAGCGACGCCTGAGGTCACCAGAAAGAACATTCCTCGACGAGGAGCCTAGCGGACGAACAAACGCTTCCCTCGCTGTGGTAATGCCACTCCAACCTTCCCTTTCTCTTCAACATACATTCTGTACGCTTCACGAAGATGCTCAGGGGCTAGTGGCCCGGAGTCTCCTCTGGCCTGCTGGACCTGGCGAGCTGGACGAGTGTCAGGCCAACCTGAATGAGGAGAGGTCGAATAAACAAACCTTTTTCTACCATCTCGCCGACGAAAACTTTGGAGAATCCAGATATCACTTGCGCAACGTTCATGCTGGGGTTCGTTCCGAAAGTGTGGCTGACGAACTAGAACCAAAGGGTTTAGATAGAATCGTGACCATGAAACCGAGAGAGATACCTTGCGGACAGTATTCTTGTTGATAGCTGATCTTCGATACTGTTCGTATCGGTCATGTTGGTCTTGCGTAAAGTTCTCCATTAAAACTCTACGGCGCGTTGAGCATGACCTACTGCCCCGAAGTATTCGAGGAAACCACCCACTTCAAGTTCGCCTTGGACTGACTTTGCCACTTCTGCTGGGTGGTGTAGTCATCCTCTTCCATCGCCATAAAGTCCTCTTCGTCTGCATCGTCATCCGCTCCTCCCCCCGTGTCATCGTGCGCCGGGTTGCTGGCTTTCATGCCCTTCAAGTGGACGGGGACCACCGACGCATCTCTGTCGGCCTTTCGTCTTTTGGCAGCTCGAAGCCCTGGCGTTCCTGGCGGACTGATGGACTCTAGATTCTTGCGCTTCAGTGACATAGAGGATGTGGTGATGGGTGGTCAACGGTCCAAATCCTAAACGCGCGACACGAATGCAGCGAGCCCGGCGATTTTGTCTAATGTCACACAGCCCGAGGAGCTGGATTTTCGCTGTGCGCCCTTCACCTACATCCAGTTGACAACTAGAATGCCGTGGCAAAAGACATTTAACCTTCCACGAAAGTCGAAAGGGTGCGCTTTGAAAACTTTTCCGCCCCGTTGGAAAGCTCAAGGACGATTGATCCGTCTGCTGCACAGAATGTACCTAGTCACCGATACCGTGGTTTCGAACATACAGGATGGCCTGAGAGATACTCAAGTAAGTACGATGTATAATATACTACTCTAGCCGGATAAGCTGACTATCCTCGATGATTTTCTTCAGATTGGCATTCTTCATCTCTTCATGTTAGTGGCAATGCTTACTGCGACTCATCATCCCCGCTCAACGGACAGAGCGTTTTCAGCCAGCATACCAGTGCAGCCATTACAATTAATGAGAATTATGATCCAGGTCTGTCTTTCCATATATATGATGTACTCCTCAAACCCTAACACTCCTCTTCGTCCTAGATGTCCGCAAAGGTGACACCCGTACAGATTAGCGTGCAATGGAACGCATACCAATCCCTCCGGAGTATCCTCTTCCAGATATGAGCAACGCTCTCGACCGAATTGTTCCAGAATCATTTCCCTGGCTACATACTGACGAAG
The DNA here is from genome assembly GCA_019633425.1 of Tulasnella sp. 424. NCBI lineage: Eukaryota > Fungi > Basidiomycota > Agaricomycetes > Cantharellales > Tulasnellaceae > Tulasnella > Tulasnella sp. 424. Next base: position 32,201 of record WSUB01000182.1, read on the forward strand.
GCCCAGAGTCAGTGGCGCCTCTACTTTCTGGGTGATGTCATCATCTGACGATCCATCTCCTCTAGCGACTCGTATGATTACATTGCTCCTAGAAGATTATTTATTCCTGATGTTTGTTTAATTCCGATACACAGCGTCTCACATACCAAAACGTCTATCATCGGGCCGTCGATTCAAATACCAATTACAGGTAGGATTCGCAGTTCAATGGCGGAGTTTAGACCTTTACTAAAACTGCTGTAGGTGGAAGGTTAAATTTGGGAACATGGCAAGGTATGCTCCGACGCGCTTCTTCGTCCTTTGAACGCACATTTAGAGGTCGGACCGTAATCTAGGCATATATCTCGCAGAATTTCGAGAGGCTGCTCATACTCGCACGGTCGTCGCTACCATTCTGTGAGTGGCAAACGAGATGAACAGTAGTTGCTGCGTGTTAACCCTTAGCCTTTAGCCCTTAAGGTTGTCTATCTTAGGTCGGAAGTACACGCGTAGGATAAGAGGAACGATCTGTATTTCACCTAAATGTGACGCCATGAATAGGTCTACTATAGTGAATCCGTTACAGACACCTTGGGACCGCAACCCCCACTGGGCGAAGGCAGCGACTCTCCTGCAATTGTAGGGAATAAATGAGGCACTCCCTTTCTCTCTCCTTTCTCCCCTGGAGGCCACACGCTCTGGCGAGGAAGTACCAGGCTTCTGGGACATCCCATCCCTGGCCTTGCGTCAACCCAGTTAACAACCCAGCCGCTAGATCGACATTTTCTTTCGACGGCAATGGCATTGTTAGCGGTGAAAGTGGGTTCGATGGAGCTTTGAGGTATTGTTGTGCAAGGTGAACCAGCGCTGCAACATGGTCTTGCTCGATGACTAGCGCCTTATGTAAAGACTCGATCGCGAGCGCGTCATGTCCGAGGGCAGAGTAGTGCAGCCCGAGCTACATTGATCCGTCAAGTCGGGTCTAAAAGGGATGAGACGTGATATTTCGTACCTGTATCCAAACTCCCGGATTTGTCTCATCCAATACTTCTGCCTCTTGTATCGCTGCCTTAGCCTGTTCAAGCTTCCCCATCCTCCTGAATGTAGCAGCCGATGTTAACCAAAGGTCGCTAAGCAGTCGCGTCTCTCTTGGCGGTCGTTTTGACGTCGGCGAAGCTGGCGGGGGAAGTGGTGGCGGGGGAGAGAATGGTCGCGGCTCGTCTTCATCCTCGTTCACGTCCACGTTAAGGGTAGAGCCTGCTGCGCCTTTCAATTTCAGTGACTTCATTCTAAACCTGCTTCGCGAATGAATTGACGATGCTTGATATTTTGACGTGACCATGAGGCTGTGGAAGTCTAAAGGGGACAAAAAGCGATTAGGGCGCATCCATTTCGCACAAGTCAACAACACGCTCATACCCGGGGCAGAATTCGATCGTTGAAGGCGTCTGTTCAGTTTTCCCATTGAACCATCCATAAAATCGTCCAATTTTCGAGCCTCACTGGTAACGCGCTTGCCGAGAGAATGCATCTGGCGCTGGCTCTTGTGCAAGATCCGTTTCGGCAAATTGCCACCACCGTTGACTCCCAGTGAGCTTTGCCCCTGCGACTTCCGGTGTCGATCGTGGTCCTGCTCTCCGTGGTTGTCGTCTGTCGAGTCGGAGATGCGGATATTGTTAGGTTGATCTCCTGGACCTGGGCTCGGAGGTATGAGACGTCCAAGACGGGGTGCATCTGTTTGATTATACGGGCTCCCAGAGCTTGTACTTGCATCCATGGACTGTCGATGAGGGTCGTCCGGCTGTACCGACTCACTGGTAGTACGAACGGACGGGTCCCCAGCTGTTGATGGAGCGGTTGGAACGATTGTGCCTATATGAGAATGTGCACCATTCGATGTAGGCCCGGCTGGCTGAGGAGGATGTCGTACACCACTGGGACATCGGCCAGAGAAGAAAACGAAGATCTCTGGCCACATCAAGTTTGCCAGGTCGGCGCCATCCACTAATTCTGTCAAGGCGAGCTGAGTGATCCGCAGCTGCAAAGAAGCTTCAAATCGATCCAAGGCCGTCCTTTGCGGAGTGTCAGGTGGAGGAGCGAGTAATGTTTGAGAAGGCGGAAGGACCAAAGTTGTTGGAAGTAGATATTTTGCTTGAATCGCTTCGCCTAAGGGATTAGGTCGCTCTGGGGTAGGGGTGGGAAGTGCTGAGGTAGCTGAACTGCCTAAGCCTTCGATGGTTCCTCCGATCCCAGCTCCACCGTGCAAAGCAAAATCCCTCGTTTCCAAGCCGTTGGACTGCGGCAATCCATCAATAGTTGGCGTAGCCATTCCTTCATCCCCCTCGGACGGCTCGTCTTCATCGGCATGAGCTAGGCCCAGCTCAAATACTGCCTTCGCACCATTCCAGTCCCCTTGTGCTGTCAGGAGAAGCCCAAGAAGATGCCAACTCCGAATCTCACTTGGGTTTTTCTCGACTGCAGCGCGAGCAGACAGTACCGCCTCCGGAATGTCGCGAGTTTCGGCTTGGGCAATGGCTAGATGGTAGAAGGTACCGGCGGCGTGGGGATCGAACTTAACGGACTCTTGTAAACGCTCCAACGCAATCAACTGATGCTTGGGACGGAGTTTCGAGTCAGGCTCTATTTGGACGATGACAAAGAATCCGGGTTAGTCAAGGCTCCAGATTAATTGGATCCACAATTACCTCGCTGTGCAAGCACCAAGAAGGCTATGCCTTCTGCTCGTGCTACCTTTGCTACCAAGGCATGATCTTCGAGGAGACGTTGGTTGCTCTGCAATATCTCATTCGCGAGTTTGGCGAGCTCTTGAACTTCCTTCGCGTCCGCGTGAGACTTGGCCAATTTTGCAAATACAGAAACTCCCCAGATGAGATGATGGACAAAGACTCGATCCGAGTCTGCGTCAATACCCGATCCTAGAAGGTCGGCCTCTGATAGTCCTTCGTCATCTGCCACCTGAGGGACTATGGCTGACGGAGCTGCAGGGGGGTGATCGGTGGGGCGATGCTTGAGCTGTAGTGATACGTCCCCACCTGCAGTTTCTCGAGCCTTCTTGACAAGTTTGACGTACAGATCGAAAGTGCGCTTGGAAGTCACTGGATTTTCTTGGATGAGAAGAAGGTGGCTAAGATGGCGCATGACACGATGGGAGTGGAACGTGAGCCGGGTCGACCACCAAAGAGTCTGTGACATGAGATGAGGTTAAGCAAAAACGGAAGCAAGGGAAGACGACATACATCGATGACCCATGTCGCGTCCATTTCATCGAAACCCCCTCTCTCCCATGCCGCCACACAGAGATCCACGAAGTCGAGTACTCGATGGTTCACCTCACCGGCCCGAGGAAACTCTGTTGTATTCTCCAGGAGAACCTTCATCTCGGATGCGAGACGACGAGCCTCGTCTCTCCACGCTTGCTTGGACAGAGCGCCAGGGTCCCGAGGATCTAGTCTTGGCGGTGCGAGGCACAGAGCTCTCATGTGTAACGTGTAGATGGCGCTTCGGCAGTGGGGCCTAAAGGTCGAAGGCCAGTGGTAGGAGTATATGGAATAGAGTCGTAAGTGGCGGAGCGTCTCCATAATGGAACTGGGACCGTCTTAGTCAATCAAATGGCTATGGGTACGGAGACATGGGAAGGGAACACTTACCTAGTTCTGGCTGAAACGATCACGGCGCCACGAATAATTCGCTCTGCCCATCTCCACAATTCGCGGTACTTTGTGAACAATTCGATCTTAGTTTTCCCCTGGGGCGTCGTCCTGGATATAGCTAGACGGTCCAGGAGAGCAATTCCAGAATCGTATGAAACCAAGGCGGCCTTGAAGTCCAACCTCTTTTCGTGCGCTAGTCCTAGATTATATGTTGGGCCTCAGCCACCCAACTGGAACGACATAGAAAGAGAAGACATACCTTCGAAGCATCGTCCCCGGATGCGCTCCGCAACCTGCCACGCCTTTCCTTCTCCAACCTCTGCCTCCAGCCTCTTTGATAGCTCCGTAAGACCCACGCTGCCTGCCAGAGTGCCAGTATGGGAGATGGCAGCCCCCAGTGCGGACAGCCCTGAACTGGTCCCTAGGCTATTAAAAGCACTGCCTGGCGCTGACAAATTACTTCCGGTTGCAGAAATGGTGGGAGTTGGGCCGTCAAAGTCAACGCGAGAGAATGTTTCCAGACAATCCTTGCTGTTCTTCATTGCGAATTGAACATACGCCTTGGCGAGGAGGACGCCTGAATCCCCTCCATCAGCTTCCAACAGCGCGGCCAAAATCGGTTTCGCTGAGGCCTGACGCTCGTCAGACAGAATATACTCCTCCCCGCGATTGAAGACGTTATCAGACTCGGAGCAATCGAGGTCGAAGTCAGCTGGGGAGAACGCCGTTGGAGTTGGTCCACTGGCGACAAGGAGAAGGGAGAGGTCGCGTGTCTGTTGAGCCACAGCGATAACTACAGGAAAGAATAGGTCAAGGTACGAACATGTGAAGTAGCTTTGTTTCTTACTGTTGGGTGACTTGCAATGCTTCTGGTATTTGCGTAGAAGCTCGCTCCAGGAGATGGGGACTCCCTTGTGAGTTTTGGCAGGAGAAGATTCAGCCCATGCGCCACGACATAACGCTGCGTTCAGTTCGTGCTCGTAATGAACCGCTTTATAGTTTGCCGCTGCCATGCAATGGTGAGTTGAGAGGGACAAGCACGCTGCGCGTCGATGACGGTCGAAATACGAACTTTCAGCTTCGGCGTTTATGCCTGCCGTCACAAAGGTACAGAGGTTTCACGGTCGTCGACTCCTCGATGCACGCCACCAATCTACTATGCGCGCTGTTCATTTGGCCGCATTGACTCTCTTCAAAGAATAGGGGTTTCTTGAGACATTTCTAACCAGTATTTGTCTCAAGAAGGTCGGTCCTTGTTCCTGACATTCGGCCCCAGCTCATCGCAAGCCTCCCGTCACAACATTCTATCTCGCTGGTAGCCTGCTTTGTGAAATTGCATTCCGCAGACATAGGTCCCCTCTTTGTCCTGATGGATTCTGGTATACGTTACCAAGAGTGCTCCACCGCCACACGCACATGATCCCAGCCGATTTCTGACATTTACATCGAGCTCGCTCTAAAGTTGCGAGACAGGAACGGTGTTACTGGGGAGGAGAAAGAACTATCTGTGTCCTCGTTTTGTTGCTTGATTCATGATGTGACGTCTCTCAGACTTGAGAGATCTCTTGAAGGCAGATCTTCCCCGACGCGGTGCCTCGTTTAGGCCCACAGGCATGTATTGGAATATGGAGCTCCGCACACCATTAGCTGCCCGCACTATCGATCTAGGGGTCTATTTACCGCGCTTCGAAGTTCACTTCCTGACCTCGAGTTTCTCTCGTGACCCCCTAGTTAGACTTTTCGGTTACGGTGTGACAGCGCAAGGGACTTTGCCAAAACTGGCAAGGCACAGAATGTGGTGGGAAATGATGTCAGGTTCCGCCAGTGTCACCACCACTGCCCTCTGCGCTCCCTTCCCAAGACCTGATCTCTCAGGGTAGGCCGACCCGATCGTCGCATCCATTGTTTTTGCCATGAATGTACATCTGCCGTTTGCAGATCAACTTGAATGTGGTTCACGATCGAGAGTGCATGTCGCCTCTTAAGTGGCATCCCACGCTCCGCCTAATTGTATTCGGGCCGAATTTAAACGGGATCAATTTCTACCCTTTGTAGTTCGACCCGCTATACTCGGTTCGTTCCAGCAAAGTCGTCCGCACTCCAGATCCCTTTCTCAGACCCCATAGAAGGAGTGGAGTACCTGATTATTACCATTCAAATATCCCATATAATTTTTGCAGCACCATATAATTGCGCTATCGCTGTTTTCACCACAGCTAACCTGTCCTTAAACGAATACCCGCAATAATTGTATTATCCTTCATTAGGCAAAAGCAAACATAGACGAGATCGGAACTATAGCGCCCGTTGTCACTGCTCTGGGTGGCTGCCAGAGCCGGGATCGGTACCAGCGGTGTCGAGTTGACAATACCGTATACCCCCGCCGCTCAATTTCCCAACTTGAAGGAACTTGTCCTCCAATATACAACTTCGATCTCGGCAACCTGTACCATGAGAGCTAGCTCCGGCGAGCCATCAGGGCGTTCCGCAACGTTGCAATATCGACTCCGCCACAAGGACAACTCTGTCCCTGACCTGTCGATTATCGGGAGAAGCCCACGATCGTTCTTCTGATTTTCAATTCGTGGGGAGCGAAAGATACGACATTTCCGAATATGGTGACTGCCGCCGGATGATCGACTCGTGCCTCCAATTGCCTTGACCTTGGCTGGAGGCCGAGGGACGAAAGTTTCGGCTTGCAATGTTCTCGAGATGGATCGTTCTTGGCCACCTTGCAAGCGAGCTATTGCTGATCGATACGAGAGACTCTTCGAAGTCTTGGTAATATAACAGATGCGGGTGCTGAGTTTGTCCTTCGATCATTCTGCACATCTGGTTGTGATGTTCAGGTCCTTCACGGAGCTTCTCCTGAATATAAAATACCACCCGGAGAGAAGAAAGCACCGGTATCAACAGCACCAACTCTCAGCCCAACCATTCTAACCTTCAGCCCTCAGTAAACATGTCCTCACACATTGCCGAGTCCACCGACCCCGCCTCGCGGTACTTCACAATCCCCGACTTCGTCTCTATGTGCCCTTTCACTCTCCGTGTCAATCCTCATTACGCCCCACACGCCAAGCTTTCGTATGAATGGCTGGACTCTTTCGGCGTCCACCCAAATACCAAACATCGTGATGCTTTCCAAGCCATGGACTTCGGTCTCCTCACTGCCATGTGCTATCCAGATGCCGACGAAGCGCGTTTCCGAGTTCTCTGCGATTACATCAACGCCCTTTTTGCATTTGACGACTTGACTGATGAAGGCTCGTTGAGGAAAGACGGAGAAGGCACCAGGAGGGCCTCCGACATTGTCATGAACGCACTCTGCAGCCCCAAGACATATAAGACATCCTTCAAAGTTGGGAACGTATTTGCAAGGTGATTTCCAGTGCATTTGACTAAACTGCTTTCTTATACTGAGGCAACTTCCTGATGCAGTTTTTGGGGTCGTGCCCTGGAGCTTGGTGGATCTCCTGGGACTCAACGTCGGTTCCTCGACACGACTGATCTGTACGTCCGTGCCGTGCACGAGCAGGTAGTCAACAGAGCCAAAGATAAAATGCTTGGAGTCGATGAGTTCATTGCCCTTCGTCGAGATACCGGAGCGTTGAAGGTGAGTGTTACGACTCTGCGGCTCTACCTCTCCCCACGATCACCGACTCTCTTTGACAGATGTGTTTCGCCATGGGGGAGTTCGCTATGAAATTGAACATTCCCGATGAAGTCCTGGAGCACCCTTCCATTAAGATCATGGAGGATTGCGCCAATGACGTGGTGGTCCTGTCTAATGTAAGCCTTGATCTAGAGGGCGGATGGATCAAGAGTAACTCATAACGAAATTGATTTGTTTAGGATGTCTACTCTTACAACATCGAGCAGGCCCAGGGCGATACCATGAATATCATCGAGGCCTCCATGCGCGACAAGGGCCTCGATTTGCAAGGCGCTGTTGACTTTGCCGGCCAGCTGGTCAGGGAAAGGATCGACCGCTTCGTAGCGACCAAGAAAGCTCTTCCGTCATGGGGAGACAAAGTCGACGCCCAAGTTCAGGTCTACCTTTGCGTTTGCGAAGATTGGATGATCGGCGGATTCCATTGGAGCTTGGGCTCAACGCGTTACTTCGGAGCGCATGCCGAGGCCGTTAGGAGTACGCTTCGAGTCAAAATACTCCCCAAGCAGGATCCTCGTGGACAGGACGAAATTCCTGGTCTGGAGTGAATGTTCGTTCAATTCGGTCCATCTCGCAGGGTCTTTCCGATATATTTGGGCCATCTGTAGACTGTATATTACACTGCCTGGAATTATTTGGGAGCTTGGAATATATCACATAGGGTGCTTCATACGGAATCAGCCGCGATGTTGGTGTAACCTTTTCGAGAAAGATCGTCAAGGCCTTCGAGAGCCCAATGATCGCACCTTCGGGTATTAGGGCCAGCTGTGCTCTCCATGGCATGAAAAGGACGACCCCTGGTCGGGTGATAGTCTTGTTTACCTGATCAATTGCAACCCCCGAGAGCAAAAGGCAGTCTGACGGGGGCCAGAAATAACATGGACGTACTGGTTGGTGGTGGGACAAAAGGCAAAGTGACACCTGTGACAGGGATGAGAATGTCACAAGCAGTAGTTTCATCGACAAACAATTGTTCTGCCACCTTGATCCCAGCTCGTCTTCGCCACTACCTACCTACCTACTCCGATGCCGCCTAGAATTTCGTGGTCCTTAGTATCGAAGCCCGTAGAAAGGAATCCTCGCTTAGGAAGAGGGTTGGCTTTTCATGCTCCCTCCATCCCAAGACAATCATCCTCGACCCAAAATTATGACGGTGAGTATGCGTCTCCAGACATTCCAGGAAAAAAAAATGAACATACTTTGGCTTCAATCCATCTAGTGTGCGTAATTGGTGGAGGTCATGCAGGCTGTGAGGCTGCGGCTGGTGCTGCTCGGACTGGGGCTCGGACACTCTTGCTCACCCAAAAATTGGAGACTGTCGGAGAAATGAGCTGCAACCCTTCTTTCGGAGGCGTTGGCAAGGGCACCCTTGTCAGAGAGATAGATGCACTGGATGGAGTTTGCGGCAAAGTTGCGGGTGAGTGTCCACACGTATTATAAGCATCATCAGGCTGATTCCACTACAGACAAGGCCGCATGTCAATTCCATATGCTTAACAGGTCCAAAGGACCTGCTGTTTGGGTAGGTCCGTTTCTGTTTCGTACCACATGTTGATATTACGGGCTAACTGCTTCCCTGGCTCTGCCATCAGGGTCCTCGCGCACAAATCGACCGAACTCTGTATAAACGTCACATGCAAGAGACGTTGTTCGCCGGAAATTACAAAAATCTTGATGTTCGTGCGGCTAGCGTGTTTGACTTGGTTTTTGAACACGAAGCAGCATCAGCTGGAGGACAATGGGGATCAATCAGCGGTGTTAAGCTGGGTTAGCGACTTAACACCTCTTACGGTGCCACTTTGCTGAACCTGTGTTCATATATACAGATACGGGCGAGATAATCCCCTGCTCTTCAGTAGTAATCTGCACGGGCACGTTTCTCTCCGGCGAGATCCACATTGGACTCAAATCCTTTCCTGCGGGCCGCCAGAACGAAGCACCCTCTCCACCCGAGGGCCTTTCCTCATCCCTCAGTCGCGCTGGTTTCAAACTCGGTAGATTAAAAACAGGTACGCCTCCAAGACTTGTCAAGGATTCGATCAATTTCGAAGGAATGGAAGTACAGCGTGGAGATGAAGAGCGATGGAGCTTCAGTTTCATGGGGGAGCCTGAAGCACTGATCTCTCCAGTGAGTGAGATGACGGCGCTTGGGTCACGAGCAGATCGCTCACCAAGAATTTGGTTTAGGACAAGCAAGTTGTTTGCTGGAAAACATTTACGACCCCGGACACGCATAAAGTTGTTCGCGATAACTTGCACCAGAGCATTCACATTCGTGAAACGGTCAAAGGTGCGTTCGTCGTTCACGCATCGCCTCTGCCTAGTAAATTTAACGCATCTGGTCTCATTCAGGTCCTCGATATTGTCCCTCAATCGAAGCAAAGATTCTTCGGTTCCCTCAAAAAGACAACCATATCGTATGGTTAGAGCCCGAAGGCTTCGACTCTGGTCAGCGAATGGGCTAGTATTTTGTGAAGCCCTCATCGGCTTATCATTTCACTTTTCTCCCAGACCTCATATATCCCAACGGCATATCATGTCATCTTCCCGAAGAAATTCAACTTGAGATGATTCGAACCATTCCTGGGCTCGAGCATGCCGAAATGGCTCGTTGTGGGTATGGCGTTGAATATGACCATATTGATGCAAGAGAACTTGGACGTGCGTTCGTACAACTTGCGCTTGCTTTACTGTTTGACTCAAAGATATTTCCAAATTCAGCCTCTCTCGAAACGAAGCGAATTAAAGGACTCTTCCTAGCTGGCCAAATAAATGGTGAGTGCGGAGATTGCCCAATTCCACCCCGTCGCTGACTCTTCCAAAGGAACTACTGGTTATGAAGAGGCAGCTGCTCAAGGCGCTTTAGCTGGCATAAATGCCGGTCTTTCCTCTCTGTCCAAGCCGCCCTTGATCATTTCGAGAGCAGATGGTTATATTGGCGTTATGGTAGACGACCTCATCGTCAAAGGTGCTGAGGAACCTTGTGAGTCTTTCGTGTGCATGGCTGAACGTCATCGGATTTCATTATCGTGGAACTCTACTCTTCAGATAGGATGTTCACCAGTCGTTCGGAATATCGGATGAGTGTGAGAAGCGATAATGCAGATTTAAGGCTCACCGAGAAAGGTTCGCATGCCGGATTCCGACCGTTTTCCTCAATCAAGTGCTGATTCCGAGGAAATGGCAGGTCGAATAGCCGGAGTTGTTTCAGATGAGCGGTGGACCAAATTCCAGGAAGTTCGCGAGGAGTTAGCTAAGGCTGAGAGCATCCTCAAAGCTGATCCCAAAAGCCCACACGTGCGTCTTTCTCCAACGCACATTTTTCCTCTATTTCTAATACCCGAGACAGGAATGGGAGAGATTAGGAGTGATTGTCCAGCGAGATGGAGCACGGAGAAGGTCGTCAGCTCTACTTGATTATGCCTGAAGCTTGACTGACAGAATTCTTAACAGTCCCTATGATCTCCTCCGCCTGCCAGGCACAAATACAGCCATGCTCGTTGGGCTTCTACCTAAACTTTCCCAAATCTCTTCAAGAAGTCTACAACGGGTTATCATCGACGGACAGTATCGTGATCACCTCCGTCGCCAATCCGACGACTTACGGGCCTTCATGGCTGATGAAACACTGAGCCTGGATCCGAACCTGGATTACGACCTCGTGCCGAACATTTCGGCGGAAGTGAGGGATAGGCTGAAGATGGTTCGTCCCGTCAGTCTTGTAAGTTGACCTTTTCTTTTCTCCGGCGAAGACAAAACTAGATTGCATCTCAATAGGGCGCCGCGAAGAGAATGGAGGGGATGACTCCTGCTTCCCTCGTGCAACTGTTGAGACACGCCGGTCGGACTCAGTCACTGGAGAGGGAGAGCTCGATCATATGAGTTTTCACTTCACAGCCTGTTTGTGACTCCAGAGGGGGCCATTAGCCCTGAACACCTAGCTTAACGACAATTAATATTATCATTAATTAGGCATGCTACGGCTGCGGTGCAAAGTGTAGTGCTGTTTGTCTCTCCAACTAGCACCGCGGAGTGCTATGCGCATAGGGTTTAAATCTTGGGCGGACTACTTCAGTTTTTCTTGCATACGAGCCTTGCAGAAGAACTCCTAAACCTTATCCGAGCATGAAAAAGATGATCTGATTACGTGCAACCAACAGACCGCATATAATTACAATAGGAAACCGTTAAACTATCCTCTTGTCACAATGTCCGCGTCCGTCCTCCCGCTTCGTTTCCTCAATTGATCATAGCCATTCCGACGGCACCAGCAAGCAGACTAATGACAGCCAAAGTCTGCCTCCCTCTCGGAGACTTTCGCAGGTCAGCATCCATCACGAAGTCTCCTGCGAGAAGCTCCACACAACTGGCGTAGATGAGAAGACCAGCTGAGATGGCCGCCATGACCCCGCGGAAGGTTGTTCCGCCAACGACTGTTGGATCCGAAGCTCCTGATAGGAGTGGGTCTTCGGATGTTAAGTCGGCATGCATGATTTTCTGGACGAGCAGACCGACAAGAATTCCAGCGGGGGTGGTGATTCCAAAGAGGAACGCAAGACTAGGCGGCACAAAGCGAATGGATATGCCCCCGTTTGCCGAGGATGAACCAGTTGCAGCGATGTTGGGGATGTGGGAAGGAAGGGACGCTAATCGGACCCCTAAAGAAAGTCCTTCAAAGAGTTGGTGGAATAGGATCGCAGTGAGAAGAGATGCTATAGTGAAGAACATTAGTCATCTTCAGTTTCGGTTTCGGGGGGAGGAGGTTCAATTACCAAAATGAGCAGCTGAGGTAACAGCCAGTGTCATTCCGATTACGAAAGAGTGTATCATGATACCAAGTTGCAGTACCTAGACGATTCAATAACTTTAGTATCACGGTTCTTCTCCCGGGAGAAGGGGAAGAGCAGAGCTGGACGTACGCATACACCCAGCAGCTGGATTGCCTTGTCCTTACGCCCTTCGTCAATTTCGGGGCAGTGACCTTCCGAGTGAGCGTGGTCATGATGATGCATATAAACATCGAAATAAGCATCCCGCATAGCAGAGCTCGTTCTACGTCCCATCAGCGGTGAACGCTCGTTAGGGTGCCCATCGTGTGACGACGAGGGTCGCCGTCGGGAATGAGAATGGTTTGACTGGGAGAGTTCTGGATGGTTGACACGTGGACGTTCCAAGTCGGGGGGGAGCTGAAAGTACGATGGCACTGGGGATTCGTTGATGGGGGCTACGAGAATAGTACTTCCATTCCCCATCGCCGGTGGCGGAAGGGATGGTGAAGAGGGAAGGGGTTTGTCTGAAGCTTCACGTTTTGTGGCGACGGATTCCACGTATACTGTTGATGTATCTAAGTAAAGAGCACAGATAACGTATCAGTCTGATTGTTTTCTAATGATTCTTGGCTGCACTCACATTCAATGAGGAAAATGACGAGCAACGAGCCAAGCCTGAGAATGACGTCGGCATCAGCGTGCGCCACACGGAACGAGCGGGTCGCAACGGATGACGAACAATATTGCCCCAGGCCAATTCTTGTATCCAAACGTTCGCAATTCGGTCAGGTTTGTGAAAGCATCGCTCAAGAGGTGGATGAATGCGGTGCTGAGAATGACGCCTGAACAAGGTGTATTGGGGATGAGGAGGCGTCACTAAGCAGTCCCTCCAAGATTACGAGGATCGCAAAAACTAACCTGTGCCAAAGTGTTTTCCGATGAAGAACAACAAACTGGGAATCCGAATGGCTTGTATCCGTTGTGCGGCGGTTGGGAATCCAGCGGCTACACGGAGGCCGGACATCAGTTTCTTTGAAACAGTGCACCGCTGAAGGCTAGAAAATATCTGCGTACCTGCTACAGAGACAAGAAATATGACCCCGACAGCTGCGTAGCGAGTTGCATTGGAGGACTCCGCCAAGACCGAGATTGTTGGTGGTGACGCATGCCCGTTCAGTTGTGGAGCGGCTGCGACATTCGCCATAATTTATCTTCGCTTCCGCCTTGCTGCAGGAAAGAGCTATGGGTGAGAGTGCAGGAGGAGATGGTTGAAGCAGAGCGATGAGACAGAATGGTTTGTGTCAGCGGATACTGTGTGGCGTGCCCGGGGCGAGTACCTCATAGGTCGCGGGAACTTCAGCCACATCCAATCACAATGCGAGCAATTGCCCAGCACTTCATTTCATTCAGCCCATTGATGGCAACCTGGGCTGGTACTCCCCAGCCCCAATTAAGAGACGTGGATGCACAAATCGTCGAATTTCCAAAAGAAAACAACATCTCCCGTCAAAGAAACAAATCAAAATCGTGTGCTATTTCAGTCCGTGTGCCTCGGTTCTCTCACTCGACCCATCCTCTTGAGTCGCCTCGCCGTAGTCGCCCTCACTTGCGGAGCCCATAGACATCAAACCCACTTCTTCGTCTCCTTCCGGGGTGGTTGGAGGGGGTGCACCGCTCTTTTTTGACAGCTACAGATAGAATCCAATGATCGGGTTATTTAGCACCAACCGAATGGATGAAGTTCAGAGGACGTACCGCGACATAAATCGCACTAGAAAGAATGATAGCAATACCAACAAAACTGAGAAGTCCTGGTTGATGGTTGAAGAATATTCGTTCGCTGAGTAAAGAAAAGACAATCTTTTGTTGACCTCTAGCAGTCAGTATCGAGCCCGTGCAGTCCAGCGGACGAAACACTCACCGCAAGATACAACGCCAGTGTGCCTCTCCCAGCGGACTCCTTCTGAAATCCCATCGTAAGTAACACTTGGCCCGCGAGACCTAATATCCCGATCGCGATAATCCCCATCATCCGTGTAAAGTCTGGCCAAAACCAGACAATCTTTGACGATTCTGGTATGCCTGGGATGGTGCCGGAAAGTACACTTGTGATGGTAGAGATGATGAGGCACCAGGCGGTGAAGTATATGATGTTATGCATGACATGGGTGCTGTCTCTTAACCGACGCATGGATATAAATGCAAGGGATGCACCAACAACACCTAACAAGCTGACACTGCGATGCAGCGGAGTATTGAAAGCGTCAACACCGTTAACAGCCGGAAATCTCAGAAGTAGGACGTACCCTATAGCTATCAGGCGCATCTTTTCGCTTTTTTGTTGCCCGCTACCCCCAACGCCATGGACTATTCCAGCGTCCGCACTTCCAGCAACGTTGTGATGGTGCGTCCCAGCTGTAGGGTCAATTTCGGCAGGATGTCCGAACAAAAAGGAAGGTTGAGCTATAAGAATGACGCCAACAAAGGAGGCAACTATGGCACAGTGTTGGTGGGGTTAGCAAATTCGCATCTGAAGGAGCGAGGCGACCAGACGCTTGACGACTTACTAGCAGCATAAGCTTCCTTCCTTGAAAAGGGTTCCTTGAGGATAACTCTGCCAAAGAAAGCGGTGGCGAATGGAGATAGAAATCCAATTACGGTGGCATCTGAGAGGGATATGTACTGCAAATGCATGAGGATCCTTCTCTCGCATCAATCAAATGTTTGCATACCTGGACGCTATAGTAACCACCAAAAAGCCCAAAGAATCCCACTACACCACGGAACGTAAGCCAGCCCCGAACACCTGGCGGTCCTAGGATGGGATAGGGTACTTGTTTATACCACCTGTCAAACATTGAAGGTAGAATTGGATCAACACCCGCGGCAATCAGCGACGATTTGACTGCCCACGAACATCCATGCTTCCGCCGCGATCAAAGTGATAAACATTCGGGTAGCAATCAGCTATTACGGGTGCGGGGAAGGCTTAGAACTGTCGAATATGGTGTAACGAGAAGTAGACCTACCTCTGCAGTTGGGAGATGAGGCGTCTTGCGCTCTTCGTCTGAAACTGTGGGGTCTTGGTTGGTCAAAAGCTTGACAACTGTCATCATCAAGGTGGTAGTCAACGTTGACCCCGCGATCAACAACAAGCCAAGGTTCCTCTGATATAGATCCCAGAGCTCCCGTCGAGCCCGCGTGAGCGCACTGTCAGCCCTCCCCAGGCGTACATTGAACCGTTCTTTCGATGCTGAACCAAGAACCGGACTGTGTTGTCGCTCTGTGATGTCTTCTGTCTCCTCTGTTGAAAGAGTCAGCTTGGGTCGAGGGGAGGGTGACCTTCCTGAACGAGTGCGGTGGAGGTTTGTACTTGTTACGTGAAGGTGGGTATCGTTGCCTCGAGATGAGTCGTCAGAGGTTGGGAGAGCTGTATACTGTATACTTGATAAGAAACTCATAGCAGGGTGGGGGTGGGGATGGATTGCAAATGCAATTGGTGGTGGATGAAGAAGAATATTCCTCCCAACGTCATCCTCGGACTGTGAAGGGCCTTACACCTTCGATAGTGATCCATTTTGCAGAAAGATGGAGTAAGATGGAGTAAGAAGGAGAGAGTGGAGATGCCGAAGCCGTTCGGCCCGACTCCCTGATTGGTCCAGGGCAGCCGGACCGAGACGCAGTCGGATAAATCGATGCCGGATATTCTTACTGCCCTCTGATGCCCCCTTTCCACGACGTTCGTGCTCTCTATAACACCAGTCCATTATATCATACAAAGACAAAGAAGAATTACACGTCAATGAGTAGAATCCATGATGTCTATGCGTGTGAGGAGTCCAGGCGATGCGGAAGTAGTGAAAACGTCAAGTTGTTCGCAGAAAGTATCCTACTCCCAAAACATTCTGCGTCTTCGCCCACTTTCAGTTCGTCGTCCTGATCTGCAGAAATTACAGCAGACGATATCCACGATGAAATCCCAAAATGAGATGAGGATCTTTCACAGCGATATTTAATCAGACAGTGGTCGCAAAAACGCACAAAGGACGACGGAAGGGCTTACTGAAGTTATGCCACTGATGATGGCGATGGGCACAGACGCAATAGCAGGGATTATAGAGTTGAGCGCCGCAATTGCTGAAAATACGCTTCCCTGCTCACGTGAGGGTAGTTAGTCGTTATAGCATCGGGCACCACACCTTGCTGGACACCTACCATGGCTGCGACGGGAGTGGAAAAGAATGAGGAAATGAGTGACGAAGCACTAGAAGGGAAATCTTAACACCCCTTCTTGACGAGCAGTGTGTCGATGGTGAGGCGGGTGTGCCGAAGCCTCCCTATTGTCGTCGCGCGTATTCAGCCCAGGCCCCATTTAATGGCAACCTGGGCTGGTACTCCTCAGTCCCGATTCAGAGACGAGGAGGCACAAATTGTTCGATTTCCAGAGAAAACAACATCTCCCGTTCAAGAAACAAATCCAAATCGTGTACTATTTCAGTCCATGTGCCTCGGTTCTCCCGCTCTCTTGAGTCGCCTCGCCATCGTCACCCTCACTTGCGGAGCCTATAGACATCGAGCCCACTTCTTCGTCCCCTTTAGGAGTGGTCGGAGCGGGTACACCGCTCTTCTTTGACAGCTACAGATGAAATCCAATAATCGGGTTATATAACACGTACCGAATGGATGAAGTGTAGAGGACGTACCGCGACATAAGTCGCACTAGAAAGAATGATAGCAATACCAACAAAACTGAGAAATCCGGGGTGATGGTGGAAGAATATTCGCTCGCTGATTAAAGAAAAGATAATCTTATGTTGACCTCCAGCGGTCAGTGTCGAGCAAGTGCGGTCCAGCGGACGAAACACTCACTGCAAGATACAACGCCAGTGTGGCCCTCCCAGCAAACTCCCTCTGAAATCCCATCGTAAGCAACACTTGCCCCGTGAAACCAAATATCCCAATCGCGATAACGCCCATCAGCCGTGTAAAGTCCGGCCAAACCCACACAATCTTCGAAGATTCTGGTAGGCCTGGGATGGTGCCGGAAAGTACACTTGAGAGGGTAGAGAGGATCAAGCTCCAGGCGGTGAAGTATATGATGTTATGCATGACATGCGTGCTGTCTCTTAACCGACGCACGGATGTGTACGCAAGGGATGCACCAATAACACCGAGCAAACTGAAACTGCGATACAGCAGAATATTAAATGTGTCAACACCTTTAACGGCCGGAAGTTCCCGGAGTGGGACGTACCCTACAGCTATCAGACGCATCTTTTCGCTTGGTTCGATGTGATGTTGCCCGCTACCCCCGATGCCAGGCACTATTCCAGCGCCCGCACTTCCGGCAACGTTGTGATGGTGCGTCCCAGCTGTAGGGTCAATTTCGGTAGGATGTCCGAACAAAAAGGAAGGCTGAGCTATAAGAATGACGCCAATGAAGGAGGTAACTATGGCACAATGATGGTGGGGTTAGGGAATGCGCATTTGAGGAGCGGCGCCTGACGACTTACTAGCAGCATAAGCCTCCTTCCTTGTGAAAGGTTCCTTGAGAATAACTCTGCCAAAGAAAGCAGTGGCTAATGGAACTAGAAATCCAATTACGGTGGCATCTGATAGAGATATGTACTGCACGTGCATGAGGATCCTTCTCTCGTATCAACCAACTGTCTGCATACCTGGACGCCATAGTAACTACCAAAAAGCCCAACGAAGCCCATTATCCCACGGAACGTAAGCCAACCCCGGACTCCGGGGGGTCCCGAGATGGGATAGGGTACTTTTTTATGCCACCTGACATGTACAACATTGAAGATAGGATTGAATCAATATTCGCGGGCATCAGCGACGATAGGACTGCCCACGAACATCCATGCTTCCGCCACGATGAGAGTAATAAGCATTCGGGCAGCAATTATCTATCACATGTGCGGGGAGAGCTTAGAACTCTCCAATATGATGTAATGAGAAGCAGACCCTACCTCTACAGTTGGGAGAGGAGGCGTCTTGCGTTCTCCGTCCGACACTGTGGTGTCTGGGTTGGATAACAGCTTGACAAGTGTCATCATCAAGGTGGTAGTCGATGTTGACCCCGCGATAAACAACAATCCAAGATTCTTCTGATATAGATCCCAGAGCTCCCGCCGAGCCCGCGCGAACGCGCTATCAGCCCTCCCCAGGCGTACATTGAAACGGTCTTCCGATGCTAGACCGAGAATCGGACTGTGTGGTCGCTCTAGATCTGTGTCTTCTTCTGTCTCCTCTGTTGAAAGAGTTAGCTTGGGTCGAAGGGAGGGCGACCTTCATGAACGAGTGCGGTGGAGGTTTGTACCTGTTACGTGAAGGTGGGTATCGTTGCCTCGAGATGAGTCGTCAGAGGTTGGGAGAGCCGTGTACTGTACACTTGATAAGAAACCCATAACAAGGTAAGAGGAGAGATGGATTGCAATTACTGGTGGTGGATGAAGAAGAATATTCGTCCCAATTACATACATCGATTTCGGATGGGGAAGGCCTTACCACCTTCGATAGTGATCATGATCTATTTCGGAATAGGATGGGAGAGGATGCTGAAGCCATCAATAATCGTCCCACCTGATTGGTCCAGCGGCAGCCGGGCCGAGACGCAGTCAGGTAAATTGAGCCAGATATTCTTCCTGCCCTCTGATGCCCCCTTTCCACGACGTTCGTGCTCTCTATAACACCGGTCCATTATATCATACAGAAACAAAGAAGAATTACACGTCAATGAGTAGAGTCCATGGTGTCTATGGGCGTGAGGAGTCTAGACGATGCGGAAGTAGCGAAAACGTCAAGTCGTTCGCAGAAAGGAAGCTACTCCCAATACATTCTACGTCTTCGCCCACTTCGAGTTCGTCGTCCTGATCTGCAGAAATTACAGCAGACGATATCCACTATGAAATCCCAAATTGCGATGAGGATCTTTCACAAAGATATTTAATCAGACAGTGGTCGCAAAAACGCAAAAAGGACGAGGGAAGGGCTTACTGTAGTTATGCCACTGATGATGGCGATAGGCACAGACGCAATAGCAGAGATTATAGAGTTGAGCGCCGATCCAATTGCTGAAAATACGCTTCCCTGCTCACGTGAGGAGAGTTAGTCACGCGTTATAGCATTGGGCACCACACCGGACCGGGCTAGACACCTACCATAGCTGCGAGGAGGGTGGAAAAGAATGATGAAATGAGTGACGAAAGCACAAGATGCGACATCTTAATACCCCTCCTTCACGAGCAATGTGTCGGTGGTGAGGCGGGTGTGCCGAAGCCTCCCTCATTGCCGTCGCGCGTTTGCCGTGCCTAAACCTCACGTCGACCGACTGAATGACCTAATATTAGAAACATGCCAAGTGTTGGGCGGATTAAACTCGTGTCTTCCATAAGGCTTGACCCATAGAGTCGAATGCCGCGGAGAGCTTGGGCCATGGCCACTAATGGAGGTTGGCGGTGTGCGTGAGTGGAGGTAACGAGGTCTTTCGCCGAGGTGGAACAACGAATCGAGAATATTATTTACATCACAAAATTTGCTGGATTTTTACGTCGGACTCAGAATACAAGGTATTAAAGGGGGAACGAGATGAAGCGAGCTAGCTAATCAAGCAGCAGCAGCCTTAGCCTCGCCAGGTCCACATTGGCAAGCTTCAGCGCATTCGCACTTGGGGCCACATTGGCACTAGGTTATAGAGACAAACATTAGCATATTATTACACCCTTTATTATAGGTGAAAGCACTTACGCCACTGGTTCGGACTTTCTCGGTGCTGCCGCCGCAATCGCAGGTGCCTGTTGCCGCGGTCGCGCACTTGCATTCGCCTTTGCATTGACACTAACAAACAATCAACAAGCGGCGGAATCAGTCACTGGGTCGACACCCTGAGGAAAGAAGATGAGATGGGCGACGTACGTCTTGAGTCCTTACGGGGGCTTGGTTCGACCCCCCGGCAGTGCTGCCACATTCGCATGCGCCAGCGGGACATTCGCAGCTATCTCCACAAGTGCACTAGTGGAAGAAGGAAGGGTGACAAGTTAGTCCTTGCGACCGAGACCGCCCGATATGTTTCAGAATAGACTTACGCCCGAGTGCTTTGCGACGTTGTTGGCACACCCGTCGCACTTGCATTCGCCAGCAGGACAGGTGCAAGCGGTTCTTTGACCGTCAGCACCGACCTTGCCGCAAGCACTGTCGATCATCTACGTCAGCGGCGCTCGTCGGTGAGTGGTGCCAAGGCCAAAACCACTTACGTGCATGAAGTGTTGCATCCACAGGTCATGATGATGTTCGTCGTATGAAAGGTTGTCAGAGAGTTGGTTGTGAGTGAAGTCAGAGTGTCTGAAGTGGATGAGGAATGGGAGAGAGTAGCGCCACCCGGTCGGTCTTTTATACACGGAGCTGAGGGAGATTCTGGACAGATGCGCGACTTCTTGGACAAGACCCCTCCCCACTTGATCCGCTTACCTCATAGACCCCATGAATTAATCTTTATCCATTTTATCCCGCACCCGGTGTCTCTTACAAAGGAGGCAAGTGGCTGACTGGGAGGTCCCGAGACCTGACGTGGGGCGCATAGTTGGCAAATCGGGCAAACATCTGCGTCAGCGACTGCCAAGTCTACCGAGTTATCTTATCAAGATTACGTCACCGCTCCTCCTTGTCCAGGAAAGCCCGCACCACGGAAAAGGGTCCATCGACCAACCATGCATGCTAACGATGGGAGGTCTCATCTGATAGTATTAGAAGACATCTTTAAAGGAGGGCGAAGCGAATGCTATTGACCTTCGGAGGCAAGCTTGTTTCTCTTGGCCGACGTGAAATTCCAATAAGAGTTGTCGGATAAGCTGGCTAGAGGTGATAACCATTTACTATCCATCGGGACAATCTGAACCGGGCGACCCCATTTTAGTAAGCTAATACATTCTTTTACCGTGGCTGAGAAGCTCTTGGTTCGGCGCAGCAGGCGTGCAGGTCGGCAGCTACATTTGTCCCAGTCATCGCCAACCCCTTTGCCACATCACCAGTGGACATAGGGCTCGAAGGAACCACGACTACGAGTGTTCCTTGTATACATTTCATGTGAGATGTGAACAGAAAAAGGATAGTCCTTCGTTTCGGGTGATCCGACCGCTCTCGCGTGAGCTCAGCTGGAAGTTGAGCACCGCGCAGACGGCTTAGTCACCCCGCTTGATAACACAGATGAGCATGAAGTTGATGAATTATCTAGAAGCTCTCTGTAAGGTGAGATTTTACCTGCTTCAGAAGTGCATAGGACCGTAGTCATCTTGTTCTTGTGGCATGTGCAGACACGAAAGCTGGTCAGACGGCGGACGCAGGCACTGGAGAGGGAGGAGTTGGAGGCGAATTCAAGGCTCTTTTCGATGCGCATTTATTACCTCTCTTGGAGAACCTCTCTGAGATATTTTAACCTGTCCATCACGCCTTTTGCTACGCGCGTAGTCGAACGGCGATCCAATATTTCACAATACTTTGAGGACGAGGCGTCAGTCCCGCGATTCCCCTTACCTAATCACCCGATCCGTCTGCCGAAACCTCACTGACGTCTCCGTTCCCCACCGGCAGGAGTCTTTACTAACACTCTAATAAGGCTTACCAAGGCGCAGCAAGGACGACTGATAGTTTAGCACAAGGTTTGTAAGGGGACTACGGGTTCGTCGAAACCAACGGACCGCGATACTGTTCCGCATCGCGTACTTAGGTAGCTGTATGGTGGGGAATAGATGACCGAGAGCGGCTTTCGGAGTGACATTGAGCAGGTTCGATCGGAGAGGGAGTGGAGGTGACGATATCCTCTCGGCAGGCTTGAGGGTGAAGAGAGCTCGAAGAGGGCTTTCGAGATCGTCGGCGAAGAGCCTGATTGGAAGTGTAGTTTAGTAGGTAGCTATCGACTCTCCAATCATAAGATCCTACGGCCACTGAACTCTCATATGTGACTATCTAAGATAGTCTACATTCGAAACACGATACTCCAAGTGAGTCGCTGACATAAGCCACGCGACTTACAAATACCGTCACCTCGCCTCATCGTTTTTACCTTGCCCTTAGACAATGGTGCGCAATAGAGTGTAGAAATTGTGTAGTATTCGATAGTACTGACGTTATATGACATGTTCCCCCGCCTCACTGACCCAAGATCGGTACCCAGGTCCTAGCGCAGGATCCATTTCGGGAGGAATTCTCGCAACAAATGCATTCTAATTGGGAGGACAAATCGACGCTACCTAATTACCCGGAATTAGGGTAGTATATCCTAGTTCCGCTACCAAGAAGGTATATCATGAGATATACACCAGCTCCCTTGTCAAATAAGCTTAAGTTTGTGAAGGGCTTCCAGAAACCGATGCCCCCAAACTCCTAAGACGTGTACAGAGCAGTGGATTGAACTGTACCATGTTACCGCTCAACTCAAGATAATCGATCCTACTTTGTGTTGTTGCAGAGTGGGTTCAATACGCAACGTTCGTTGTCTGATTTGTTAACGGTATCGTTCAATCCTGCGGGCGAGCACGTGTAGCTCTACCACCTATCAACATTACTTCGGTTTAGATTTTGGTGATCGACAACCGGATTCTCGGGAGCATCGTGGTCGCGATGTAATTAGGTCGCCTTGAGGGCGACCGGACGAAGTGGAGCCCGAGGTTGGACAATCCACGGATTCCGATTTTCTCGAAGCGGTAACAGTGGCGTTGCCGAGATCACGTATTCCAGGCGAAGAAATGCATCGTCAAGTCAGCCGGGGGATGGTTATTCGATACCCCAGGGTTCTAGACTGTGGCATTGGTGCCTTTCAGACGAAGAGTCGAGCAACGTGTTTCAGGACGATCATGCCAACTCATGACGAAGAAGATCTCTTCCATGACGGAATGGAAATCCCAGGTGATCTTTCCCCAAAGGTGAGAAGCGACCTCCGAGGCTATTATTGGTGGAAAAGAAAGAAAATGCGCGCGAGCTCAAGGAAATGCCAGTGATTGGTCGGATTAAGCGAAGCATTACGGAAACCTTGTAAAGTCTACCTGGTCGCAGATGCGACGTGACCTGCTTAAAGCAGTGTACGATGTTGTGATAAAGAAAGGGGTGGACGATTAGTCTCTTTTAGGTTGCAGAGAGTTTTACCTTGCCCCTTTCATCTGCGACCTCCCACCAGCGCGAGATTCATTTTGGCTGGGAAATAGGTCCATGCTAAATGGTGACCCTTCGTCTCAGAAAGTCATATGATCTATTCAGAGTTGCCTCTGCAGTGATAACGTTGGGCGGCAAAGCGTCATTGTACGTGTCAAGCACGTTCGTGCGGCAAGGCCTGAGGCTTGCGGATTAAGATAGAACCGACCTCAGAATGAAATCGGCGGCCTTTGCAAACAGATCAAGGAGGGTGCGCGGTAAGAAGATTCGGTGAACGAGGTGGCCACGCAGTATGGAAGGGTCTCGTGACAGCCTAAACCGCCAAAACGGGATGTTGGATCCGAAAATTGAGTTGCCAACTCAAGAGATCAACCGTCCTTCACAGGCTTATCGTCAAGCGGATTCCTCAATATACCTTCTCCCAGCGATCAGGATCAGAGGCAAGACGACAATTGGGGTTGCTGGGATGAGTGAGGGTGCGGCGATCCGGGCTCGAGTTCTGGACGGGACGAAGCCGGAGGCTCCAGGGCCGCGCGGGGACCCTTTTTCGCGGAGCCACTCGGCCAACCTCATTTTGCAATCGCCGGGGGCAGAGGTAGAACACGCACTGGAGATAAAGGTGGGGCTCCCAAACACTCGCTGGATGGGAATATAAGAAGAGGTGGGCAAAGGAGGGAAAAGGGTGAACGGTCCCTCCTTCTTTCAAAGCCTCCTCCTTTGTCTCCGAGAACTCCGCTTCATATAACAACCAACCAACAGTGTGTACTCCCCTCAACACACGTTTGTCCTCACCCTCGTAAGTCCCCTTTCCTCACAGCTCGCCATTTGTTTCTGACATCCCCTTCCACCACCACCACCAACCACCACCACCACTACTACTACCAGGCTACCTCTCTACAAGATCATATCAGCATGCCTAGCCAAACCGTTGACTCCCTTTTCACCTTTGCCACCAACGCCATTGGGTGGAATAGCAACCGAAATGCGCCCAACAGTACGTGTCAAACATTTCGCTTGCACTTCGCTTAGATCTGTCGAAACCTTACGCTTTGCTTTCCCCACAGCTCAAGGAAAGCTTTTCCGCGTCCAATCCAATGCATCCACCGCCACCGCTTCCAGCCCACAAGTGACTGCCACGACTCCATCAAACCCAGTCCCGATCCCTGGCATGTCTCTTTCGTCACCCTTGGTCGGTGGGGGTTCGCCGGCCTCTACAAATGCCGGTTCTTACGCAGAGCCCGCACGCCACTACTTCGACAACCCCCGATTCCTGCCTCATTACTGAGCTAGTCAACTACCCTCTTGCTTTTTTTATCTATGTATTGGGCCCTCAGCTGTCTTTCGGCGCCCATGACTTGACTGCTCGTTCGTCTTGACTCTTTTGTATCACTCCACGTCATAGCGCCACCTTGTTTGCATCTCTTTATCCTTTCCCAGCTTTTCTTTTACCTTGTACTACCTTGTGGGCCTTCTCACGATCTATTATCATCGTTGCATCGATATATCACTATCGCCTCTCTATCTGGTGTGTTCCTCAAAATCAGACTGGGGGAAGGTCTTGGCAAATAGACGCCCATGCCGAAAAGTTCCAGACCACGCCCTTGGCGATAGACGCCACAAACAGGGGTCCACCAATGTATCCGTTCCTGTACCGCCTAAAGGCATATGCCGTGATGGCAATCGAACACTATGGTCGACGTTAACACCAATTCAAAGACATCAATATTCTTGGATGCCGACGGAGGCTGTGGCAGCGCCCGGAATAGATACGAACACCACCGCGTCTCTAGATGAGCCCGGAGAAGCAGGCACTAGATCGATTACAGAGAAGAGGCCCTCCGGTCAAGGTAGATCCGATCAGAGAACTGGATACTATTTATGTCGGTCGCCGTATATATAGTGGTACAGTCAAGCGGCCATCGGGTTCAGTATCAGCCTCGACCTCCTCATCTCCTTCTTCATCCACTCGACTTTTCTTCTCTTTTACAGAATTTCATAATGGTTCAATCCTGGTGAGTCCGTGATCAATGCCTCTCAGGGTGTAGGAAAAGCATCTGACGTCCTGTTCCTCCTTTCAGGGGAGCAGGCAACAAATACCAAGTGGGCGACGTCGTCACCTATCAAGGTCCTTCCCCATTCCATCACGCTCCATTTTACATGCTAAATCTGCCTTCCATCTAGGCTACTACTACAAAGTCATCCAAGCACACACCTCCCAGAATGACTGGGCCCCGGACAAGACTGCAGATCTTTGGGGCAGGCAAGACAAAGTTGGCGCCGTCTTCTCAAGTGAACAGGACAGAGTCGAGTTAGAAACTGCTCACCAGGAAGTTGAGAATGCACCTCGTGAGGTATGAATTGAGACTTGGGGTTCGGGTATCTCGGGGTCTCGTCGTTGAATTTTGGTTCGGAATGCCAGGCACAACTGAGCCACGAACTGATTGCGGGTGCTGCTGCCTTTGGAGGTAACTTATCTCCCACAAGGTCTTATCACACCTCGCATTCTTGCTTATCACCGCTGTTTACTCGATGAAGCTGCAACCGCATGGGAACATCATAAAGTGAAGAGTACGTATAGACGTGGGCAACTCATCCGTCTGTCGCCACAGCTTCACATCCCCCTTGTTTACTTGTAGACGGCGGCGAGGCGTCGAGCCATCCTCATGCCAAAGCGCTCATGTAAGCCATCCATTTCTCTCATGCGCTCGCGTTGGGGTCTCACTGTTATTCACCATTCCATGGGAAATCCATTAGTGCCGGATTCACTGGTAAGGCCGAATGAATCCACGTCCAAGTCCCATCTCCTGTTCGCTCACCGCCGGAATCGTTTTTAGGGGCGTTCATCGACCGGATTGTTGAGACCAAGGGCTTGGACTTCATCGACAAGCAGAAGGCAAAGAAGCAAGGTGAGAAGGACTTCCCTTCGAGCTTGCTACCGCGGCTGATTCGTCGTGCTCGCAGCTCAAGAACGTGCCGAAGGCCAAGTGGCTTCTAACTACTAGATCTGTTCGCCTATAAGCCCATTATACTGGAGTTGAGGGCCCGTGAACTTGTTAGGAGGTCTGACTTTTGTCTAATGGAGATTAGACGCCACACAGTATGAATGAAACTCTTGAACCGTCACACCTCAAAGCCCCAGTTTGCTCGCCACAAACTATAAGAGTGATAATCTCGGCTCTCCGCTTTGTTCTGCTCTGAAAGGCACGCCCCGATACACGAGAACTGCTCTCGGTAGGGCGGAACTGAAAAAAAAGGTCGGGATGTGGCAGTGACCTCGATGGAAGATTTTTAAGATCGACAGATGGGATCTATTAGCGTCCGTGCAAGCAGTATTCTGCGACTCTTCCCCGCGATTCGGAAATCGTATCGAAATCCTGGACGGGCGGGGCGCTCATGTTGTGCGTTTCCAACGAAGTTCGAAATACTCCGTCCCTGGGAGAACACGTAAAGGGGTAATGGGTGAGATAACATACACCCGCTCGTAGTCGGCGTTGTCTTGGTTAACCATCACCAAGCCAACCGCGATGACCGTGATGATATTAAAGGCAATCTTACTCGAACTTTTCGGTCTACATTTCAGCTGTAATGTCACTGTCGCTATCACTATTCCAACCCATCCTTTCTCCATCATCGAGTCTCTGTGGTGGGTTATCGCTTCGTCTCCCTTATACCCAACGGTCTGGCGGCGAGGGGGTAACGCCTCGCTGTCTTTGACAGAATCTTTAGGTCTTCGTACGTACAAAGGGCACGCATTATGTACACGTTTACCTTCTGATTTTAAGGGACCCATGTGCTAATTCTACTGAGCGGCCCCCAGGAGAGACGGGAGGTAGCCGCAATCTGCCCGCCCGACTTGCAATTTCAAACTTCAATTTCAAACTTCAAAGTAACATGATCTACTAGTCTTAACTCGCGAGAGTAACTTGCGGAAGCCAGTGAGGCTCGGGCATCCAAGCTGGCTCCTGCTCCACCCTCTTGACGACCTCTAAGCACTCAGTAATCGTGAATCGGTTCTCGGGGTCATTATCGAGACATCTATCCGTGAGATTCCAGAATTTGGAAGTCGTCGGAATGTGTTTCGATAGTCCCGGATCCGTAGGCACTGGTTTCCAATTATCTGTAGTCTCGGGATTTGGTAAACTGCGACTGACTGCCTCCACCAGCTGGAGAGTTGGACGCCTCTTGGCCAAATTAAATAGGACTATACCGAAGGCGATCTAAACGACAAATTATCAGTGAAAATGCGATAATATTTGAATTCCGGAGCTTCAAACCTCAGCTATCAAGCATGCAAGCGCAAAGATGTCTGTTTCGAGTGTTTTGAGCATTTCTTTCAGTCCTCCGTAGAAGAGCTCCGGGGCCCAGTACCTGGCCACTCCTAGGATTTTTGCCTTTCTTTCCTCGTCGCTTCGATTATCAAGGAGGGCGGACATCGAGAACCCGAAGTCGATTATTATTGCACGGACTCCGAACATTTCGCCGTGGATTCGTCTTACCAGGACGTTATTCTTAATTGGCGTAAAAGCAAGTACCGATACAAACGAGAGCAATACCGTTCTTACTCACAAACTTAAGGTCTCCATGGATGAAACCCAGGGTTAAGTGGATGTACTGTAGGCCTAGCGTAATGTCCTTGATCTGATATGGGGGCACAATGAGCATTTCTGTAGCCATGTGACGGGCAGGACCACAAACCACTTTAATACGTAGAGCCAGCGGGGCGAACTTCAGAGGGTCGTCACCGCCGCTATCTATGCACCTTTGAATATAACCCGTCACAGACCCCTCCTCGTAGTAGGGGAGGACGTAGGCCATCACTCCCTGCATCGTAAAGCCCACCAAACGCACGACGTTGTCATGAAGGGTTTTGGAGGTATTCGACAGCTCTTTTATAGCGCGCTAGTAAAGTTTTCATTTAAGTTTAGCATGCAAACCGGATTTCTTTGGGAAGACGGAGATACCGTGCTGAGGAGCCGAGCGCTTTCTCCAAAGGCATCATCAAATGGGCTCATTCCTCGTACTTGTTTCACGACCTGAAAAGACTCATTAATATTATACAAACAGACCCAGTTATTTGTTTACCATGTCTGTGATCGCGGCGTTTCCCGGAAAGCGGATCTTGCAGACCCAAACGCCGTTTCTACTAGTAGATTCGAGCTTGATCGAATCTTTCTCTCTTTGGTAACCTTCAATACAGTTCATCACCGCTTCATACTCCCCGTCTACAGCCAGCCGGGGGATACTTAAGTCCTCTGGGAAGTTCATAGAGAGTGTCAAAATGAAGGCCCTTGCTTCATCCGAACACTGCTCCTGCAGGTAGCTACCAAGCTTCACTGGAATATTCGCTCGAGGAATCTTCCAGAATCCATACGCATTATTCGGATTATTTGTGGTTTGGAAGGCATACCATTGATCCGTTTTGGGTGGAGCTTTGCCAATCCAGTTGACGATTCCGCCATCCGCCTCTGGTTCTGGCTTTACGACGTCGACCAAACCGTTACTTTTTACCGGTAGATGCAGGAAATAAAGAAGCCAAGAATATATTCTTGTCGATGAATCGATTGCATCTTTAAACTACAGAGTAAACATCTGCTCAGTGCTGACCATTTGCTGGTCTAAGGCTAGCTCACAATGTGTTCATAGGCATCTGGTTCAATTTCTTCCCCGAACCACACACCTTCCACACAGATAGCGTCATGCTGGTAGTCGTGGATCTGTTTATCGACCGTCCAGGGCACTAATACACAAATCGTGATGTAGTGACAACCGAGACCCTCACGTGGGGAAGTGCTCAAAGATCTTACCCTTGACTCGGACAGTTCCCTTCTGATTCGACCCAACTACGCCATATTCATACAGTGGAGGTTCTGGAGACTCCACAGAATCACAGTATTGTAATATGGTCCACTTGAACAAAAAGCTGTGACGTAGGTTATTCGTGATCTGGAATGTAAAATCTTGCTGGCCGTCTTAAAAGAGGTGAAGTGAAGTGAGATCAAATTTATTTCAGGGAGTGATCAACTTCGCTCCCACAGTTAAGACGTATCCGAGGAGGATCGAAAACTAATCCTCCCTCAGGGTTCGGCGGATCCTTGAATTCTACCATGATAGAGCGACGTTGTTGGCTTTCTTACAGGTGAGTAGCTTCTAGTATTGCTGGATTGGAGATACCTCATTTTATAACTGGTCCACCAACTTCCGTTGGAGCCAGCGGCGCAAGAAATCCGAATTGCACATCGTATACCTTTACCACCATGTTACTCGAGTTTTAGTGGGGCTCATTAATAACTATAGGTTCATATTCAAGCGGCGCAATGACATGTGAGGTACGCTACGCCTCTGCGCAGCTTCAGAGACCTGTCTTGAGACCTACAAAGTATCACTGGTACTACAAGAGTCTATGGATATGGACGGGAGACGCAATCGAGATGCGATAGATCAGAGAACAACTCTACTCCACGATGTATTGAAATATCGTGCTCACGCATAATTCCAATGGGTGGCCTCACCTTGATCGGTCGATGTAAAGCGCGGGTGGGGTTGTTGAACGCTGAAAGACCCTTTTCATCAAATACCGCAATTACAAATCGAGGCACATTGATTTAGGACAGGCCATTTTCTCTGTATACCACTGCTGGGCGGCACCGTTCTCATCTCAATTATCGTCAACAACCACAACAGGTCAATCGATCCTATGACCGCTTTGGTTTCTGATAGCAACGACCGGTTCGTGTCGGGTGGGATGACCACGGGGGCGGCTATAGCCTCACGTGGGAGAAGTGCCTACAAACACGTCACGCGAGATGACGCATCAATCAATACGTAAGCTCTCGCGAATCATCAGCGAGGGGTTCACCAAGATCTGCCAGCGTTCAGTCTATAAACGAAGATCAGCAAGAGTAACATATCCACACGATTGGGTGCGAAATAGCACCTGACTTAAGACCTTACTTCTCTATTATTGCAGAGAATCTTTGAGCGGATGCGCGTGGCGCATATATGTATGTGCCAGCATTTGCGATGATGCAGAACTGCGTGCCTGCATTGAAGATCGTTCGTTACGCCGGCGCACAGCGGCATGTTGATTTCCTATTCTCTCTAGGAGAGCATTTCAGCTCTTTCAAACGAAAACAGCTACTCTCAGTCTCTTCCCTATTATGGCTACCGCGTAGGAGTAAGCGGAACGGCTCTGACGGCCAACCCAGGCACTTAACCTTTATCACAGTACCACTGTCATAAGCGGTCATCATGAGCTTATGTATGTAAGCTTGTATAGGTAAAATGAGCCTGGGGAACTGGTGGCGATCGACATCGATCACGTAAACGTTTCCGCCTCTCACAGCCGAAGCGGCCTTATAAAGGCCTCCGAATCTCTTCCGTCCAACTTCATATCGAACAACTACGCGCACCTCTGCCGAGTCGACCTTTCTGGGACTCTGAACTGCATCTTATCTTATTAGTATTCCGAAGAATGGCATCGGATGCAAGGCCTTCCCTCGTCGATAGCACATTCGCTCTTCTCTCAATCAACCAGAGTGAAATAACGCTACAACGTCCTGGTGAGTTTGCAATACTACAGCACAATCGGAACGGTGAATACATGACTCCGGAATCGGGCCAGATTTTCCTGGGGATCCCCTTACCGCCACAGTCACAGTCGGTTGCAGTCAAAGCATTGTGTTCAAAGCGGAAATACTCGATCATCCCGATGGGGTGGACACCAAAATTATTGAAAAAACATCCCAAGGAGTTATCTATTGGAATAAGTCCGAAGCAAACATTGAAAGTAAGTCGCATTTATAATAACTCAGAGCCGGGTGTGACTCATCCCAACTTCCCTTCTAGTTACAGTGAAAAGAACTGAAGGAGCACACGAACTCGAGACTTTGGAGGACCGCCAACTCACCATCACTTGGGCACAAATCTCTTGCGTTCCCGAGAGCCCCGCCCAAATAGAGACTCTGTGTAACGAGGTAGGAGATAAATTTAATTCTACTAATCACGGCGGCTGAAGAGGCTCAATACAACTTAGTTAAAAACCTCTCCTCTCAGAAAAGTTCACAAGTTGAAGCTATGTTGGGACTGACAATGCGCATAAAGGTACCCCTTTAACGCTACACATTTTGACGTGGCCCTCTGTAGTGCTACTGCTTCGGCAGGTTTATTGAATATAAATGAAGTCCTGTTCATGAGTTCTTCTTGTGAATGACTCCTTTCATCCCTCAGCTGTGAGGGACCTGTGTTTCAGAAGATTAGCTCGTTAGTTTAGGAAGCTTTCACATAAAATTGAGCGTTGGGACAGACCTGACGTTATCTGATGCGCTGATGTGAGAGCTAAGCTGCTTGTGGGATGTGTGTAGTCGAGCTCTGCGTGGATCTAAAACGGCGTAGGTTCAACCACTCATGCAGCGCCAGACCTTAACCAGGTATTCTGAAGGATGTCTACAACCTAGTCGGCTATCGCACCTAAGACCAAGTCATTCCCGACCAGCTCTGTCTTTGTCAGCGTCTTGTCGCCCTCGATGGACTGCGTAAACCGGCCTGACTTAAACTAAATGCACGTCATGGCACACTTTTCCTGATATGGAATGGTAAAGATGAATTGAGAGTAAACGTAGTCGTAGAGAGGGGTGTTATCGATACAGTGGCGATTGCATAGAAAGAGAAAAAGATGGGGTATATCTAACATAGTCCAGGACGGAGCTTAGTAGGTTGCACCGCCTCGTCTTCTACGTCCATATCCACCGGATGTACGAGCTCGTCGTCGCGAGCCGCAACGGCAGCAGATGATGTCGATGATGAAGTTCCAGATAGCGACGAGGACCTGCAGAAGGCCAGGGAATGATTTAGACATGTGGCGTAGAGGAAACGATTTCAGCAAAGTGACTTACGGATGTTATACCGCCGACGATAGCCATGATAACGGACGCAATAGCGGAGATGACGGAGTTGATAGCACCACCGATAGCAGAGAAGATTGAGCCCTGTATAAAGTTCAGGATAAGTCAGTTGGTTGGTCTTGCGAGGGATCCGTGCCACCAGTGCCTCACCATGATGTTTTATTGACGGGTAGAGAGAAGAGCTGAAGTAGTTTTGTTGTTTTAGAGTCTGTAGGAGATGCGAGTTGGAGTTGTTCTGTGTGGCATTATTGGCCAAGATCAGCTTGCTTTATATAAGCCAGCATGGCGGTGGTGCATTCTTGATTGCTGGCCCGCGTCATTCACTAATATTAATGACATCATGTCTGGGGCGTGAGCTCCAAGACATCCACGCGAGGAGGGTGTGGTGCAAGGCACTGCCATGACGTCATAAGCTGCGGGGTCGACCAATCAGCGCTCGTAAAGAAATTTTTTCACTTTGCTAGAATACTCCTGAAAATATTTACTGAACTAACCAATAGGAGTACTCGAGAGTGACGTATGTACGTTTCCAAGTCTCCTTTTATCCTCCGACAAGCTGATGAGAGACACCTTCGAAGCGGAGATAAAAAGAAGCGACAAAGGCTAATTCAGATATGGTAGTACCAGGATTCTTCTCGTAGGCTAATGAGGGAAGATATGTAAAGGAACGGACGGACCAACGTCTACGCGACGAGGTTCAACAGCAGTAACCCAACAAAACGACAACAAAAGAAACCCGGAACAAAAAGATGAAGAAAGTAGGCTGTAAAAGTCCTTAAGAAATATCCCAGAAACACTATGTACACATTTATATCCCCACCGAGTGTCGTCTACTTGGAACCCGAATGGTGCAAGGATCGGCGATCACCCCTTCGGCTCGAGTTCGTCGCTTCATTCGACGAACGCAGGAATAATGGGACACAGGTGGATTCGTCCCGGCTGACGTCGTAGCCCTTTGCGCAACGACGAACGCGGCACGAACCGGCCTCGCAGCTAACATCGGCCACGTGGGGAATTTGGGAGCAATCGGTACCGGGAATTGACGACGAGGAAAAAGGAATGGCACATCCACCGCCTAATCGTTGAAGAGGTACGAGCAGGAGACCAATCAGCAAATCGATTCGAAGGGCAGAAAAGATCAACTCACAACTCTCTAGGTCGGTTTGAGTGTTAACGCACTCCCATCCTCGCATCGAGGTTCCGCCCCTCATCTCGACACCGCAAACGGTCTGACCCTGAGGGCAGAGGGGTCCACGTCCGTGTGCAATCTTGTTCGCGTTTTCGTCGTCACGCTTGGCAGTCCGCCCGTTGGTGGAACGAGCACGACGAGGAACAGCGCTTGGACAAGGGGAACTATTCGACCTGCATTCTCCATGGCAGTCGTAAGTTCCTTCACTGCACTCGCATTCACCGGTGGTATGGTTCTTGGTGTAACCAGGTTCGCATTTGCAGGCGCATTTTTTTGACGAGGAGCATGTGAGCGAGGTAGGTTTGCAGTTGGCTGGGTAGTGGCACTGAACGGCGGAAGGGTGGTTTTTGATCTGGGCAATGGAACGTTGGAGACCAATCAGTAAAAAGGTAAAAGGAGAAGACCAGCAATATGAAGACGAAGCTTACTTTATTGGTGATCTTTCGGCTAGCATCAGCTCTACAATCGTCTGGAATATCCGACCTACTGTTGACGTACTCGACAACGGCATCAACGCAGAGACAGATGTGGAGGTCGATATCGACCTCGACAATATCCAACACGAAAACTGAGACTTTGGTATCTAAATCCGCGCAGACATGTGCTTCGACGGACAGGTCGCGGGGGCCGAGCAACGGATTTATAGATCGGGTAGCAGTTGGGAGGTACGCGGCCGATGCAAGAGCAGGGAGGAGGCCGGTGGTGATTGCGAGTACTCTTGAGAAGCGCATAACGACAGTAGTGTCTTTAAAAAGGAGGGAAAGTTTTGGAAAGGATTGTGAAGGCTGTTTGAAAAACGAGAGGTGGGGGCGATAGAACTGGTAGCGAAGGGATAGAGGTCGTTGTCGGTGCCTCTTGTTAACGAAGGAAGGGAAGGTGATGAGGGCAAGGAAAGATGTTAAGAGCCGAGAGTCGATGAATGATTTCGCTGTGCTGGCCATTCACTTCTTAAGTAGTGCTATCCTCCTTGACGAAGAAAGCGGAAGGGGAAAGGTCTCCTCAGCCCAACTCGAAATGAGGGCAACGGGATCACCGAACAACGAGAAACCCAATAAACCCTTGCTCAGCCTGGCTCGTTAGGTCGGCGGTACACAAGTCCTGTCTGGGGACGTGTGTTTTTCCCAATTCATCGGTGCACGACGAAATCGAGACGGAAATAAACGTTGCGATTGTTTTGCGCTGTTTCCCTTGCTTGTTTGCTTGTGGCATATCTACTTCCGCTTCAAGACCATTGCCAATTGAGTTGGGCGCGGTCTTGGTTTTGGATTTAACGTTGCTATTTTGCGCGATCCAGCCGGTTCCTGGCTCATAGGAGATCGATCATCAACGAAACTTGACGACTGACAGGTCCCTTTAAGAATTGGCGTCTTGAACGTCAGAAGGGCCGTAACGGAAGTGATCGACCTGCAACCGGGAAGAATGGCCACCAAAGATCCGCCGAAAATGCACGGCATTAGAGTCTAGCGGCATTGGACGTATCGATTTCCCGGTGATTTTCGAGCGACCCTTCATACCTGGATTGGAGTGTGTGCCACCTTTCACCAAAAATTTGTTACGACCTCGGGAATGTATTTCCTTTCATCCATATGCGCGAGAAATTAGCTGCGGGAAGAAGTTTCTTGGAAGCAGTTTCACCTATGAGAATCGGGAGAAGTGGAGGTGGCAATTAATTTAACTTGATCGGACATAAAGGAGCTACACCCCCGACACGCCACCATTTGCAAATCAACCACCCCCGCCGAGCTCAACGACTTCTAGGCACCCTTCGTGGCACGCAAACGGTTCTCCGACCTACAGTCTACCATTGATACCTTTTGTGACTTGTGCCACGCATATGAGGATCTTGTGAGTCCCTGATCATAGCCTTTGGGATATTTCCAAGGTAATCCTCAAGTGCTATGTGCAAGTCGTACTCTTGAACTGCTTTTTGTATGTATGGATAGGATATGAAAATACGATGTAGCATGGGTGTGCACTTTTCACGGGATATTCAATCCTCAGGCTGCCAGCGTGCACGGTGCGAATCCATTTCCTACGCCCAACTTTTTGATGGACCGTCTTCCCTTCCGTACTGACTCCTCGTTGGATTTGAGGCACGGGTTTTGATCTATATCACCATAGATGGAACCTCTGAAATTCGTCCGTGTGTACCATCTAATTTGTTGGTGGAATCCGTGCGCTTAAGACGTAATTTGACTGATTAATGATTTGATGTTCCCGGAAACGTCCCGAACCAACGAACCCGAGCAAGGAGCCAAGCGTCTCGCTTTATTCTCTCGTCCGGAAACGAGAGCTTCTACACCGGCGGAGGGCAGAGATGCCTTGGTGCTTGAAAAATCGCGACGGACGTGTTACTAAATCCAGCAGGCGCCCATCACCCAGAAATGTTCTACTCCCTGGACAGTTGTGCCTCGAACATTCAGCCGAATACGCAACAGACCCGCTTACAGTACTTGCGCAACAAATTGGGTCTTCCGAGAGGCTGAGGCACGTTTCGGGGCTTCCGTTGGTTTTGGCAGGAGAGACACTTCGGCATCAACGGCAGCTCGACGAGCTTCCTAACGAACGGGCCATGATCTGTATATATGTTGTGCCAGGCTCTATTGATTATTTCTGAGCTTTAATGTCGCGAATGGATGAAAGTTCGGTCTCCGAGTGGGGTTTCTACTATCAACCTAACTGTTCCCTTTGTGCAATTTTGACGGAGCTCAATGCCCAAGCCGCCTGGCTAGCTCAATCGGTAGAGCGTGAGACTCTTATCACGTAAGAGCACTATCTCAAGGTTGCGGGTTCGACCCCCGCGTTAGGCTACTGGAAACAGTTCTTTTTTGTTTATCACACTTTTGCGGGATCAGCCTTTTCCCCCCTAGTTTTCAGGCAAAACAAGTCAGTTCTGGACATATTTTCGGGTGTCACGCATCGCGTCCTCGAGCGTAATTTTAAGTTGTATATATATGCCTTGTGATTTCGGAGATGTCAAGAACTTTTAAGGTTCGAATGAAGCCTTCGGTGGTTCCAACATTGGTGGCTATGCTTCCGGCTAGGAGCTACCGAAAACTAGCCCCCTAGGTCATGGAGTCTCTCCCTTCCCCTCTCGCTTATTATACTAAAATATGCACGGTAGTTTGTCCTCAGCGTTTGTATTTCGTTTCGTTGCGTTCCCGCTTAGCAGGCCTTGGTCGCTTCGACGTACATTTAATGAGATTGGTTGACGGTCACTACGTATCACATCCAGGCTGGACTACGTGCGATTAACGCCTAACCACCTTCCCGCTTATTACGATGCGGGGACCGTCGTCAACCTGAGTGGCCGAAACGATCTCACCATATCTTCTTGCGTCACGTTCTCCGGCGTTCGGGGAGCTTTCCAGCTCTTATCAACTCCTTTCCATTTCTTCTCCAAAACTTCCAACGCCAGATCTCCTGCGAGTCTGACTCTGGATTTGGCGGGCACGTGCGAAGGTCCTTCGACACCCTCCGCATCTCCGCGAGGTTCCTCATCCTGGACCGTCCTGCCTAGGGTAGGTGCACTGGGAGAGCTCGATTGAGCCTTTGCAACGACCGATGCTACCTCCTCGTCCTTGACAGCCCCGGAGTATACCAACCAGCATCCGACAATTGTCCCAGTCCTCCCTATCCCTCCCCAGCAGTGAACGACAGCTTTGCGGTTGTGCTGTTGCTGGACGACGTGTAAAGCATTCATGATGACCTGGAGAGCGTCGCTTGTAGGAACTGATCCATCTTGGATCGGAAAACGGGCGTATCTGACAAGAAGTGTTCCCTCGTCCCCATTTTGAGGGGTATCCTGGAAGAAAGTGGAGTCGTTCTCCTTCGAAGTGTCCAATTTCACCACATGCCCGCCTCTCTCGGAAACCAGTCTCTCCAGGGTTGGGAGGTACGTAAGTGATTCCCACTCCTCCATGAGATCGAAGAAGTCTGTTATTCCAGCGTCGAGGAGAGCTTTCAATTTTGGTGTCGCTATATGCTCCCTTGAATCTCCGGGACATTCGCTCGCTAGCAGTGTCGGGGTTGCCCAGTAAGAATTGGGAAGTGGTCGTGGAGGAAGATCCAGATTCTCGTCATCCGTGGTGTCAAGAGGTGCCGCCGAAGTTGGTCTGCAGGACGTCCAGAGCTTGGGATCGCGAATGTGTGGTTCCATGGTGAAGGTGGTTGAAGAGGGCACGAATTATGACGTCTGCCACTGCAAAGGGACCACCTGCACGTGGCGCCAAGCTTACTCGCTCTCTACCTTTGCACTTGCCCTCCAATACTAATCGGTTGCTTGGCTGATTTATGCGGACTTCGGAATCAAGCACCTCCCAGACACCCCGCGTACCTCCAAACGCCTGATACGCTTTAGTCCCATGGCTTCAGTAATTTCTAATTCGATTTAAGGCCGAATAAGTACTTGGTTTGCATGGCATGTCTCTTCGTTCTGGCCTCCTTTCTCGCGACTTTCCCCCTTATTTCTAGAGAGGAAGATTCGATTGTGGTCGATACAATCTGACCACATCCGCTTGGAGTGCATTCTCCGGTGTACGAGGTGCCCTCCAACTTTTATCCACTCCTTTCCATTTCTTCTTCAAGAATTCCAACGCAACCTCTCCAGCTGGTTTAATGCGGGGCAAGACTACCGCCGACGCCGGCCCTTCCCCAATTACCACCGCGCCTGGCTCAGTCGCGGAGCTCGATTGACCTAGAGCAACGACGGTATCGTCCTCATCCCGTACGACTCCCGAGTGAACGAGCCAGCATCCAACGATGGTCCCCGTCCTTCCTATCCCTCCCCAGCAATGAACTACAGCTTTGCGGCCTTGTTGACGGTGTACTATGGTCAAAGCGTCAAGGATAGCGCGAAGGTCGGTGGTGGAAGGAATGGATCGATCTCGAATTGGAAACCGCGCGTATCGGACTGAGAGAGTTCCTGTGCCTCCTTCTTCAGTTTGATCTTGGAGGAAGTTTGAATAGCCATGGCTCGTTGCGTCGAGTTTTGTGATCGTCCCGCCCCTGTCGGAAACGAGCTTCTCGAGGATCGGAGAATACGGTACCAATTCTCCTTTCTCGGTGAGGTCGAAGAAGTCCGTAATCCCGACATCCAGAAGGGCGGTCAGCCTTGGAATAGCCAACGTTTCCGTCGGACCTCCTGGGTATTCGCTCGCTAGCAACGTCGGGGTCGCCCAGTATGAGTTAGGGAGGGGACGCGGAGGGAGGCTGGGATCGTTATCGTCTGTCGTGTCCAAAGGTTCCTCCCAAGAGGGGCGTTGAGAAGCCCAAAGCTTGGGATCGCGAACATAGGGAGGCATCACGAAGGAGGCTGAGGGCAAGGATGATGGTGGCAGGCCTACGGTGCGTTACGTGATGACTCAGCAGCTCAATTGTAACGCCTAGACCGCTCACCAGAGCGTATCTTTGATACCCAAGAACGCACGCCAACACTCGACAGATCGTAATAGTGTAGATTAGGAAGGCAAAACCCGGATGACAGTAAAAAGTGAAAGGATATATCATTGACAGAAGTGACGGATGAAAACGTGGAAAATGAACGCGGCGTCGCCTTCTATCGTTCTAGCAATGAATGCCTTTTACTCCTCCTGTGGAACCTCCTCCTCGTATTCTGGCTCTTCGTCGACGCTGTATGAAGAAAAGGCAAGTCAGATAGTGTTGTGGAATGAATAAAGTAACGCCAACGTACGTGGCATCCTGGTATTGCTGATATTCGGCAACCAAGTCTTGCATGTTGCTCTCGGCTTCGGTGAACTCCATCTCGTCCATACCCTCCTGGGTGTACCAATGCAAGAAGGCCTTTCGCTTGAACATGGCGCTGAACTGGTCGGCAACACGCTTGAACAGCTCCTGGATGGCGGTGGAGTTGCCAATGAACGTGACGGACATCTTGAGACCACGGGGTGCAATGTCGCACTGAGCGGTAAGGACGTTGTTGGGGATCCACTCGACGAAGAACGAGCTGTTCTTGTTCTGGACGATCTGCATCTGATCCTCGATCTCCTTCATTGACACCTTGCCACGGAAGTAGGCAGCGACGGTGAGGTAGCGGCCGTGTCGTGGGTCGGAGGCAGCCATCATGTTCTTGGCATCGAACATCTGCTGGGTGAGTTCGGGAACGGTGACAGCACGGTATTGCTGAGAGCCGCGAGCAGTGAGGGGAGCGAAGCCAACCATGAAGAAGTGCAGACGGGGGAAAGGAACCATGTTGACGGCCAACTTCCTGAGATCGGAGTTGAGCTGACCGGGGAACCGAAGGCATGTGGTGATACCGCTCATGACGATGGAAACGAGGTGGTTGAGGTCACCGTAAGTGGGAGTCGAGAGTTTCAAGGTCTTGAAGCAGATTTCGTCTACGATCCAGTAATTAGGACAAATTCGGACATAGGCACATGATGAGGAGACTTACAAAGGGCTTCGTTGTCAATGCAGAAGGTCTCATCAGAGTTTTCGACAAGCTGGTGGACTGAGAGCGTGGCGTTGTAGGGCTCGACAACGGTATCGGAGACCTTAGGTGAAGGAACAACGCTGAAGGAGCACATCATGCGGTCGGGGTACTCTTCACGAATCTTGGAGATCAAGAGAGTTCCCATTCCGGCACCAGTTCCACCACCCAGTGAGTGAGTGATTTGGAAGCCTGAGGGTGACGTATCGTCAGTTGAGGTGGGCCTTCAGAGCAAAACACTGGGACGACCATACCCTGCAGGCAGTCGCAACCCTCTGCTTCCTTGCGGACGACTTCAAGTACCGAGTCCACCAACTCAGCACCTTCAGTGTAATGGCCCTTGGCCCAATTGTTACCGGCACCACTCTGACCGAAGACAAAGTTGTCCGGACGGAAGAGGGTTCCAAGA
Source organism: Tulasnella sp. 424 (assembly GCA_019633425.1). Taxonomy (NCBI): domain Eukaryota; kingdom Fungi; phylum Basidiomycota; class Agaricomycetes; order Cantharellales; family Tulasnellaceae; genus Tulasnella; species Tulasnella sp. 424. The sequence goes on from WSUB01000182.1 coordinate 72,393, forward strand.
GGACCCGAGCGAAGGGAGTCCATGGTTCCAGGTTCCAAATCGACCAGGACGGCGCGTGGTACATACTTGTTGGCTACCATGATCATCAATACACGGACGGTATGCTCATGGCCACCAACCACATACCTCCTGTTGAGTTGTAGTAGACGCTTATCCTCTCAAGCTGAAGGTCATTGTTGCCCTTGTAACTGCGACGCGTCGTCCCGATCAAGTCAGATCGCTGATTCGAAGATTAAACGACGAACAACACAGTGTACTCACACACCGTCCTTGTCGATACCGTGTTCGTCTGAGACAACTTCCCAGAACTTGGCACCTATTAGAGAGAGAGAAGTGAGTGAGCAAAAACGTTTGCAAAACACGTGTTGTAGGGGTCGATGTGACAAGGTCAAAGAAGACGCAAAAAACGCGTCCCCTCGAAGAGTAATGCGGTACGTACCGATTTGGTTTCCGCACTACATGGGAAAATACCGTGGCAAGCGCAGAAAAGTCAAAGAATGGAGAGTGGTGAGCGGTGAGTAATGGTCATGCCTCCAGTTTAGATTGAAATCGCATACCTGGCCGGTCTGGAGGTGAACAATTTCGCGCATCCTATGGAAAAAAGACAGAGGAATCCGTTAGAACCGGTGTCGAGGCTGTCATCGTCTGGGTTCTTGAGGTCGAGGACGCAAAAAACCAAGAAGGGTTCAAAGAACGCGTCCCACATCGCACATTTTCGTGTTATATGCCCAGACGAGGCTCAGTATCGGTTACGAGACTTACGTGAGGTCGTAAAAAGAGTTTTGAGTGGCGAGTAGGGGGAAGAAGTGAACGGTTGAAGGTGATGGAGAGAGCAAAAGAAAAGTGGCCTGCTCGCGAACCCTTTTTCTGAGGGGCTACCCTAAAATCCCACGGTTCGAGCCACGAGGCGCTTACCCAATCGGGTTTCCTCCACTTACCTCACACTTCGACCGCTATCGCCATTGTTTTGTTAGACGTTTTCGCGCGTCTCTGACCCACCAGCCTTCTCTATTTTGACGGAGATATTTCTTCTGACGATTGAAGGATGTAATGTGACGTTGTTCGATCCTGTTACAGCTGTGATAGGGCCGAAGCTAACCGGTCCTACTTCATTTTACGATGAGGTCTCCTAAGAAGCGATGCTGAGAGAAATCAAATACAGTTAGGATGGTCCTTATTCGGTTAGCGAAGGCGAGTCCATGGTTGATGTTCTCACAGGTGTCGGCGAGCGGTCGTGCGATCGGCGCTACCCGTTTGGGTATGTACGCGAGTTGCGCATATCCTCAGAACAATGCGCTTTAGCGCTTTGTACCGTGGGGGAGCTGGAGGCGACTACAATCAGATTTGTACTTGCTTTCCATGGTGGAGTTGAAGACGCATTGGGGTGATCACGAGCCTCCTAGCACAGTCGAAGCTGAATCTGGTTGACGAGGTGTACAGGAAACCCATGGATAGACTACAGTCCCGCGAATGAGGAGGAGTGACGAGATCTGCCCGAATAAAAGCGAAGATGAGCTTAGCCGATTGGTGGGAGGTGTTAAGGCGGTTGCTGAAGGCGATCGAGCTTGCAGCCTAACACCACCGGGACCCGTTAAGAGGTTTCTCGCAACGTGCAAGTGACCCGCATGCTGCGTTAATTTTGGCAAATTTCCCATGCCATGTAGATTATAATTGGTCTTTGAGGCCTTTGGGGGATAGTTTTTCATCGGAGCTCGAAATTCGTGGAACAAGTGTTCGTGCAAGGGATTAACCCCCTTCAAGTCCTTCAAACCTTATAGACCACTCCACCCTCGCAATCGGCCGACTACACCATCACAAATAACGTGAATGAACACGAGACCGGAACTCCGACGGGCAAAAAGCGAAACGTTCTATGGAACTTTTGTAAGCGTGCTCACGTGATCTTGTCCCATCACGAATTGCCATTGGATACAGCAGTACTTGGGCGTTGCGGTTGAACAGATCACCAGATTGTGACGCCATGGTTGGGCGAACGTTGGTCCAAAAGCAATTCGCCCTCACCTGTTGTGTCCACTCTTGACTCAGTTCGAACGTGGCCATGCACCACCGCACACCGGTCGCTGCCCAATGCCCCTGCATGCACCATCACAAACAAAGGCATTAGAATTAAACTCGCTTTCAACCTTCTATGGAATTACGGTCAAGATGCTGACATAGTCATGGGTTAACGTACGTACACGCAGTCCTGGGTCTTTAGGAGACGGGCCGACACATATAACACTCCTCGGAGTGCAAGAGTTAGGCATCAAACCCCTCCAAGCGTTTACCTCTCGCCTCCTCCCCTTCATTTCATTAGAGAGGTTCCTGCAGAGCACGTAAACGTCTATACTATGGGGCGATCGAACGATACCACGTTGGGGCTATCCCTAACACACCCGTCCAGCCTCCTCTTCACTCGTCTCCGGAGAGCAGCAGAACTCTCAATCCCCACACATCTCCTGCACATACTTCATTGCTATGCCGGGAATACCATTGTTTGGGTTCTCGAGCTCTGGAAGGCTCAGGACTTCAACGATACCCACGGTATCGTTTTCCTTTGTATTGCCGCAACTCTGCTCTCCGTCCTCCCAATAGCTTTTCGCTATGCCACCCAAGCAACTCGTAAAGACCAGCCCGGATTTAGTGGCTGTCTTTCATCCATGTTCGGAGTGTTTGTCGCTGCACTGGGGATCCGGCTCGCGAGCAGCGTTGGCGGCTACGAAGCGAGGTGAGCGAACATAAGACCCCCAATGTATGTACAAGCGCTGAAACCGCATCGCATTTCGTCGCAGTCAGGCAACCCTCAATGCTATCGCAATCATCCTGACCACAAGTTTCATGAGATTAGCCGGTATTCAAGCCGAGCTAATGGAGCCTAGCATGCAAAGCTTGCGCGGAATGTTCCTCACGCCGGACTTCTTGGTAGTGAGCGATAAGCCTGGCTTCTACCCGTGCCAATGCTCGCTGACACTGAGCCCATGTTCATAGCCGGTGATGATCATCTGCTTCACGACATATAAGCAGATCGCAGATTTCGGCTGTCCGTCTAACATTTTGATGTTGCAGGCAGCGGAATTCGCACTCGCCTTGATAATGGACTGGGCTCATATCAAGACCGCGATTGGGCCCGGCCAGGTCGCAAGGCGAGGAGGTGGCGAAAGCAACTTACCAAACCTCGGCGCGCAACCCGACTCTGAGTGGGAACTCTTGCACTAAGGAGAGGTTCGTCATTCCGAGCGCCGCACTGCTGTCCTCCTGTCGTGAACTCGCCATGAGACCATCAGATTCGGGCTGTATGTATCGAGGTTCGGTTGCACAGTAATCATAACTATGGGTTCCGGGTCACACTATCACCGAGCCGTCGCACAGCCCGTTGTAGAACGTCTGTTAGTGCGATTCTTACTCCAGCTTCTGGATCAGCTTCGTCTTCTTCCATTTTGCCATGTGGTTGAGATTTCCATTCTCGAATAACGTCGCCAACCTCTTGAGTGATTTCTGCGGGCTCCCCAAATGTCACCCGTATCTTGCTCCCAAGTCGAGGCAAAAATCTGGGAAATCCGCGATTCTCAGGCATGACATCGTCGAAACCTAAGGAGAGGGATTGTGCGCAATTCAGCGACATAACAGGCGAATTTTGGCCAAACGCAAAATACCCTCAAGATACATTGGAATCACTTTTGGTGGCACCCTTGCGCGGAGCATCATGTGGGCCCTGTGTGCAAGTGATGAGCAGGCCTTAGTACCAGAGAAACCTTAAAGCAATTAATAAAGTTAACCTACACTCCCCACTTGAACCGCAGTAAACCACGTCCTGGGTGGAGCTTCACTTGGTTGACTTTCCCCTCGGGGAAAATATGGATCTAGATGTAACCCCTATCAGCCAGGACATGCCTCGAGGCAGGAGGGCCTGTATCTTCGTACCCAGTCTCCACTATTGAGCTTTTCGACGGCGACTTCGAGGGCCTCCTGGTGAATCCCTTGTCCTCGGAAGGTTTCGATGACCTGTCCATTTCGGAAGAATTGCGATGAAAGGCTTTGCAGCCGATGAGCTAACCTCAATTACATGAAGAAGACCATATTAGTACTTACGGGTTCGTAAACATTATGTCTGAGGCACCAAGTGTCCACCGGGTCGTCCTGCTGGAAAAATATGACCGCCATGGTAGAATCCCCCAGGCAACCGGGTCATCCCATCTGACAAGAGACGGCCCATTAGATAGATGTCTGTATCGTTGGAGGCAAACCTACACTGATATGTGGTTAGCAACTAATAGGAAAACGGCGAGGTCGTTAGCGCGTTTCAACGGATGTTAAACGGGAGATCCCACCTGTTATGATCCCTTGCCCCTGTCTGTTCTCCTCTTTTAGAGCATCCAGAAGGATGGGAAGGCCATTGACATGAACCTCCGAGCAGCCAACGCGAAGAAAAAGCTTGCTCGTGAGGCCAACAGCACCAACCGTCAACATGAGAGAGAGAACAAAACAAAACAGCTTGCGTATGTCCGTCAAAGCTCCGGCGGCCGAGCACACACCTGTTCAGTGCAATGAACATCGTCGTTTCTCTCCACCTAAGAAGCTTGAGATCTGCAATCCTTCTTCGATCAAACATTCCTTCACCTGTCAAATCCTAGAATGGTTTCGAGATGTGACACTATGTCTAATCTGAACCCGCGAAGCCCGTCAAATCCGTCTCGGGAAGCCTTTTCGCTCTGCTTTTACGCCCTCGGCACGATCAAGCCGTCCTTTGCTACCTTTTTACTGCGAGGTGGAAGTAACGTATAGCTGGGACTATCATTTTGTCCGGTAATACTCCATGTTCGACCCCCAAGGCCCGTTGAACTCCGCTCTCATCGGCCATCGGCATCGCTGCTTGGTGAGTGTCTTGAAATAAGTCCTTCCTATTTGGAGGATATGTGAACTCGTCTACCGACTACATGATATATTCAGGTAAATGGGTAGCTCTTCGACCTTCTTTTGCCGCGGCCCGAAGGCACACCGGCACAAGCTGCTTAGCCGTGGATTCTACCCTGCCAGGGCCAAACAGGTCCAGAATTAGTCACGAAGATCTCCTCGAAATAATAGATACCGACAAGTCAACGGTAGTGAAGCGGTGAGCGCTTCTTCATCCGCGTTCCCGTGCTATGATATTTCGCCGAAATTCACCAGGACCTAAATTTGGCGTCGTCCTGCTGTAGGTACCCAATCAGCAACCCCATCCACCTTTTCGGAAATGTGCATCGTTACTACGAGTGTCGAGAACCAGCGAGAACCAATGGTCACCTTGGCAAAGTTGGTCGGTCCGGGCGGGAATGGAGAAACAGCGTGGGTGCGGTCCGCTTGGCATATTCTCGGCACCGCACTTTCTTTAGCCTCATAAAGTGCGTAGATCTGGAGGCTGGAGCATTAAAAGCTCTCCTCAACCCGTACATCTAGCAGCACCATGCTGAACACTCGTTTCCTTCTTGCAAGCTTGCTCACCGTCTCGACAGCTTACGCGCAGCTGACAGGACATGTTGGACCAACGTCCACTACAGCTGCCAAGCGCGCCAAGATTTGCAATGTCTTGGACTATGGAGGGACCATTGGCTCTAGCGTGAGTCTGGTTTCGGTAGCCTGACCCTCAGATCCAGTGACTGACAATTCCCAACCAGGATATCGGCCCTGCCATCCTGAACACGTTCACCAGCTGCGTGAAGGGCAACTATGCCACTCTTTACCTCCCCGCGGGCAGCTATAGCATGGCAACCTGGGTTACGCTCAACGGAGCATCAAACTGGGCATTCCAAATGGACGGTGTTATCACCCGAACAAGTAGGCCCAATGCCTCACTCGACTCTTCGCACTTTGCTAACGACGGCATTTCTACTCACAAGGCACCACTGGAGGGCACATGATTATCATTCAGAATGCCAACGACTTCGAGATGTACTCAAGCAACAGCGCCGGTGCCATCCAGGGCAATGGTTACCAGTGCAGGAACGCTGGGTGAGGCTCCTCGCATAAACCGTTCAGACGAAATGACGGGATCTAACGTTGTTCTCCCTAAAGACCTCGCTTGCTTCGCGTCGTTACGTCCACAAACTTCTCGGTCCACGACCTCATTTTCGTTGACTGTGAGTCGATCCACTTCTTTCTCGTTGCGAGTGGTTCCCACTGACGTCGTTTCACAGCCCCCGAGTTCCATGTTATCGTTCAAGCGGGCTCTAACGGAGAGCTGTACAACCTGGCTATCAGAGGAACTAACCTGGGAGGTTCTGATGGTATCGACATCTCGGGTGCGTTACTTAGCTGCTCTACACATCCGCGGCGAGATGCTTAACAATGCTTGCTCAATAGGCGACAACCATTGGGTCCACGACGTTGAAGTCA
>WSUB01000183.1:0-77969 GCA_019633425.1 Tulasnella sp. 424
ATGAATGCGGTCAATTTGTCTTCGTTATGGGCGTTCTTGAAGGCCATTCGGATGGAACATTCGTGTCGCGACTCGTGAATTCATTGTGGGGTGTGAGCCGCGGTCAGGCTAATTTTACTGCTCCCTCAGGGTCAAGCGAACGCACTTTTAGGTCTCGGACAGGTCTACCAAAGTCAAGCCTACAATACCTGGCAACTTGTGTATCGTGCTGAAATGTCTTCCCATGCTGAACGATGCCCACGTGAAATGACCACGGTCTCCACCTCCTGTGTTTGCTTCGACCCAGGTTTGTGAACACCGTTCTCCATCGGAATATCTCCGCTCAATAAGCGCGAAGGAGCTTGGCCAGGGAGCTGAGATGCCGCCGGACGCTTGGCTTCGAAGCCCCCACCACTATCAGATACTTTTAATAGGAGTCAGGTGTCGATTAAGGCGCTTAAATTGCCATATGGGCTGTAGAAAGCGGTCGACCCGAACATCTTGTTCGGTCCTATTCGGAGACTCTCCTGCGAAAGCGCTAAATTTGGAGCCCATCTCCGACACTAAGCTTTGCAAGTTGAAACGATACTTTATTATCAAAACTCGTTCACTGTGCGAACTGATCTACTCAATGCGCTTTAGTATTTAGTTTGATTGTCAGCTCTCCCTCCGGACTGCATCGTCGTCCACAATGTGCGGCTCGAGTTTGGTGGTACTCTCCATGTTAATGATCATGGCGCTTATCACACAAGGATTTTCAACCCGGAGGCACATGATATACTCGAATCTCCTATTCGGAGCGCCGGGACGCAGTCCAAGAACATCCCAAAGCCGTCTTCGAGAGGATGATCATTCTTACCAGGAGTGCCAAGATTTTATGTCACGAAATCGGCGCTTCTTGGCTGGTATTCGGAATACCCATCCGGAACTTCGGGTTTGGCGCTTATTGTTTGAATGGTATAAAAGGGCCCACATTTCACAGTCTACACCTCCAACAATCTCTCGATCCAAATCTCTTACTCAAGTTCCTCGCTTTTACTACCCCAAATAGTGATCTTTTACGCTGCCTGATTTGAGGTATGGGATCCACAACCAGATGCAACTGCGCGATGCAGGGAACTGACACGTCTGGCCTCTGTTAGATGCACGTCACCGTCGCGAATAACACGAACTTGTACGAAGCTGTTTCTTCCATGCTACAGATACACTCCAAGACTCACCGCCTTGTGTTTTTAGCGGAATCCTTTTGGACGGCACATTATTCCATCCTGGGAAATATGTGACGACGCCCGCTACACCCATCGAGCCAGGGAAATTCACAGCCTATGAATTGGAGGATAACAACATCGGAGGTGGTGTTAATGGGGGGAACGCATGGCTAGTCGTGCTTGACAATGTACGTTGCATTAGGTTTTATCCTAGCATTTGAAAGGCATGGCTCTGAATACCACGCTTCCCTGCCTTAGCCTGAGGGTGACACATGGAGCTTCGCCACAGTGAGTAATGCATTACCTCAAAGCAGATCAGATCTAATATTATTCGCATTAGGGGTGGATTTTTAATGGAACAGTTGCTCCACCACCAATCAGGAAAGCCGGTGTTGCCGAGTCGAGCGACCCCCAAGCCGGAAACGAGGCTGCGACGCCCGAAGGAAACTCGATCACCTCCACGAAAACCTTCAAAGATAAGGATGGAAAAACCATCAAGTTTACTGCATCCGTCATGTTCGACGAAACCGGGACTGCCCAATTTGCCGTCGGCACCACCCCTGCTTAGGCTGCTTTTCATGAGCCGGAGACAGGAAAGTAATGGCCATGGTTGTTCCTGTTCTGCCATTTCCGTCTGATAGTTTAACGTGCCCATCCGTACGATACTACCTTGTACTTTGAATACGAAAATTGTGACAGATACGAGCGTCGCGGCGTCTCCCTGCGACGGCCTGATCGTGCCGATGGTACATGGAAAGCGCGCAATCATAAAACTGGTTCGGGCAAGGAAAAACCACGACCCTTAACTAAATTATTGAGTACTGTACCTGACGGGGTAGTGGCGGAGCACCCCTAGCGGAGGACGCTCATTTCTCCTTCGTTTATGCATACGCTAGCCATGTAATTTTTGAGGAAGATCTACACATTTGGACCTGGAATTATGGGCCACATGGATGAATGCGGTCAATTTGTCTTCGTTATGGGCGTTCTTGAAGGCCGTTCGGATGGAACACTTGTGTCGCGACTCGTGAATTCATTGTGGGGTGTGAGCCGCGGTCAGGCTAATTTTACTGCACCCTCGGTCAAGCGAACGCACTTTTAGGTCTCGGACAGTCTACCAAAGTCAAGCCTACAATACCTGGCAAGTTGTGTATCGTGCTGAAATGTCTTCCTATGTTGAACAAAGCCCACGTGAAATGGCCGCGGTCTCCACCTCCTGTGTTTACTTCGACCCAGGTTTGCGAACGCCTTGCTCCATCGTAATATCTCCGCTCAATATCTTAGCGGCTGGGTCTCCACAGCATTGCCAAACTGCGAAGTACTTCGGGGAGCTGGGATGCCGCTGGACGACTGGCTTCGAAGCCCCCATTACTATCAGATACGTTCAATAGGAGTCAGGTGTCGATTAAGGCGCTTAAATCGTCATATGGGGTATAGAAAGCGTTCGAGCCAGACATCTTGTTCGGTCCTATTCGGAGAGTCTCCTGCGAAAGCGCCAAATTTGAAGCCCATCTCCAACACTAAGCTTTGCAAGTTGAAACGATATTTTATTGTCAAAACTCATCTATTGTGCGTACTGATAAACACACTGCGTTTTAGGATCTACTTTGATCCGCAGCTCCCCTTCCGGACTACATCATCGTCCACAATGTGCGGTTCGAGTTTGGTGGTACTCTCCATGTTAGCGACCATGGCGCTTATCGCACAAGAATTTTCAACCCGGCGGCACATGATTTACTCGAATCTTCTATTCGGAGCGCCCGGACACAGTTCAAGACATCCAAAGCCGTTTCCGAGAGGATGACCATTGCTGCTGAATTTCATGTCTTTGAATCGGCGCTTCTTGGCTGGTATTTGGAACACCCATCCGGAACTTCGGGTTTGGCGCTTATTGTTTGAACGGCATAAAAGGCCCCCATTTCACAGTCTACACCTCCAACAATCTCTCGATCCAGATCTCTTACTCAAGTTTCTCGCTTTTACCACCTCATATAGTGATCTTTTACGCTGCCTGATTTGAGGTATGGGATCCACAACCAGATGCAATCGCGCGATACAGGGAACTGACACGTCTGGCCTCTGTTAGATGCACGTCACCGTCGCGAATAACACGAACTAGTACGAAGTTGTTTCTTCCATGCTAAAAATACACTCCGAGGCTCACAGCCTTGTGTTTTTAGCCCAATCCTTTTGGACGGCACATTTTTCCAGCCTGGGAAATATTCCACGATGCCCGCTACACCCATCGAGCCAGGGAAATTCACAGCCTATGAAGTAGTGAATAGCAACATCGGAGGTGGTGTTCATGGGGGAAATGCATGGCTAGTTGTGCTTGATAACGTACGTTGCATTAGGTTTTATCCTAGCATTTGAAAGGCATGGCACTGAATACCTCGCTTCCCTGCCTTAGCCTGAGGGTGTCACATGGAGCTTTGCTACAGTGAGTAATGCATTAGATCAAAACCGATTGGATCTGATTTTATTTGCATTAGGGGTGGATTGCAAATGGTGCAGTTCATCCAGCAGTACGGAAAGCCGGGGTTGCCGAGTCGAGCGACCCCCAAGCTGGAGCCAGCGCTGCGACGCCCGAAGGAAATTCGATCACCTCCACTGACATCTTCAAAGATAAGGATGGACAAAGCTTCAAATTTACTGCATCCGTCATGTTCGACGAAACCGGAACTACCCAATTTACCGTTGACACCATCCCTGTTTATGAGCTAGGAAAGTAATGGCCATGGTTGTTCCTGTTCCTGCCATTTGTGTCTGATAGCTTAACGTGGCCATCCGTACGGTACTACCTTGGACTTTGAATACAAAATTGTGACAGATACGAGCGTTGCGGCGTTTCCCTGAGACAGCCTGATGGTGCCGATGGGACATGGAAAGCGCGCAAACATACAATTGGTTCGGGCAAGGAAACATCGCGACACTTGACTAAATTATTAAGTATAGATCCATTCCCACGTACAGCTGTGCATGCAGAGTACAGGAAGACCTGATCCGATACCTTATTCATCCTTGTCCAAACGTCAAGGAACGATCTCAATCTGACTCTATTAACCTGTAATCCGACTCGAACCCGCTTTATAAACTGCACGTACGCAGCCCAGAATAAGGTTGCAAACCACACGTGCAGTGGATACGATGTTTGTGTATATATATGCGAGAGAAGAAAAAAACAAGTGGCCCGTAGCGAACGGATGCGCATGAATAAGAAATGGGAGATCAGAATCAAAGAACGGGATGTTACACATATACAATGCGTGGAGACTCGAGAGCAGCAAAGTGAAAAAGAAAAAGGACAGGAAACGAAGGCATGTGGTTCAATTAAGCGGGGACGAGGAGGGCGCGTCGGTTCTCCTTGTCTCTTGTTCCAGCTCGTGGGGTAGCAGCCATGTCCTCCGTGACATTCGAATCTGCGTGCACGGTCAAAGAGTGTCAGACATGCCCATGGCAAGATCAAGTCAAACGTTTATTTACCTTCGAGAGCGGAATGTGATACGGAGTTGCTTGAGGCGTTCGGATGCTTGAACGCCTCCATGGGGTTCGAAGGTCGGGGGGCGATCCTGACGTGCTTCGCTGGTCTGATGGCGGACATGCCACTCACCGACAACGATCGCCGGCTGGGAAGGTTCATTCTGTCGAGCAACATTCCCGCGGGGTTACCATTGACCGATTCGGTGACGGACGACGAAGCTATCGAGGCGGCCGAATCGGGAACAGAAAGGGTTCGAGGCATAATCCCCTGGCGGGTTGGGAGAGGCGTCATGCCAGCCGTGCCTTGAACACCAAACTTGCGTTTGAGCTAAAGACGAGAAGACAACGTTAGAGACAGGGACGGAGAGCGAGAAACGGAATGCCGGTCTCACCATTTCCAGCTCTTGTTGCTTGAGATCCAAGGCGATGTTCAGACCATCCTTATCATCCTCGAGTTCTTGGAGCTTCTTTCTCAGTCGAGAAATCTCCAGTTCCCTATTCCCGCTTCCTCGCTCAAGCTCCGCGACTCGATGTCTGGCCCGCTCAGACTCCTTCTCCAACGCTTCAACGCGACTCTGCGTCGCACCACTATCAAAGCTGCGGCGTTCCGCCTGATCTTTCTCGTACTCCAACGTTTCGACGTTTCGCTTCATGCCTTCTAGCTCGGCGGTCAAGAGCCGGAGTCGATCTTCGGTGTCCAGGTGCTGAGAATCGCGGTCTTCGATTTGCTCCTGCAGATCGTCAACTTGAGCGCGATACGATTCTTCACGAGATGCCGATTCTTGCTCTGCAGCGCGATGGACGGACTTGAGGCGATCGAGCTCCTGCCCATGCTTGGAGCGCAGGCCAGCTGCCTCCTCCACCAGAGCAGTCACTCGCGCTTCCAGCTCCTGACGGATGGATGCGAGTTGTTCCTCAGCTGCTTCTCGAGCGCGAAGATGATCCCTCTCCTTGGCTTGAAGCTCCTTGATGGTCTCCTTGGCGGTTGCGAAAGCGGAAGCGGATATAGTTAGCTGGTTGTCGGCCGCCGATAGGGAAGCCGCGAGTCGTTGGGAACTAGCTTTCTCGTCCTCGAGGTCCAAAAGTAGCTGGTTGAAATGGGATGCAAGGAGAAAATGAGCAAAGGAGCTTTAGGCCGGACGGTTATTAGTATTCACCTGATCCCGTTCCCGAACGACGGCTTCTAGCTGTTGAGCTTGCCTCTGGAAGAGCTCGTGATCCGGCTGGGGAGTAGGTTATGAGATAAGGTTCTCAATTAGGCGTTCGAATTCCAAGCTCACCGGAGGGGCAGACGGTGGTTGTGACGACCTGAGAGACGGGTCGATCGGCTCGCTCACTATCGATGCGGCGACGTCGACCTTGGACGAGGCGTTGCTGATTTGGGAGGAGCGAGCACCGTAGTCTTCTAGACTTGGTTGCTCCTCGGAAATATCTTGCCGGGAAGTTGCGCTCCTCCCAACGAAGCTCTGAAAGTCGGAGACGTCCCGGTCACCCACGGATGACGTCGCGGATACCACAGATCGACTGAAGCCTGGACGGCTTCTGTGTGAAGCGGCGAAAGGGTTCGAAGAGTTCCCAGACGCTGCCACCGCTCGCTCAGTCCTGAGTGCGTCCTCCAACCCTTCGCACTCCTGCTCCAGGACCTCTTGAACGTTGGACAACAACACTTTGTCCTTCTCGGCCTCCCTCCTCCATCGTTCCGCCGTCTTCTCGGCATGCTTTAGTTTGACGGAAAGGAGCTCGACATATTGATCTCTTGCTGAGAGATCTTCTTCGTATTGTGCCGCAATGGCAGCTTGGATGTCGAGTTGGGTCCGCAACCGGTCGCTCTCAGATTCGGACGAATCGGACGGTGTTGAGGGGGTATTCGAGAGACGAGAATGTAGAGTCCGAGGTCCCGCATGGGACAAGGTTAGCTTGAGGCTGGTCATCAGGCTGGTCATGAGGCCGGTTCAGGAGGGGGTTGAGATTGTGGGCGCGGCTATCCCAGTCGTGAACGAAACGATGGTTCCCACGGACACCAGTTTCGGGTTTGTTTTGTTTCGTACCTTCCACCGCGGCACACGTCACGGGACGGCAAAAGGTAAACAACAAGGAAGACTGCAAAAGCTGCAACTAATCCGCTAAGCCTTCGAAAAAATGTTCCGGCACCCTCAAGGCCATCTTCTTCTATCTACGATACGCGTTCCTCGTCTTTTCATCTCATCCAGTAGACAATAGACTTCCTTTTCCCTCCACTGCTTTGCTTTCTTTCCTTCTTCCGTTACCCTTCTTCGTTTTCCATCTCCAGACTCCAAGTCTCCTCATCCGCCATCCTGATAGCTTTCCTACATGCCCCTTTTCTCTGAAGCTCTACTAGTACTTCGGCTTGCTTGTCTATTATATTTTCTTTGTCTGCTTAATAATAACATCGATTTGAGCGTCCTTACCATTACTATGCGCGATAATCCGGGGAAAGAGTCCGGTTCGGATCGGCGAAGGGATTCAATACGCCCTCATGGACTTTGTGCAAAGACACACGGCGTCATAATAAACTTGAAGGACACAGTTTCGAAAACCTCTCTCGCCTTCCCTATGGGATAGTACCACCGGTACCGTGGCAAACGTTCGAGTGTTTGCACTTCGGTTCAGCTCTAAGGGTCCAGTGGTCGAACGACCGGCAGACTCGAACGTACGTTCTACTTCATATCCCAAGAGACGTCGCTGTATAGCGGCTCCATCCCGCTTCGAATCACCAATATGAGAGAAAACTCGATGGTATGAGTGTTATTTTACAGTACTTTCCAGACGACAGGTGTTACTAATCGATTCGAACGGGTCGAAGAAACAAGATACAAGCGAGACGGAGTACCAGAATCTTAACCAACAGGATCTACAGCTCACAATATTGAGCAGCAGCATGTACGACACGAGCTACAGTGTGGTATGAAGAAAGAAATCTCGGTCGGTCTCGAAATGTCCCGGCGAGACCTCATTATTTGAGTCTTCGACGGACTTTCTTGGCGCGTATTAATGCTTTAGCTGCATACAGAATCCGTCCGAGTTCTTCAAAAATCCCAGCAGCTTGCTCGTAAAGACGTATCGCGTCTTCGTGCTGACCCTGGCAAGCGTGGACATCGGCAAGGTAGAACAGAGTCCGGGCTCTTCCGTTTCGGTCACCATTGTCGATATAAACTTGCAGAATTTCAGAGAAGAGCTCAGCGGCTCGGCTGTACTGCCTTTGAATCCGATACACAGCAGCGAGACCACAGAGAGCATTGGCTCTCCCTTGTTTGTCGCCGATGTCGGTCTTGATTTGGATGGCTTCGGAGTAGGACGTAATGGCTTCGTTGTACTCGGCTTGAGCCCGATGCAGATTAGCAAGACCCAGACAAGTACGGGCTCTCCCGTCTCTGTGGCCCCTGTCGGCGAAGATCTGGGCGGCTTCCGAGTAGAGCGTGACCGCTTCGTTGTACTGCTTTTGATGCATCCGCACCTTTGCGAGACCATAAAGAGCCTCAGCCCTGTGTGCATTGTCAGCGGGGCCAGTGCAGATACCCAAGACTTCAGTGTAATATTTTGAGGCGTCGATATAGTCCATTTGTTGTCGGTGCATGTTTCCCAGTTTTATAAGAAGCTCAGGAGAGCGAGTCCGGGAACCCGACAGATCTGAGACTCGCCGCGGAACCGGAACAATCATAGGCTATATGATGATCAGTCAAATTGTGTTCAAATAACCGACAAATCAGCACCACTGACCATCCATTTCATTTCCTTGCTACAATCCTCAGCTGTTGGCCGCTTGCTGGGATCGATGTTCCAGCATGTGATCATAAGGGAGTAAAGTCTCCGCATCAACAGCATGCGGGTGTGATCATCGACGGATGGGATGTTTCCCCGCATGACATGTATGATGATGACCGAGTACTTTTGGACATCTTGAAACGGAATGGCATTGGTCATAACCTATTTATAAACCGTGATTGTAAGCTTCTGTTGAGAGCAATTTCTAAATCTTGGTATACCTCGTAAAATATCCAGCCCATTGCCCAGATATCGCTCCATAACCCAGGTTCATCGTCAATAAGCAGCTCTGGAGCAGCCCAGCGTAGTGTGTATTTATTTCCCGTCAGCGTTACAGTATTAGTGGCTTCGCAAAATTTCGTCTCAAGTACCAGTGCTGGCTGCGCTTGGTTTTCGCCCTCGTCGGTCCGGGGTTGCACGATAGGTGGTTTTTTTGCCAGACGACGGGCGGAACCAAAGTCCGTGATTACTGCTCGATATGTTGAGTTTACCACCACATTGACCTACACAACGCAGAGTTAGGCTCGCCGGCTGTCATTCACAGTAACATCCGGACCGACCG
Organism: Tulasnella sp. 424; assembly: GCA_019633425.1. Classification (NCBI taxonomy): domain Eukaryota; kingdom Fungi; phylum Basidiomycota; class Agaricomycetes; order Cantharellales; family Tulasnellaceae; genus Tulasnella; species Tulasnella sp. 424. The sequence goes on from WSUB01000183.1 coordinate 9,013, forward strand.
ATTTGAGGTCGCCATGGTATATTGGTGGGTCCTGACTATGAAGGTACTCTACTCCTCTTGTTACATCGCGAATCTAGCGCAGTGATCTTCAGAGGATGGCCCAAAGTGCTGCGGTCTGATCCTACCAGTGAGATTCGCTCCGGGATTTCCCATTCCTCCGACGCAACGAAGTCCTTTAAATTCCCGCTGTCTGCCCACGGAAAGACCAGCCATACCCTATCCTCAGACAAGTCTTCAAGGAATCCTTCGAGCTTGATGACATTATCGTGTGAAAGTTGAGTTAAGAATCCCGCTTCCCTAAGTGCCAGCTACGAGGGCTCAGCGTTGTGCGAAAGCATAACGTGATTAGACAAGTCGTTCTCACTCCCAATACTCGCTCCTTGTCCGTTCCGTTATCGACCTTCAGCTTCTTAACCGCTACGGTCTAGAGGGTTGGAGTAGACGAGTTGTTCAGCTGATTGGTCTGGGAAATAGGAGAGTCGGAATGGAACAGACCTTTCGTGTGCCAGTGGTTCCATCATCAGAGTTGTTCTCGCATCCGGAATGTGCTGAATAATCGACTATGTCTTCAGTACCGGAAGTAGAAACTAAGAACGCTCGTGAAACAGTCGCAAATCCTCCGCGGAACTCGTCGGCGTCTTCCTCGAATTCAATCGAGGACGGATCAATTCGCCATTCCGCAAGTACCTGAAGCTTCTCTCGCTGTAGTGAAATAGTATTTTGGTGAAAATTCTGCTCATTCGTCGTGATTCGGGAGGGACGTACTAATTTGGTGCTTGTTGAGGGTGTACTTCCGGGATCACTTGGATCGGACCTAGAGGAACGAGGGTTGGGTTCGTCGCTTTTGTCAACTTGCATCGATGGTTAAATGGATCGACGCTCAGGCAGGGCTTTGTTGGGGGGGGGGGGGAGAGGGGGAGTAAGCGAATAGAGGCGGTATAGGAGACGGGGTGACAGGGAGTCTTAAATGCTAACACCCTTGAACCGCGGTGTGCACCGCCTTTCTCCTTGGAATGTCCCTTGCACCGCCACCATGGCGCTCTGCAGATAAGAAAGCGTTCGCATTAACCCTTCCGCTTTCACCAAGAGCATAGCTCTTTAGCCTTCCGAAGGTCGGCGGCGCTTGCTGCAAACTTGACTCCTTTCGCATTGCAACACAGGGATCCAACTTATCTCGGTGCGTTACGTCATCAGTTCGAAGCCGTAGCCGTAAACAAAAGCGAGAGATTGTCGAACAGGTTTATTCACGATTCGAGCGCCATCACTCAAGATCTTCCATTTCCCACTCTCCTCTCACCCGCGTACACGCTTTCACCCATCTTCCACACCTGCACCACGTTATCCTCCGCGCAGCTAGCCATGAACCAATCCATTTCCAGGCCTCCAAACTTTTTGCCGTTCCCGCTCCCAACACCGTGTCCGACTGGGGCCCAAGTGATGTCACTTGGGCGGCTGGTGTGACCTCCATGGACGAAGAGGAGCTCCGGAAGGCCATCTTCCGCATCGTCCGGGGATGTTCCAGGCCAATTGCCGAAAGGTCTCACAAGTTGATTCGTCGGTCGGCGCCCGCGCTGGCGAAGATAGTCTCGTGTGAGGGAGACCAGACAAGACTGAGAACTTCGCCCTGGTGCATTTCGCAAGAGTGGAGCTTGAGGTTCCTGGTGCCCCATAAGACAACAGACTTAGAAGGAAGTCATTTGTTAGGATACGGATACGGGAGGATGCGAACAGTGAGGTGCATACACTGTCTGAAGATTCTGTCACGATTAACGTCTCGCTGCTTGGGCTGAAAGCGACACTAAGGATCTCCTTCTCGTGAGCTTGGATACTCTGCATCGCTCGGGTTTGATCCAAATCCCTCGTATCCCAGCTACAAATGGGTATGATCGAGGAACGTCACCTCACGACCAATAAAGTAGAACGTACATCATTAGCATCTTGTCATCCCCGACCGAGGCGAGACATGTTCCTGCAAATCGTTCCAAGATACATCCCACAACAACGTCAGTGAACGCGTCCATCGGAATGGAGCGGGATCAAATACGTACTCCCACAATCGAGCCATGTCCTCGGAACACACTGAGAGGCTCAAGCTGAGGGTTGTTTCTGGAGTACGCATTGATGTCCCTGCATCATAGCTGGGTCAGTAGGAAGGATGCATCCCATAGCGCCGACGGTCTGCCCAATAGTCTGAGCCACGCACGACAGAACCGCTCCAGGTCTCGGAAGGTTGCACATAACTCCCGAGGCTTGGCCAATCGCGCTGCCGGCAGCCTGTTGAGCGTGCTGGGCACCGTCCCCATCAAGCTGACCAGGAGCCTGCACAGCCTGGAGAAGGGTTGCGTGATCTCCGCGTAAAGTCTCCCATTGGGTCCGACGGATTCGCTAATGACTTGCCTGAGGGTCAAGCAGAAGTCAGGAGATGTTGCGGCGTGGGCGATGCCCGCTGGCGCCTGTTGATAAGCTGAAGCTGGGAGGCTTTCGGTGTCACTAGGTGCGTCTGGATGTGGTCATGAGTGATAAGGTTGCTGAGGATTGTCGCCAACTGGGCCGAAAATACTACAAACAACAGTGCCAACGACAGGAACATTCTCGCCAAGAGCGCCGCCAATCGCGTGAAGTGCATCGTCGGGTTGTTTGCCTGGATAAGTCCAAGGCCCTCGGCATTGACGGTTCCATCGGTCGTGGAGCTGCCCACCTCAGCAGAGGCTTGTCGCCTCATTCGGTGCCCTGCAAGACTGTGTGTCAGCTTATTAGTCCGGTTTCAAAGCATGATGATGATGACTTCGGCTCCAAGGGTCCAGTAATCGAATGGCCGTCAGACTCGAACGCACGTTATACTTCATCCCCCAAGAGATGTCGCTATATAACGGCTCCATCCGGCTTCGACAAACTAAGATGAGAGGAAACGCAATGGACTAATTGTACTTTACAGTACTTTACAGACTACAGGTAGCTACTAATCGATTCAAATGGGTTGAAGGAACAAGATGAAAGCAAAATGGAGTACCAGAATCTTAGTCAACAGCTCATAATCTTGAACAGCAACACGTATGACATGAGTTACTAAGAAAAGGATCCTGGTCGGTCTCGAAATGTCCCGCCGAGACTCGTTATTCGGCCTCCGGTTCGAGTTTTCGACGGGCGCGAGCGGCACGGCGTAATGCACGAGCTGCGTACGGAGTCCGTCCGATTTCTTCAAAAATTTCAGCAGCTTGCTCGTAAAGTCGTATTGCGTCTTCGTGCTGATCCTGGTCACTGTGGGCATCGGCAAGCCAGATAAGGGCGTTTGCTCTTCCGTTTTGGTCACCGATGTCCATATAAGTTTGCAGAGTTTCAGAGAGGAGCTCAGCGGCCCGGCTGTATTGTTTTTGATGCCGATGCACTTCGGCGAGACCACAGAGAGCGTGGGCTCTCCCATGTTTGTCGCTGATGTCGGTCGAGATTTGGATGGCCTCGGAGTAGAGCGTAATGGCTTCGGTGTGCTCGTGTTGAAGCCGATGCACATGAGCAAGATTACGCAAAGTATAGGCTCTCCCCTGTCTGTTGTCCATGTTGGCGAAGATCTGGGCGGCTTCGGAGTATAGCGTTACGGCCTCGTTGTACTGCTTTTGATGCATCCGCACCCTGCCGAGGTAAACGAGAGCCTCAGCCCTGGGTGCATTGTCAGCGGAGCCAGGACAGAGACCCAAGGCTTTGGTGTAATATTCTGAGGCGTTGAACCAGTCATTTTGCTTTCGATGCATGTTTCCCAGTTTTATAAGAAGCTCAGGAGAGCGACTCGTTCGGGAACCCGACGAATTTGAGACACGCCGCGGCTTCGGAACAGCCTTCGACTATATGATCATAGGTCAAATTGTGTTCAAATAACCGACAAGCCAGCAGCACTTACCATATAAACCATTGACTTGATACAATCCTCAGCTGTTGGCCGCTTTCCGGGATCGATGTTCCAACATGTGATCATAAGGGAGTAAAGTCTCCGCATCAACACCATGTCGGTGTCATCAGCGGCGGATGGGAGGTTTCCCTGAACGACATGGATGATAACGACTGAATCCTTTTGAACGTTTTGGAACGGAATGGCGTTGGTCATAACCTATTTCACCGTGGATTGTAAGCTTTTGTCGAGTACAATTTCTGAATCTTGGTATACCTCGTAAAATATCCAGCCCAATGCCCAGATATCGCTCCATAATCCAGGTTCATCGTCCATAAGCAGCTCTGGAGCAGCCCAGCGAAGCGTGTACTTATTACCCGTCAGTGTTACGGTATTGGTGGCTTCACACAACTTCGTCTCGAGTAACAGTTCTGGCTGCGCTTGGTTTTCGCGCTCGTCGGCCCGGGGTTGTACGTGCTCGGTAGGTTCTTTTTTTGCCAGCCGACGGGCGGAACCAAAGTCCGTGATTACTGCCCGATATTTTGAGTTCACTACCACATTGACCTACGCAACGCAGAGTTAAGCTTGCCGCCTGTCATTCGAAGTAACACCCGGACCGACCGATTTGAGGTCGCCATGATATATTGGCGGGTCCCGACTATGAAGGTACTCCACTCCTTTTGTCACACCGTTAATCTAGCGTAATGGCCTTCAGAGGATGGCTCAAAGTGCAGTGTTCTGATCTTACCAGTGAGATTCGTTCCGGGATTTCCCATTCCTCCGACGCAACGAAGTCCTTCAAATTCCCGTTGTCCGCCCAGGGAAAAACCAGCCATACCCTATCCTCCGATAGGTCTTCAACGAATCCTTCAAGCTTGATGACATTTTCATGAGAGAGTTGAGTTAAGAATCCCGCTTCCCTAAGTGCCAGCTGCGAGGGATCAGCGTTGTGCTGAAGCATAACGTGATTGGATAAGTCGTTCTCACTCCCAGTATTCGCTCCTTGTTCTCTCCTTTCTCGATCTTCAGTTTCTTAACCGCTACGATCTAGCGGGTTTGGAGTAGACGAGTCGTTCAACTAATTGCTCTCGGCAATAAAAGCGTCAGGATGGAACAGACCTTGGGCTTGCCCGTGGTTCCGCCACCAGACTTTTTCTTGCGTCTGGTACCGGAAGTAGAAACCAAGAACGCTCGCGAAACCGTCGCATATCCTCCGCGGAACTCGGAAGCGTCTTCCTCGAATTCGATCGAGGACGGATCAATTCGCCATTCCGCAAGTATCTGAAGCTTCTCCCGCTATAGTGAAAATAGTCTTTGGTGAGCAATAATGTTCATTTGTCATGATTAGGGAAGGACGGACTAATTTACTGCTTGTTGAGGGTGTACTTCCGAGATCACTTGGATCGGATCCGGGAGAACGAGGGTCGGCTTCGTCGCTTTTGTCAACTTGCATCAAATGGCTCAGTATCAGAAGGATTGATGTTTAGGTGGGTCGACGCTCAGGCAGGGCTTTGTTGAAGGGAGACGCCAGCGAATAGAGGCGGTCTAGGAGGCGGGGTGGCGGGGAGTCTTGTTCTCCTCGAGGCGAGGTCACGCGGCAATGTTAACAGTCATTAGACATGTTCCTTGCACCGCCACCGTGCTCTGCAGATAAGAAACCGTTCTTGTCAACCCTTCGAAAATCGGCGTGCATGCAAATACGACGCTTGCCGCACACATGACTCGTAGCGGCAAGGCGCGGATGGTGCGGTGTTTCGCATTAGCAGGGATCCTTGCCTTGGGTCTCCCAGCCCGATTATTCGCGGTGCGTTACGTCATCAGACCGTAAACAAAAAGCAAGAGATTGTCGAACAAGCGTTTATTCACGATTCGAGCGCTATATCACTCAAGATCTTCCATTTCGACCACTCTCCTTTCACCCGCGTACACGCTTTCACCCATCTTCCAGACCTGCACCACGTTATCCTCCGCACAGCTAGCCATGAACCAATCCATCTCCAGGCCTCCAGGCTTTTTGCCGTTCCCGCTCCCAACACCGTGTCCGACTGGAGCCCAAGTGATATCGCTTGGACGGCTGGTGTGACCTCCATGGACGAAGAGGAGCTCCGGAGGGCCGTCTTCCGCATCGTCCGGGGATTGTTCCAGCCCAATCGCCGAAAGGTCCCACACGTTGATTCGTCGGTCGGCGCCCGCGCTGGCGAAAATAGTTTCGTGTGAGGGAGACCAGGCAAGACTGAGAACTTCGCCTGTGTGCATTTCGAAAGAGTGGAGCTTGACCGATAGGTTCCGGGTGTCCCATAAGGCAACAGACTTGGAAGGAGGTCATATGTTAGGATACGGGTGCCGGGATGCGAGGAGAGAAGTGCATACATTGTCTGAGGATCCTGTCACGATTAACGTCTCGCTGCTTGGACTGAAGGCGACGCTAAGGATCTCCTTCTCGTGAGCTTGGATACTCTGCATGGCTCGGGTTCGATCCAAGTCCCTCGTATCCCAGCTACAAAACGGGGCATGGTTGAGGAACGTCGCCTCACGACCAACAAAGTAGAACGTACATCATTAGCATCTTGTCATCCCCGACCGAGGCGAAGACATGTTCCTGCAAAGCGTTCCAAGATACATCCTGCAACAAAGTCAGTGAACGCCTCAATTGGAATGGAGCGGGATCAAATACGTACTCCCACAATCGAGCCATGTCCTCGGAACACACTGAGAGGCTCAAGCTGAGGGTTGTTTTTGGAGTACGCATTGATGTCCCTATATCGTAGTTGGATTAAGCTCCAGCCTACGCGGGCTTCGTAAAACCGTACCATAAGCAAACCGTCATGTCTTCCGAAGCTCCAAGAATGTACCCGCGTTTGAGAGGGCTCCAGTCCATCCCAAACCTGTAATACAAAACGTTCGTCAATCAAGTTCGTTATCAAATCGAGTTCAGGAATAAGATGCATACCCTTCCTTAGCCTGTCCTACCAACTCGATATCCGGTTTGCAAACCGTTTCCTTGCCCGCTGGAGGTTCACTGGGATGCTTCGTTCGGTCGAAAATGTATATGGAGCCAGTCGTGGTTTTGGTCGCAATGAGGTCTGGGTTTTGAGGCATGTATCGAGCGCGGTTGATTTCGTTTTTATGCGGTATCCGTTGGACGATCTGGATGCGAGATGGGTGAGGGTTCCGACCGTAGCCACCCAGCTCTAGAAAGATAAATATGAACATTATCATTATCACATGGCAGCTGTGAAGCAGATAAAGATGGACATACCTCCTCGCTCATCGTCGTACGCTTCGCGCCCCATGCCATCTCCATCCTCTTCGTCGTCGAGATCGTCCTCCTCGTCATCCCCACCGACTTGATTGGGTATCTGAACCTGGGCAATCTGGAGGTAATCTTGCTGCGCTCCGGACGTATGCGTGCCCATTAGCAGGCGATGGACTGTATAGTTCTTTCCTGGTGGCGTTTCAGCGTCAGGGAACCATTGGATGGTGAGCGTAGGCCAATCCAAGGCGTGAGTGATGATAACATCGTAGAGGAAAGGCGCGTTCTTCTTCCTGAGAGGCTTTGAATGTCAACATCCTAATGTGTCGAGGACTTTATCGACCCGCGCTCACCAGATCTTGTATTCCTAGAGACGCGTTTGATATGCAATCAGCAACAGGTGAGACATACCAGTCGAGTGTAAATACTTACTTCGTTAACAGCCTTGTTATCGACGGTGTCAATGCTATCGTCTTCGTCCATTGTAATGTAGGGTCGAGCAGGGCGGGGCAGTCAAGAGTGAAAGGTTGTCCTGGCGAAAATGCGAACATCGACTTTCCCAAAGAAGGGGCCTATATATTCGCATGGCCCACGCCCAAGTCGCCAATTTCAGAACTCTCGTATTTTAATTGACAGATGAATGCTGTAGTAAAGTAAAGTCCGTGCTGCTACTGAGTCCCTTGGTTGTCTCCTACTGAAGGAGCAGAGTCGCTGGATTGGCCTTTCAAGCTGATGGACGACGTTCACCATTAGAGATCCTGCGCAGTGCGAACAGCGAGGGGACTTGATCCCCAGCTCCTGTGATTGACTCAATATTAGTGCGTTCAACATTATCGGAGCATGTGCACAAGATATCGACGAGCTTTAGTCTTTCAACGCTGAATCCTGTGCCATGTCCAAATCAAACATCGAATTTCCTAAAAGAGCGCACATTCTCACGGCGCTCTAAAATTCCACCTCTTCGACTCTCCGCGAACGCGTCCAAAAAAGCTCCGGCGGCGAGGACATTTCTCGACACGATGATCGGCCTACGAGCTCTCCCAGTATCAACCCTCCGTGGCATCTCAACCCGAGGGATCCACGCAACACTCCCTTCCTATGCCAAAAATTCCGCTCCAAAAGTTCAATCCGTCCTCGCCACGCTCAACGTCAAAGCCGAACGCATCAAGACCTACAAACCCGTAACTCCCGGCTTGCGCCATCTCCGCCGTCCCGTCTCGCCTCATCTCTACGAGGGGCGTCCCATTCGCGCGTTGACCTTGGCCAAACGGAAGAAAGGTGGCCGAAACGCGTTGGGCAAGATCACAGTCCGACACATCGGCGGAGGTCATAAACGGCGTATCCGCATCATCGATTTCATGAGAGCAGAGGCGGGTCCGCAGGACGTCATCCGAATCGAATACGACCCAGGACGAAGCGCGCACATCGCCCTGCTGAAGAGCCGCAACCCGCTCAGCAAGAAGCCATTGTCCTACATCGTCGCACCGGAAGGCCTGCGCGCAGGAGACGTAATCGAGAGCTACCGAAGTGGGATTCCAAAAGACTTGGTGCCGGGATACGTCGACAAGCCTCAACCTTCGAAGAAGGAACGTCGTCTGGCTCGGGAGGCGGAAGAAGCAGCTCGCAAACTCGCAGCGAAACAAGCTCACAACCCGTTCGTCCACAGGAGCCCTCTCTCAGCGTCCCCACTCTCCACCGACCCAGCGGCACCTCAATCCGTCCTAGACCCTGCGGTCATGTCCCGCGCCCAAACCGACGCGACGTCCACCCACTCGTCGCTCTCCCTCGGCGTCCTCCGCACCCTCACGCTCAAACCAGGAAACGTCCTCCCGCTCCGCCTGATCCCCAGCGGCACCATCATCCACTGCGTCGCGCTCAGCACGCACGGACCCGCAGTGCTCTGCCGCGCGGCTGGCACCTACGCCCAAGTCGTCGCTCACGACGACAAAGGCCGATACACCCAAGTCCGCTTGATGAGCGGAGAAGTTCGGAACGTTTTGCAGAACTGCTGCGCTACGATTGGCAAGGCGAGCAACCCCGATTGGAAGTTGCGCAGCTTGGGTAAAGCTGGACGAAGTCGCTGGTTGGGCAGGAGGCCCAAAGTCCGCGGTATGGCTATGAACGCGTAAGTCGACTCTGCCTTCTGCATGTGAACTGCGCTTGCTAACGTCACTCGTTCTATTCAGATGCGACCATCCTCACGGAGGTGGCCGTGGTAAGTCCAAGGGTAACAAGCACCCTCGCTCGGTTTGGGGTTGGTTGAAGGGGAAGAGGACGCGCAGACCAACCGACAAGGACGGAAACAAGATGGTCGTCCACCAACGTCCGCGTGGCAAGGAGAAGCGTGGCGGAGTGTAATTTATCTCAGCAGTCTTCTTTTAATATTAGACGTGTTTTCCCAACCCGGACGGACTGGTCATATCGCGAGCGCATTGCCCCACTTTTTTTATACATGAAATCGAAGGGAAGAGCGAGAGAGAAAGAACGACAAAGGCAAGGGCGAAAGAAAAAGCCAGCTTATAAAATAATGGCAACCGAAATACATAATACACCAGAAAAGAAGGAAAAAAGCAAAAGCGAGAACGAACGAGTTTTGATCGAACTAACCAGTAAAGCGGTGTGGGGGAGGGGAGGGGCAAGCAAAAGGCAGAAAACGACTACCCAGACCTAATGCTAGAGCAGAGCTGTGCCATCTTTGCCATCTTTTACGAGCTGCCTCCACTCCGACCTCCATCCGGACATCTGCGCTCTCAGCTTCTTATCACCAAGAGCGCGTTCGATCCACAACAGCAGGGCATCTTCAGACTCGGCAACGAAGAACGACGACAAGAGCGAGAGAATGGTTTCAAAGGAGGCTTGAGCCGAAGCAAGGTGGTCTGTGAGGAGGTCCGACGTTAGATCAAAAAGCCATTTTTAAACGCTCTCGAGCAATCGGGAACTCCTTACCTCTAAGTACCCAAATTATCGATAGCGCTATTATAACGATCACGTCTCTTCCTTCAAGGAAGAAGGCATCCCATAATCGAAGTTGAGTTTGGAAAGGGAAAGTATTTGCAAAGAGTGTGATGTACCACTTGGTGGCATACGACGTTGACGAAATCATGTGTTTCTTCTACGAATCCCCGCCAACGAATCCGTTTTTAGCACAAGGCTCAAAGAACCAGGGACAAGGGGCAACTCACAAACGAATTATACACGTCCGGCATTAGCTTCTCGGTAAGCTTCTCTTGGACGTATATGCTTTCTAATAGCCCAGGGAACCCAGGTGCGAAGATCGAGTGCATGTCGTAGAAATCGTGTATTCGGACCAGGCTGGCGTAAACGCGCTAGAAGGAGGTTCATCAGCTTTCGTCTTACACACCACGACATTCCAAATGGAGGAGAAATGACACACCTCGGGTTCAAGATAGCATAGCAAGGTCGCTGCTATTGGACCCATCCCTTGGCAGTACCCGCAATCGTCACATAATAGTGAGAATGCATGTAGCACATGGAACAGTGCTCGTTGTCTGTAGAGAAAAACGCCACGAATAAGTAAAACCCTTCCTCGCACTCCATCCACCAAAAAACAAGCATCGAAAACCTCACCCGCTCCCATACCGCGTATGGAACATAACATGCCCGCTGATAGTCCTCGGTACGTCCAAATCGATCTGAATATCATGCGACGAAGGCTTGTCGACCAGAGATTGATACCTCCCAATCAGCTCGGCTGTAGGGACCCGCGGCCGTGAAGGCGAAGAGACGTTCGGCGGGCAGAGTTGTTCCAGACGAGCACCGTCGATGATGGTCCACCACGCAGCTGAGCGCCATCGATCCGGTACACCTTTATACACGCGCTCTCGTAGCTGTTGGGTACCAATGTAAGCAATGCGGCACTTGAGGTAACCAAGCATTATACACGGCTCCCACCTTGCGCTTTTTCTTTTCATCAAAAGTCCACCTCTCGACATTACTCCCTTTATCCCTCTGAGCGACCTTCATCATCTGAGTCCACTTATCTATCCGGCTCATCTCTTTCGGGTTCAAAGAGCTCGTTGGAGGCAGATCTCGGAGTTCAGTCGTTGGTGCTGGCGGGGATACAGGGGCAGTCTTCACGGGCTTCAGGTCCGTCTTGAGAGGTGCAAGAGGGATCAGGGCTAGCCTGCTTTCCTGGTGACTGCTCATCTTTGGTGGTTTGAAACCGTACCTGCACGTGGAATGTCATGGTGTCAGCGTCAAAACCATGCGGCATGCGCGATATAGGGGGGATGAAAAGAGACCAACCGATCCAAGGTAGTCAACAATTCAACTTCTTTCTCGGTCAGCTCACTGCGTTTCTCGGTCAAGACGGTGGCTCGTCGCTGCGCTCTTCCCTGCGCACGGGCTCTGGTGCGCTCGATACCTTCCTCGTACCCATCGCCAGGCACACCCGACTGTTCAAGTCTGGCATAGGTAGACCGCACGTAGAACGAATCTACATCTTCAGATGCGTCACCGTTGTCCGAGGGGACGGCGCTTGGTGAGGCCGATGGGGTGCGGTACGAGGCAGACGTCGAGGGGGACGGTAACGGCGTTTCGTAACCGTGTGAGGACGCTGCTGACGCTGGACGAGACATCGAGAGGCGATCAGGAACGGGGAGGAGGCGTAGTTTGGGGGATGATGAGCGTGATGTGCGTTGGCCAGGGTCGAAAGTTCCGCGAGCGTCGAATAGCGGTGATGGAGGCGCCGAGACTGGGGTCGCAGGCTGGACAGAGGTTTCCAGCATCGGCGTTGGTAACGGCGTAGAGTATTGTTCAGGTGAATCGGAAAGCCGTGGTGTTGGCCTTGAGGGGGGATGGGAGGAGGTGGGACGCTGGTAGTCGAGGAGAGACGTCCTTGGTGCGTGTTTCCCAGCGGTGTAACCCGCGGCGGACGTTGCGACGGACAAGTGGCCACTCTGGTCTTGATAGTAGGAAGTGCCTCTTGAGGATGAGTGGCGTGGTGGCGGTGAAGGCGAGGTGGATGAGGATAGACGTGCATCGGAAGCCAGTCCTGATGACAACAAGTCTTTCTCGTTCTCAACACCTCCCAAAATGGACTGCCGGTTGTCGCTGTACATCGAAAAGATGGTGGCAGCGGTGTACTCGCCAGAACTCCGCGTGCTGTCGATGCTGGGACGTGCGCTGGGGAGAAGTAAAGTTGAAAAGGCTGATTCTGGGTTGGTGGAAGAGCTGGATGAGGTGGACGACTGGGTATGCTTTGGGTGATAGGGCCGTAGGGGCAAATTTGAGTTTGAGGGAGGGGTAGCGAGTACTGTAGGGACTTGTCGACCGTGCATCTCGTCGTCGTCTGCCGGAGTCGTTGTAGAAAGGAGAGGAAGGGTGAGAGGGGTGGAAGTATATGGGGAGAAGGAGTGAGGTGAAGAGAGAGTGTGTGGGCTGAACAAGGATCCGCTCGGCATTGTGCAGTCTTGATCCAAATGTCTCCAACGGCTTTAATCACCGTCGAAACCATCAGAATCCTCTTAAGCGACAACCACCGCATCAGGATATATCATGCATATGCCAACTACCGTTCCTAATCTCATCGTACAACGAACAACTCGGACAGGAGCACCTGCAACGAACCCGAGCGAGCTCCAAGTTTAGATGGCGAAGGTATTCCATCGAACCCCCAATCGAACCACAAACTTGACGAAATGCAGCATCAACCTTGTAAACTCCACTCGTCAACGTACGTGAATTGAGCTATTGCGGCCTCATTCGTTGGCAGCCGATATATATAGAGCCACTGTGTGGAATGCGCTTCGACACGGCGACTTCAGGGTCCGAAGCGAGATGCCGCCGGGCGTCAGTCAAGTCCGGCCACAGCTGTGCGCCATTGGCGCTTTGCATAAAGTCAAAGGCGCCGATTCATCTGTGGATAGTTAGAAACACATCACTCGGTCCTTTCCTGCACGAATTTATTTGATCGCTGCTTTGGTCAAGCCGCCTCCTCTCTTCTGTGCCGTGTCAATTATCGAGAATACCAAGATAAAAATGAGCCTCTCGTTACCAGGGAGAATCAGCGAGTTAGTCAAAGCCGTTTACTGTGCAAAACGATTCGTGGCACCGAATAATTAGCGTGCCGGAGGTTTCCCAAACTGGCTGATTTGAATTGGTTTGGTCTGGTGGCTGGACAACTGTAAAACGTTAAACAACCAGATACTTTCCCTGCAAAAACCCTTCCAAAACGCCCCCTGCGTCTTCCATCATCTATAACTCCAGCAAAGATCTCTGGGCGAATCTATATGGCGGAGTTAAATCAAAGATCATATGCACTCAGCGTGGTCGCATACCGCGCTGTGGGGGTTTTTTTTTTTCCAACGTACCCGTTGGACTTTTTTACTGACCGTTACATCTGTCTTTTTTTTTTTTCCCTCTCGTAGTCAAAAGTAAATCCGTGGAATGCACCGCTGTGGAAGCAAACCCCCACCCGAGGATGGTCTTGCCTGGGTCGGCCCGCCATGTTTTTCTTTGACGAGAACCGGGCGCGTTGGCTTCTGCACGCGCGCACTCAACTCAACCAAGCCTATCCAACAAACGAACGCGGGCCAGACTACTGTCGACTTCCATCCGTACCACCACTCGTCCCTAGCCATTGCACGGGAAAATGGTTTCTAGTTACCAACACCCTCGCCGAGGGCCTGCAGTCCGTTGAAGCCGACATGCACTCGGTATGGGAAGCCATCGAGTCAGGACGTCAAATAACAAAGGAAGAAGAAGCCTCATCTTTATATCTCCGTCAAGTCTTTGACCACTTTCTGTGGTGTTTAGCAAAATCCGCACGGCCGAAAGAGGCGACGTTCGACAACCCGCTCCCGTTGACAGCCATCGAAGAACCCCACATGCGAAACGCGGTCCTGAACAAAAGGGAAGGGAGGTCGTACAGCGAAGGAGCTTGGATTCTTCTGGACCGGGTTAATAACGATCAGCGGGTTTCTCGGAAGCTCCGCCACCGTGCCAGTAGTGGTGGTGCCGGCACGTCGGATGCAAAGCGGAAGTACGGCTCAGAGGAAGGACTCAACGCCGCCAACGATGCCGATAGCAAATCTCGGTATTATAAAAAGATCAAACGGGAGAAAGGTTCTGTGCCGGAGCAACAGCAAACCATCACGGGGGGAATGAACGATTCAACAGCCGACCATCATCAACCTGCCGATCCAGAAGAGCAACCTCTTGAAGACGACTTGACCGACACCGACAGTACTTTATCCAACATTTCATCAAGTTCGAGCGAAGAGGAACCTTTACGCGACTCGAGAACACCAGGGTCGAGCCGGCCACTCGCGGCACGTCCAGCTAACGAACAACCATCTAGTTCAAAAAAGGTGCAATTTGGTACGCCCGCAAGCTTCACTACAGATATTAACAGTACTCGAAAAAAAGCTTACATGTCTTCGCGTTTCAAGTTACAATGTTTGATCAAGCGGTCCCAATTTTACAAGCGATTCTGGACGAGATGCCAATCTCTACAGAAGACTTGGAAGGGCATCCGAACTCTGCAGAGAGGCAAGCTGATTTGGTACAATGGGGACATCGCAAAGGGCAAGCAGTCCGGCTATTAGGCGCGATGCAGAAGGCGTATGTGTCGGTGATGGTGCCAGCCGAACCCGAGGTAAACGACGTCTTCCCCCAAACAAAAAAAAAATCAAATCCGATTCGATTAAAGAGCCTTCTTTAATAGACCGCTAAAGACCCTCAAACCACCCAACGTGTCCACTCAACCCAAGATAGCCAAGGCCGAGAAGAAAGGCTAGCTCATGACCGGGCTCCGCCACTGGCAGCTCAAACCGACGACGCGCCGCACGCGGTTCAACCATTGGTCAAGGTACGTCCCTTTTATGATTAGAAGGGTGTGAGAGCTTGTGCGCTTCCATCTTCCTAACCGTTACCTCCAAACAGGAGTCAACCGAGGACACCAGGCCTTCCAATCAAATGGCCCAGGAGAACACTTCGAATAGCCGAAATGTTAGTCGCTCTGTCGGTCGCGGAAAGTCTGCAAAACCAACACCGATCGGTCCCGAGAAAGGCAAGGGAAAAGCAAAATCAGCGATGGCCGTCTCATCATCGCAAAACAGGGACGACGGGTTTTGGGCCGCTTTTGGATACTAGGATTCAGAGGTTTGCGGTCCGAGAATTTACCCCGTGATATCAAGCTTAAACAGGAACTGTTCGGTATTTTTTATATGATTATTGTCACTATTAATGAATGAGAGTTTCCTGGGACTGGACTGTTCGGCCGCATGATGCCAGTGGGGTTTTCCGCTCGGCTCGCAAGCCTAATTATAACCTTCCATTTACATCCGAGTTGCTTCGTACGTAGCTGATTGACTGGCTACCGAGAGCGCACTTCTCTCTTTTCCTCTCGGCCCTGCCGCGGCAGAACCACGGTGGACCAAGTCTCGCATTTGCGTAAGTTCCCACCGAGCTGAATTTGTGATGCTTAGTACGTATATAAGCAAGGGCTGGAGTACCAGTAGAACCAACCTAGGTACCTAACCCGAAGCTCTCTCTTTCTAATGCGGCTCTCTCATCTCTTATTCTCGCTTGCGTTAACGCTGGGCGTCTCTGCCGCACCAGCTCCCATGGCTCAAGGTGCTCCAACGGATGGCCCCCAAATCTGCGGAGGTATCTGAGAGCACTCAATTTAACTTGACCCTTCACTGATCAAATCGCTGGCGCGATTTACCTCTCCTGAACTAGGTCTCGGTTGGGTAGGAAGCAACGAATGTCCGGCTCCCAACACATGTGTTTGCCTAAACAAATACTATTGCGCAGTAAGAATTCTGACTAGAAGGTCAGAGACATAGCTGATGTTGTATTTTGTTATCGTTACAGTGCTTGTGAAAGTAGTTTCAAATCGTGCGGGCCCGTTCCTTAGATTGGCCTCGAGAGTGCATGATGCGGCTCAACCACGTTTTTCGATGAAAACTTTAAATTAGCTCTCCCACTTGAAAAAATGAACGTCAGATTATGTTCGGCCTGATCGAAAGCAAAAGACAGCTACCTTCCAATGATGCCGCGACAGTTAGCTGGGCGCCGCAATGTTGTTCAGCAGAACCTGATAAATGATACCAAGCTGCTCGCTGCGCTGAACCATCGTGGTCCTTTGCTCTCTCAGCCCATCCACCTCCCTCGCAATAGGATCGTCGCTGATGGAACTCGGTATCGGTCCCAGCGGCGATCCGTCCGGCAACGGGAATAAGTGGGCCAAAGGGAAACCTTCGGCGGCGGCCTCGGGCACAGCTGGAAGAAGTCCGTATGACCGGAGGAGAGAAGTGAGCGCGATGAACGTCCCGGTACGTCCGACCCCTGCGCTACAATGGCAGACGATCGGCCTTGGCGCTGCGTTTGGAGTAGTGGCTGCGTTGGTCTCTTGAACCACTCGAACCAAGTGGGTGAGTTCATCGGCATTTGTTGGAATACTGTGATCCGGCCACCCCTCGTAGTCGACGTGCTTGATCTCGACCACTTCTGGCGTGGGATTGGTCAATAGCTTGAGAACGACGGTTCTGACGACGCAGTCGGCATCGGCGACGAATTCCTCTGATTTCAACGTGACTTCTATGGGTGGGAGATCGGAGCGGTCGCTTTCGGGGTAGAAGTGCAGAGGAGGCGAGGATGGTGTTTCGGGGATGTATTGGTCCGCTTTCCGAATTCCATTCTCGACTATCGGAGTGAGCTGAACGATAGTTGTTGGACGGAGTGCTTCGAGTTGAAGAGAGGTAAACAGTGAGAGGAAGGCGTGGGTCGTTCTGAATAAAGGAGCCTGCAAGTATGGTCGAATTTGGTCATCTGTGTTCTAAACGGTAATCTCGCATGGCTCGGCTCACCTGCGCCGCAATCCACCAAGCTTTCCCTTCGACCTCGCGCACCCAGCTTGCGTTAAGGTACCTTCCAGATTCTCCATCCAAGGACCCTACGAGGACCCGATTGCGGTCGTATGGCTCGATGTCGGCGTATCGATTCCGGTTCTGGTTTGCTGGAGTACTGGCTGCGCTCACAGAGTAGAAGTCCTCCTGTTGAGATAGATTATCGGATGCATTGCCACCACTTCCAAACTTTAGGAGCTTCTTGAGACTATTTCTTTTTGGTTCCAGGTGCTGGAGCCTGGGCGGGACCTCAACGTCCCTCGAAGCTTTCCTGAGCTGCCGTCGGGCAGATTCCCGTTCCATGAGGGTCGAGTAAACGACTCTCAAATGATGCGCCGAGACTTGACCACTGGTGAGCCATTTTGGTGAGGTTGCCATCAGATAGATCTGGTGAGTGCGGTGCAAAGGGTTGTGGTGGGAGGCTTGGCGGTTCGGTTGGCACGGCGAACTTGGAAGTGACAACAACGCGTCTGCGGCGATTTCAAATCCAACTGTCCCTCCTTCTCTCATCCCTCCCTCCCAGTCATGTCTCTATACGCTACCTCCGCAGTCCAACAGAAAGCCAAACAACGCAGAACAACTCCAAGACCAGAAATCAGCGATGAACAGAAGCAGGAGATAAAGGAGGCCTTTGAGCTTTTCGATACCGACAAAGACGGCGCGCTGGACTACCACGAGCTCAAAGTTGCCATGAGGGCGCTGGGCTTTGACTTGAAGAAGGCGGAGGTGCTAAAAATCCTTAAAGACCACGATAAGACTGGCGGGGGGTTAATCGAGTTTGATGACTTTGCGAAAATCAGTAAGCACGGACTGGACGCGACGCGTTTTGGCCACCGCCAAACTCGGGACTGACCATTCACGCGTTTTCTTGTTTTACAGTGAGTGAACGGATATTGGCGCGTGATCCGCACGACGAGATAAGACGCGCCTTCCAACTGTTCGACGACGATCATTCGGGCAAGATCAGCATACGAAATTTACGGCGTGTGGCGAAGGAGGTGGGAGAGAATTTGGACGACGACGAGTTGTACGTAATCTCCTTTCCCATCATCACTCGTATTCAGTTGTTTGAACGTGGATTTTCATAGACAAGCGATGATCGAAGAATTTGACCTTGACATGGACGGAGAGATAAACGAAGCTGAATTCTTCGCCATTATGACCGACCACCAATAGGTGGATCTGGACCCCCGCCTCCCGTCACAGCCATGACACCCTTAATAACATATACTGTACGAACACATCTTCCTCATTATCGGTATTGCTTTCTCTGTTCTTCTACGCCCGGTAGTTTCGGCGACTCTCGTGATCAGCAAGGTGTCACTGTGTTGATAGCACGGACCGCATAAAAGTCGCTTTGCGCGGCCAAATTCACGCACCTCTCTTCGGAAACTTGCGTTCCTTGTTATCTACTATCAACCCTGCCCGCTATTATCTGCCCGAAGATAAGTGGATAGCAAAGGGGGTCCAGAGCAATGTAACCCATTCAAAACCCGGTAAAAAGCCCGAGACCCCCTGGCCCTTCAAGGCCTCTAACGACCAGCTTGGATCATCTTCGCCATTTGCATCTCAAATGGCTTCTCTCTAAAGCTGTGCTTCTCAATACAAATTGTGGTGGCGTAACGACCTACCTCATTAGGCAGGTTCGCTTTCTAACCGACTGTGCAGCAGCCCCGCTTCTCGAAGCGTGATGACGTGAAATCTGATGAAGATAACCGTTCACAGGAGACCCCTCACAACCGAGTGGCATGGGTAGCGTGAGCAGATGGTGGTCTGAACCTCGCGGTTAGGATCAGTTAGACATCCATGAACGCGGTTCATGCCCATTCACGCATGGGAAGCTGCTTCAAACCTCACTGTAAGTCGTCGTCACTGTGTCGAACCCCCTTGCCCGCACGAGTTCATGTCCAACCAACCCGCATCGAGGCCATGCGAGCCAGATCTTCCATCCCTTTCTCCGTCCCCAGATGTGATTCTAGAACATGGCCTCCACGTGTGCGGAGGACGAATTCGAAACACGTACTGGAATCAAAACATTTCACGGGCTGTTTGTAATGAAAGGGGTCGATTCAGGGATTCAGGGGGTTTCCGATTTGGGTGGCGCGTTCGGCAGTGCCGCACATTCAAGTATACACACTCATACACCTGTGTTTGCGGTAAATATGCTGACCTACCCTCCAACTATTTATGCGCACCACGGACCTCTATTAACTGCCACCACAATTACATCGAGACGAACTTTCTCTCTTACTTACCAGCGATTACCTCTGCACTCTGCTCTCCACCTCACTCTCCATCGAAAGCTTTCCTGCCCCGCTCCGTCATGTTCCTCCCATCCGTGCACCCTTCATCGAGTTCATCCCAGCCACACCTTACATCAACGATGGGCTTTCTCGTTGCAGATCCCAAAGCCCAGTTTTCCTAATGGAACGAATTCACGTCGGTTGTCAAACCCCAGACTTGGCGACGCCGACGCGTCTCCCCGCCAGCGGGCTCTGAACGTCGCTCGAGCCAGTCTGGTGCCCTGACAGAAAGGTCTTCATCTTCTCTTGTGAGTCAATCTCAGTTCTTTGGAGAACGTTCCGCTTAGCTTTCGTGGCGCAACCAGTCCTGGAACACCGGCAAGGATTAGGCGCCCCACAGTTCCGTCCCTGTTCTCATACGCTGCAACGATGCGTCACAGATCTCTTACAGCAGGGAAGATTCTATTCAGCTTCCAGACTCTCGTGTTTCTAAGAACTCTTCCCGTTTCCAATCATTTCTTTGACACCCTTGTATCCATTTTCACCAGTTCCACGTGTATAATCTAGAGAAATAATCACGCATACCGGTACCATTGCAAAAGACACTCTCTCCTTCTTCATTCCGTTCTTTGTAAATATATCAATATATCACATAGCGAGAGAAACAACCACTAGTACTGTAGCACAATAATATTTCTTCATGTGACCCTCGGAATCAACCTCCCAATCGTGGCAGGGGAAGCGTATCGATCGGGCTGAGACTGCGTGAAACCTTCCGTCCGTCTGGGGCACCACATTATCGCATAATCAGGACAAAAATATGCAGGGATAATCACTTTTGTACTGACTTCCTGTATTGCTAGCAATTTTTCGAGATCTAAGTTTGGGCTGTCTGAGTTTATTGTTACTGTGGCCGAGAATGGCAACCGACTCCCGTAGTTTCCTGAGCAGACAGTTAAACTTCCCGAGTCTAAATGAGTTAAAACGCACTTCGCTATTCTTGCTAGCCTCTTGCTTTTGTCGTTCCGTGCCTGTCAAGCCTGCTTTTTGGACTCCTCGCAATGGTATACGAACTGCGTTAAGTCGGCCTGCTGTGGGCAAATTATTTGCATCTCTCGGTGAGCTTGCATCCGTTCTTATATATTATCAACACTGCAATCTGCCTCGAAAATAGTGCGTCGCAAAGCGGGTCTCAAGCAATACATGTAACCCGTTCAAAGCCCAAGACGCCCTTGGCTCTTCCACGCATCTATGCACGAGTGTCTTGGATCATCATCACAATTTGTCTCTCAACCGGCTTTCCTCCTAAGCTGTGCATCTCAACGTAAACTCTGGTGGCGTAAGAGTGGCAGCCAACTCAAACCTATTTTCAGATGTCGCTCTTCTACTGACTGGGCAACATCCCTCGCTTCTTCGAAGCGTGATCGACATGAGTTCTATGACAATGACGCTACACGTTGGAGGGAAACCACGCACAGCAGGGTAGCATGGGTGGCGTGCGCAGGCGGTTGGCTGAACCTGCTGGCCGTTAGACTTTCACGAACGTCCATGCTCATTCACGCGTTGGAAACTGCTCTAAACCTCACCTGAGTCGTCTTAATGATATCAAATCCCCCTTGCCCCCTTGATTTCAGCCCAGCTACACGCATCGAGGTCGTGTGAGCCAGAGCTTCCGTCCCTTTCTCAGCCCCCAATGTGATCTTGGATCATTGCCTCCACGTGTCCTAAAAACGACGTCAAAACCCCTAATGGAACCAAAACATTTCACAGGTTGTTCGTTGTGAAGGAGACAGAGTTAGGGGCTCAGGGTGGTTTCTGATTTTGGGTGGCGCATCCTGCAATGCCGCACGTTCCAGCGTACACATTTCTACCCCCCGCGTTGTGGTATATATGCGGTCCATCTTCCAACTCTTTCTGTAGACCACAAACCTCCATTCACCGCCATCAAAGCCACCTCTAGACGAGCTTTCTCTCTTATCAAGGATTCCGGATCCTCTGCACCCCGCTCTCCACCAAATTATTTTCTGTCGATAGATTTCGCAACTCGCACCATCATGTTCCTGCCAAGCGTGCACCCTTCGTCGAGCTCATCTCAACCACACCTTACATCAACGATGGGCTTCCTCGTCGCAGATCCTAAAGCCCAGTTCTCCCTGTGGAACGAATTCACGTCGGTCGTCAAACCCCCTACTTGGCGCCGCCGACGCGCCTCCCCTTCCACGGGTTCTGGAACTCGCTCGAGCCAGTCTAGTACGCTTACAGACAGGTCTTCTTCTTCCTTTGTGAGTAAATCTTAGTTCTTTGGAGAACGTTCCGCTCACCTCTTCGTGGTGTAACCAGTCCTGGAACACCGGCAAGGACTAACGCCCCGGAGTTCCGTTCCTCCTTTCGTACGCTGCAACGACGCGTAACAAATCGCTTACGACATAGACATTTTTATTCACTTCCCTGACTCTAACGTCTCCATGAAGCCTGCTTCCAACCATTGCTTGATACCATTGCATCCATACCATCCGTTCCATTTGTACAATCCGGGGAACTAACCACTCATATCACCACAATCAAAGACTATATCTCGTTCATTTCATTCTCTGTATACATGCCACATAGCTAGAGACAAACCCATGTACATGTACATAATAGCTTTTCTTCATGCGACCCTCAGAATCAACTTTCCGATCGTGCCACGGGAGGTGAGATCGATCTGGGTCTGCTTGACTCCTTCCGCAGTGAAAGGATATTCCTTGTGTATAACAGGCTTCACGGCACCGGTTGCTAGGAGATCGTTGTATTGGGTCTGATAGGTGCGAATCTCCTCCGGGGTAGTGATATAACCGGGTAACCTACAAGTCATGCATGCGGGGCACCATCAAGTAACCTTGTTCAATGACTAAAGCAATAGAAGTTACCTTGGTCGAACGAGCTTGATGTTCCTTTCGCCAAGTCTGAGAGGTTGGAAGAGCGGGGGAATTCCACTGGCGTTGCCCAGAGTAACAAATGTACCCTTCCGACGGATGATCTTGAAGTTGTCTTCAAAGGTGTCTAAACAAGAAAACACAGGTTAGACTCTGAGAGAAGGAGCACAGAGGAGGAAAGGTAGGCACAAACCTTTCCCAACTCCATCGAACACAGCGTGGACGCCTTCTCCGTTCGTGATCTTCAACACTTCGTCCACAACGTTCTGCTGAGTCGTGATGATGACGTGCTTTGCTCCGTTCGCACGAGCAACCTCTGCTTTGGCTTCTGATGAGACGGTTCCGATGACCGTAGCTCCACGGTGTACCGCAATCTGCCATAGTAGTAGAACATACACTGGTGAGGGCCGTTTTCGTTTACAGACGAACCACGACCCACCTGAGTCAGGTTGATACCCAGTCCTCCAGCAGCCGAGTAAACGAGGATGATATCGTCCTTTTGGATGTTATAGGACTCGGTACCGAAAGTCAAAGCTGGTCGATCAAACGAATGATGTCGGTCAGTCATTCCTTCCCAACCGAGTGCTGTGGCCTACGCACCGGTTAGTCCTTGGAGGGCGGAGGCCGCAGCTATTTTCGTCGAGACAGCATCGGGCAGTTTGACAACTTTTGACCAGTGGACAGCGATTTCTTCGGCGAAGAGCCCGTCGTCCATCTAAAAGGGGAGGCGAAGTTCGGATTAGAGGCCATGGAGCGGACGGCTGGAATCCTTACCGTAACAACGCGATCACCAACTGAGAGACCACGGAGTTGATATTCCTTATCCTGGGTGACGGCTTGCGACGTCGGGAGGGCAATGATGGTTCCCGCAGCTTCTTTACCAAGGACTTTGGGGAGTGCCGCAGCTTTATACTGTCCGCGAAATAGATTAGTAAGTGGCTCGATCGGGAGTACACATTAGTGTGCTAGTACTCACGACTCCAGCTCTCTCGTAGGTGTCGATGAAATTCACTCCAGCGTATTCGACTCTAATGACAACCTGGTCGTCTGTGGGAGCAGGGGCGGGACGCTGGAGTTCCTCAATGACATCGAGCTCGCCTTGGGTTTGGATTCCAATGGTCTTGATCGTGCGAGAGCTGCTCATGTCGCGTTAGATGGTTGAGTAGTAGATTGGTTGCAGGCTCTTGGCTGCAGAACTTAACCCATATATAGGGACGATCGACGACCGGCAGGAACAGGACGGTCGTGCGGGCCGAGTGAAGACCGAGTGGAGGCTGAGTGGAGGGACTGCGGGGGATGTAATAGTTAGATCAGCACGCGAGTCGAAAATAGAACCCGCCTTACAATGAGGGTTCCGAGGGTCGCAATGCGCCAAGACCTCGTCAATGAAGTACTCCGAGATAAGGCCGTCCGCCGCTGAGGTAATAATCAGTGGCCGTTCCAAGGGATCCCCATACGAAACCCAGGAAGGGCAAAGTTCATCAACTCGAATCGGGCGTGACGTGCGAATAACCGCTGTCACGGTTCGTCACGCACCAGCTCGGACCGACACGCCATACAATTCTCACAATTCACTTGCGTCCATTGTTATCTACTATCAACGCTGCAGTCCACCCAAACTAGATGTTGCATAACAAAGCGGGTCTCAAGCAGTCTAACCAATTCAGGCCCCGGTATTAGCCCGAGACCCCTGGCCAGCTGGTCCTGGCATCTCTATACGACTGGCTTGAATCATCCTCTCAACTTTCCTCTTGACCGGCTTATCTTCTATGTTGCACCTCTCAACAAAAAACGGTGGCGGCGCAAGAATACTCTGGCCTCATTGAGCAGTGGATTCGGACCTGTTTCCACTTATCGCACCCTTGTTCTGACTGGGAAACCACCTTCGCTTTTTCGAAGCGAGATATGGTAACCGTACCAGTAGCCATTGGATGGAGCCCACGTGCAGTAGGGTGGCATGGGTGGCGTGCGCGGGTTGTGGGGTGTACCGGGTGATAGTTAGGAGTAGTCTGACGTCCATGTTGGTCGTCCACACCCTTTCGCGCATTGGAAACTGCCTTGAACTTCACTACAAGCCGTCGTCATCGCATCAGATGTCTCTTGTCCGCATGAGTATAACTTATCCGCATCGAGGTCGTGTGGGGCCAGAACTTCGATACAATTCTGATCCCCGAACGTGATAGCCTCCACGTGTACAAGAAACCAATCGAGATACGTACTGACACCAACATGTCTCGCAGGGTTTTTGTGCTGAAGGGGCCAGAGTCCGGGTTCAGGGAGGTTTCCTTATTTCGCGTGGCGAAGCCTGCAGTACCGGAACGTTCCAGCGTACACATTTCTACTCGTGCATTACAGTATATATGCGGCCTGCCGTCCCGCTTTTTATTCCGTACAGTGAAAAACTCCACTTGGCCGTAGATTTCAGCTCTGTCACAACGACATCGAGCCGAACTCTGCCTCCTCACTAGCGACCACCTCTGCACCCACTCTCCCCCATACCCATCCCCCCACCCCTCTTGAAAAAAGATCGTATTTCATCTAATCATGTTCCTCCCACTCG
This sequence comes from Tulasnella sp. 424, assembly GCA_019633425.1. Taxonomy (NCBI): domain Eukaryota; kingdom Fungi; phylum Basidiomycota; class Agaricomycetes; order Cantharellales; family Tulasnellaceae; genus Tulasnella; species Tulasnella sp. 424. Next base: position 33,739 of record WSUB01000183.1, read on the forward strand.
TATACCCTTCGTCGAGCTCATCCCAACCGCAGCCAACGTCAACGATGGGCTTCCTTGTCGCAGATCCCAAAGCCCAATTCTCCCTGTGGAAGGAATTCACCTCCGTCGTCAAGCTTCCAACTTGGCGACGCCGACGTGTCTCCCCGGCCGGGGGCTCTGAACATCGCTCGAGTCAGTCCAGTACATCGACAAACGGATATAAGCTCTTTGGAAGACGGTCAGCCCACCCTTCGCGGCGCAATCAGTCCTGGAACACTGGCAAGGATTAGGCGCCCCACTATTCCGTCCCTGCCCTCTCACGCTGCAACAACGCGTTACATATTGCTCACGATATGGACAAACCTTTCGTTTCCGAATTTTCGTGTTTCCAAGAATCCTTCCACATTTCTATCAATTCGAAGTTCATACCCTTGTCTCCATCCCACCCGCTTCATGTGTACAATCTATGGAAGTAGCCACGCATATCGATCGAAAAAGAAACCATCTCCTCCATTTCATTCTCTGTACACAAATCACATAGCTAGATACGAAATACTGTACACAATAACATTTCTTCAAGTTTAGGCGACCTTCAGTATCAACTTCCCGATCGTGCCACGGGAGGTGAGATCAGTCTGGGACTGCTTGACACCTTCCGCAGTGAACGGATATTCCTTGTGAATGACAGGCTTCACAGCACCGCTTGCTATGAGCTCGTTGTATTGGGTTTGATAGGTGCGAATCTCCTCCGGAGTAACGATATAACCAAACAGCCTAGCGATTGGAGCGTAATCAATTAACCTTTCTTAGTGAGTAATGTAGAAAGAACTTACCTTGGTCGAATGAGCTTGATGTTCCTTTCGCCAAGTCTGAGAGGTTGGAAGAGCGGGGGAATGCCACTGGCGTTGCCTAGGGTAACAAATGTACCCTTCCGACGGATGATCTTGAAGTTGTCTTCAAAGGTGTCTAAATAAGAAAGGAAGGACTGGTTAGACTTTGGGAGAACGAGCATAGAGGAAGAAGGGTCGGCACGAACCTTTCCCGACTCCATCGAACACAGCGTGGACGCCTTCTCCGTTGGTAATCTTCAAGACTTCGTCTACCACGTTCTGCTGAGTCGTAATGATGACGTGCTTAGCTCCATTTCCACGAGCCACCTCTGCTTTGGCCTCAGATGAGACGGTTCCGATCACTGTAGCTCCGCGGTGTACCGCGATCTGGGATGGGAGTAAGAGACGCACTGGGTGAGGGCCGGTTTCCCTTTGACGCGAAACCGCTACCCACCTGAGTCAAATTGATACCGAGTCCTCCAGCTGCTGAGTAAATGAGAATGATATCTCCCTTCTTGATGTTATAAGATTCGGTAGCGAAGGTCAAGGCTGGTCGATCAAATGAGTGAAGACAGTCAGTTGTTCTGCAGGATCGAGTGTCCTGGACCAGTAGGGAGACGCACCGGTTAGTCCTTGGAGGGCCGAGGCCGCAGCTATCTTCGTCGAAACACTATCAGGCAGCTTGACAACCTTTTGCCAAGGAACAGCAATTTCTTCGGCGAAGAAACCATCGTCGATCTGACCGGGGGGTCATGGCGATTACAGGCCGTCAGCATCGATAGACCAAAGCCGTCTGAAATCCTTACTGTGACAACGCGATCGCCGACCGAAAGACCACGGAGCTGATATTCTTTATCTTGAGTGACGGCTTGCGACGTTGGGAGAGAAACAATGGTCCCCGCCGCCTCTTTCCCAAGGACCTTGGGGAATGCCGCAGCTGGGTACTGAACGAGAGATAAATCGGTTAATGACTTGATTGGGAGTATGGATCAGTATGCAAGCACTCACGACGCCAGCTCGTTCGTAGGTGTCGATGAAATTCACTCCGGCGTATTCGACTTTGATGAGAACCTGGTCGTCTCGGGGAGTAGGGGCGGGACGTTGGAGCTCCTCGATGACATCGAGCTCGCCGTGGCTTTGAATTCCAATGGCCTTGATTGTGCGAGAGCTGCTCATGTTGGATTGGACGAGTGAGTAGTAGATCGGCTGGTGAGGACTCTTGGCTGTAGAACTTGACCTATATATAGGGATGGATCGACGACTGAGCAGAATCAGGTGGCCGTGCGGGACACTGGCAAGTCAAGACCGAGCGGAGGCCGAGTGGAGGGACTCCGAGTTTAGCTCAGCATGGAGTCGAAAATAGAACTTGGCTTACAGCGCGAAGGTTAGGGGATGTAATCCGCCAAGACTTCGTCATTGGGCGCAATCGTGTGCCCTGAGATACGGTCGCCGGGAACCCGCCGCTTAGGTAATCATCATCGTAAGCCAAAAGTTCGACAAAAGATTGGGTAAAGCTATTGCTTATAACATCTCACGGTGATGGAATCAGCATCGAGGATAAATAGCATGTGACGATTGGGTATGGAGTGAACGGGCCAGCCGTTTAAATTTCCATATAACGGTGTTGCTGAGCGCGGGAGTCGGGTCGAATCGGGTCGATGAAATGGACTCGAGGCGCAATATGACAAGACTATCATGGTCCGTGCACCATCGTATGCTGAACACGGGAGAGGATTCTGGGGTTGAAATGTGGGCATTTGTTAAACCAATCGCGTGACATAGGCGCGCATGTCCGACGGGGCAACACGGTTTCTGTAGGAGGAGTGGGCAAAAAATGTCTATAATGCAGCGGGAGGATTACTTGTACTCGGCTTCCCATTTTGCTAGCACTTTTTCGAGGTCGAAGTTCGGGTCGTCGGGGTTTGTTATTACTGTGCACCAGAAGAGCCAAGTGTCAGTTCCGCGCTCAGCCAACCAATGCTCGTAGTTCCCCGTGCAGGGAATCAGAGCAACCGAGTCCAAATGAGTGAGGACGTACATCCGCTACCCTTGCTAGCTGCCTGCTTGTCCGTCCATGCCTGGCGGGCTTGTTTTATGAGCTCCTCGCGATGGTGCACGGCATGCTCCGCTTTGCGATGGTTCTCCTGCTCCTGCAGCGTCCGTCGATGGCTGATTCCATAGAGGATACCGCCAATCAAACCGGTGTAGCGAACGACCTGGGTAATGGAGGGTGTCAGCCGACGTGTGACCAAGTTTTGACGTTTCTCCAAAATATTGTTGCTCGCACGTTTACGGTGGAAGACATGAAAGGAACGTCCTCTGGAGTGAGAAGGGAGCTAGAATGACCGGTTAGAATCAAGTTAGACTACTGAGAACAGTAGTGAACTTACGAGGACTGGGAGAGGAGATGGGATGCGGGAGACTGGCTGGTTGGAGATTGAACGAATTATCGTCGGGCGTGCGAAGTTTCAAGTTCGACTACGAGATTTGGACGCTTGTTCCTTCATCCACGACTCTACCACCGCCCAAAACGTCCGACTGGAATGGCGGACTCCTTCGATGATGACGAGGACGCCTTTCTTTACGGAGACGGTCCTACACCCGCTCTGACCCCCACGACGTCCGCACCAGGTATGCCTTTCAAGTAAGGTTAGCAAAACACGCTTTTGACGCCCGATATCTCTTTCTTCGTTCTAGCAACGATTCCCCCGATCCCGTAAGTCCAACGAGTGTCACTAAAGGCTCGAAACTAATTTGATGGCAAACTGGCTGGTATAGGACAACCAACAATGGAGCTTCTTTTCCTCCCGAGAACGTTGAGCTGGACCTGGCTGGTTTGGAGGAGCTCCGCAAGACAGTCGCTCACGTAGATGATACAAGCTATCTGGTGTCCGGGATGTCTCTTCCGGGCCAGCATACAGACGAGGAAGATGTGCATATGGAGGTTGGAGAGGATCTTGTGGACGATAGGGAGGGTGACGAGGATGAAGACGAGGAGGAAGAATCCGTAAGCCTTCCATTTTGCATAGCTGATACTACAATGCAGATTACAAACGTCTATCCATGTACGTTACACGTATATATGAATGAATATAGGACGTCGAGATCATTATGGAAGAAGCGTTGCCCGTGCGCTCGATGGACTTTCGGTCAAATGCCTCTGGTGCCAAGCCCCTTATCCCCCTACGCCAGCCCTCGGCACCAGCTCCGACGGCGGCTGTAGCCGCAGCAATTGAGCGAAGACGTGAGTTCTATATCATAGTTTGGCTCTGCGTTCTTGCTCTAAGAAGACTTTGCATGTAGCTATTCACCTCACGACGGAATATACCGCGTTGCCACGACCGCAATTATCTTCAGCCTCTGCTCCACCACCCGCTTCTGCTTCATCCACTCCTCTATCAAAACCGCCAGCTGCCGACGGCGAGGTTGTGAAATCCGACCCTCCTCTCGTTGCCCCCACCGCGGTCAGACCAGGCGAAAATGCACCAGGTTCCGAAGCGGTACCAGCCACGAGCGTCAAAGACGAGTACAACGTCAAAGAAGAGTATAACGACACGCCTCAACCTAGCGTTGGAGAAAGACGTGCTCCCGACCCTGCTTTGCTCGCTCTCCCCCCAGCCCATGCTCCCCCCTCAGCCCCCCGAATCGATCCAACAGAGCCAGGAATCCTTCCCGACCAGACGTCCGTCTTTGATGTCGACATGAACAATCTGGCTGAGAAAGGTTGGCGCAAGCCTGGCAGCGACCTAAGCGATTGGTTCAACTACGGCTTCGACGAGATCAGTTGGGAGGCATATTGTGTGCGACGACGGGAGCTAGGCGAAGCGGCCGCTATGCTAAAGGGTGCTGTTCTGGTAGGCGGTCGAGATTTTAGCCAATGGCAGACTAATTGATTCTGTTGGCCTTACTACAGAATTTGGCAGCGATGCCAGAAGAACAGATTCAACACATACCTCCTGAAATGCGTTCGACTCTTATCGCGCAAGCGTCTCTCATGGGAGTGGGGATGCCACCTGGGGGAATGATGAACGGAATGATGGGCCCTGGCGCCGTACCGCCTCAAATGGGTGGCCAGCCGGGGATGATGGGAGGACCCGTCGGCGGCATGGGAGGACCTCAGGGTATGGGCGGCATGGGCATGATGCCAAATCAACCAGGCATGATGATGGGTCCAAACGGGGGTCCCATGATGCCGGAGATGATGGCAGGCATGAACGGTATGGGCGGTCCTGGTATGATGGGCATGATGAACGGAGGTCCTACGGGAATGGGTCCTATGGCACCTGGCTTTCCTCCAAACATACCCCCTCAAGACTCTCCCATGAACGGGAATATAGGCCTGGCTGGGATGCCTGTTGGACCGGCTGCGATGAAGATGGAAGCTCCCGATATGGGCAACTCTGGAATGATGATGCCCAGCGGAGGCCCTCCTCAGCTACAAGTACCAAGCGTCCAACTGCAACAAGGACCACCATCCGCGGACGGCGGAAGCGATGCAGGAGGGGAGCTGGGAGGGCCATCCAGTGTTGCTGGCACCGAGGTAGGGCCATTTACGGACTATGAATTGCGGAGGTGCTCACAGGTTTCCCTTCCCGCAGGATCAGCAACAAGCCCTTCAGGTTCAACCACCAACCGGACCTTCGGGTAGAGGAGCATTCGCAGGCCGTGGTCGCGGAGCCTTTGCAGCTGGACGTGGTGCGCCACCTTTCGCAGGTCGCGGGCGAGGAGGCGGCGTAGCACCACCAGCTGGTCCCAGAGCCGTATCTCCGCTACCATCGAATGTTCCGACAGGACCTCGTAACGCCACCGTTCGCTATAAAGATAAAGATCGACAGGATAGCGACTCAAAGGCCGTCGAGATTGACTACGGAGGAGGAGGAAGCACATCTGGTCGGGGGAGTGCCGAGAGAGAGAGGGAGAAGGACCGGGATCGCGATAGAGAGAGGGAGCGCGACAGGGAGCGGGAACGAGACCGAGATCGTGAAGGCAGAGACCGGGAGAGGGACCGAGATAGGGACAGAGATCGCGAGAGGGATCGTGACCGTGAGCACAGAAGGGAGCGGGAACGCGATCGCGAACGTGACAGAGAGCGAGAGAAAGATCGTGACCGAGACCGCGAGAGCCGGAGGGAATCTCGAAGGGACCGGGATAAAGAAAAGGAGAAGGAGAAGGACCGGGAACGTGATGACAAGGATACTAGGGATCGCGACAACAGTGGCAGCGACAAGTACGATGACAAAAGCCGAAGCAGCAGGTTCGTTTTCAACCCATCTCTTAATCCTTTCAAGGCTTCTAACGAAATTTCCGCAGAAAACGGCGCAACTCTGAGAGCGAAGATGGTCGTGAATCAAGCGGCCGAGCATCGAAACGTCGATGAATGGCTTGTCGTTGTACTACATTTCCCCAAGCATTTCGTTTCTCTTTTCTCAGTGTATTTCCGATGCATTATATATACGACACTGCCCTATGGACACACTCGATGCCAATTGAAAGGGTTTGTTATTCAGCTACTGCGAGCTCCTTTTGCGCTGCAGGCGAGAGTCAGAAATAGGCCTCATTCAACTGAAATGATTTTCATACCCAAAGTAATCTTGTCGCCCAATGAGAGCGCGATGCCCTGAGTTTTGCTGCGAATCCGGACATGGCCTTGGATCGTTCCCGTGTCTTCCATCTTTTCGATGCTTAGGTTTGCCAGAGCGTCTTCGCCTAAGGGAGATGGTCAGTGAACTCGTCAGACTCGAGCAGCGAGGGATGAACATACCGAAGAGGCTTCGAGCATACATATTTGCTGACAAGAAGTCGCAATCGCCTGATAACGCTGCTTCCGGGGTAAGGCAAGCCATGTTCGTGGACTTCATTATATGTTTGAGGTAAGCACGAAGGTCACTGAAACAAGGCAACGGTCAGAATAGCGAACGGCGTGGGTGTTGAGTCGGGGACGGACGTGATAGCGGTATTGACGTTGACCCGGTTCTCCCACTCGAATTCGGTCCACATGCTTCGGAACTGGGAAGGGACAAATCAGTTATGGCTACTATTTGGATACGCGGGGAAGGTGAACCTACCTGAGACTCTGTACAATAAGAAGGCTTGATGTAATCCATAATATCGATATGTATGTCGCTGAGCACAACGCAGGTTTCTGAAGTGCCTTGTTCCCAAATGATATTCCCGAAGATGACGCCAGTTTCAGTAGAAGATACCTAGGTAAAAGAGTAAGCGAAATGGGCAACAAGGTGAATGATTTGGGTTTGGAAATACCTTGATTGTAGCCTTGATACTATGGAAGCTGTGTGGGGCGAGGGTGTGCGTAGCGGGGCGCTCCACCAGCTTGAGGTCACCGAGAGTCGCGAACTCGAGGCAAAGATTTTGAAGGGTGTTGGCGGTTTGATTGACCACGAGAACGTCGAGAAGGATATCGAATCCATGGATCTTTACATAGGCTTCCGCGTAAACAGGATCAGAGAAACCTGTCCAATTGCTTATTAGTCCTTGCCACAACTCGTGTTCGCCACCTGGGTAGGCTCACCAGTAAGCTGTACGACGCGACTGAGATTCGACACCAAATCCTCCTGTACTTCGTTGGACCCGGTAGCTCGAGTAACGTCTTGTTCGTACTGAAAATAAATTTAAGTCCCGGGCGGAATCGTAAAGTTCGAACGGAAGAAACGTACGTCGATGCCGTCTGCGGCGTTCTTTTTAGAGAACTGGCGGAAGGTTAGAAGGTCGTCGACTTGGACAGCGGAAGTCTTGTTCTCCTTTTCCTTCTTCTCTGCAGCCTTCTTCTCCTCAGTGGCAACCATTTTGGCGTACGCGGCCTTGGTGTCCTTGAGGAAGATCTCATCGACAGCTTCTTCCTCATGAACTTTGGTGTGGCCGGAGGTGTCCAGGTTCGCCATTGTGGTTATGCAGTTCATGATACGTTCTTGCGAATCTTCGTCTATGGGGACGGCTGCGAACTTCGATTGGCCGACTCGAATGATGGAAGTCATAATGAGCATGGCCTGAAAGACAAAGTCAGCGCACGCCCCCAAAAAGAGACGATACAGAACACTGACCTCGGCTCGCAAAGCGTTAACGGCCTTCGTGTCGTTCGAAACTTGTGATAACCGAAGGACAAGTTTGACGAGGGTGGAAGCGACAACAGATCCAGTATAGAAATCTCCTCCAAGAATCAATGCTGAGAAGCGGTGATTGTTAGGTCGAAGTCGTGTCCCAAGAATGTGTGTTTACCTCTGAGTGGAGGCTTCGAGGCGTTCTTTGCATCGGCCTTCGACGTATAAGCGCTCTCCGTAGCATAGGTTCCATCAGCCAGTACTCGGGGATGGGACGAACCCGATTTCTTCTCGTCGGTGGCTTCTTCTCCAGCACCTCCATCATCCGCCAAACGCTAAAAGGCGAGTCGAACGGGGTCAATACACGATTCAAACTATCCCAAAGGGTTCTAACCTGTTCCGCTGCGAGGATTGGGATTTCGCCAATGACTTTGCGCAGCGCTTGCATTGCTGCTTGGATATCTGAGGAAGACACGTCTTCAGCGATGACGCTACGAGGTATGGGTCGCATTATTCCCCACCAGCAGCCTCCGCGCAGTACTCTCCAGTAATCCACAGGGCACCTCGGAAGACCTTCCCTGACTTGATATCACCAAAGGTCTGGAGGAGCTTTTCGGTAATTGAGGCTCGAAGGTTAGGGAATTTCTCAACGACCTCCCTTTAAACCGCTTTGTCAGTACTTATTCTTTTCAATCGAACTCTACCAGGTCTCACCTGACGAAGGCGATGACATCAACGGCAGAAGGGTTATTGGAATCTCCCAAGAACTCCATGAGCGCATGGACAACGCTAGCGGCGACCTCGGAGAACTTGATGGCACATATATGGATAGACTGGATGAGAAGTTGACGATACTCGAGATTTTTGTCGTAGTCGGCCTCGAGTGTCTTGATTAGTTGCTTCTTCAAGGTCCCGACAACATCTTCCACGTTTCTGCTGGTGACCATAGCTAAAGCGATGCTCAAGCACTTTCGTCGAACCTCCATGTCGGGGGAACTGAGGACGCGAAGCAAGTCCATAACGAGGGGGTCGATCACGTGTTCGTGTTTGGCACGGAGGGCTTCCAGTCGGTCGAGAACGATGAGCTTCACGTTGTTATCTGACTCCTTGGCGACCAAGTCCACGAAGCCAGACGCAGCGGCTGTTCAGGAAGGAACGTTAGCCCAACGACGCTCCAGATGTTTGGTTAAGAGACGGCACCTTTGATCGCAGCAGGGTTTTGAGTGAGGGTCGTTAATGTCGTGGCGGCTTCGTATTTTACGGAGTGAGAGGGGGCATTCAATAGCTCAAAGACGCATCGAATGTATTTAGGCTTAGGTGTAAGAATCCAGATTAGCCCTGCGAAGTCGCGCTAGATGGACATAATACTCACTCGATTAGGTGTTTCGCCCATACAATCTTTTCGAATGAGCTCAATAAAAGCTAGCTGCATGAGCTCGTCGAGACTAGGTATTTGGTCGTAGACTGAAAGAAGGTATTCGACCGCCCGTGGCATGGCACAGTTGGCGAGGAAGACAAAAGCATTTCGTTTGCACGTCATGTCTGATTCCTAGACAAATAGGTCGTGTGAGATTGGGGTAGACTTGAGAACAATATATCTTACAGCAGCTAAGAAGGTCTGAATGAGCTCAGGGGCGTCTGGGATTAAGCTCTCGAACTCTTTGTAGATGCTATAAATCGTGAAGACCGCGTTCTTGCGAACATAAGAGTGCCGGTGTTCCTATAGAGGAGGATTAGCGTCGAAAGAAACCGTATTGTGGATAGTTAAGCTGACCAGGCAAGATCGGCAAATGGGGATCAGAGGTTCAATGAGTTCTGGTTCTTTCAATTTCTGCAGAGATCGAAGGGTAGCTCCTCGGATATACTCGTTAGGATGTTGCTGGGGAACGAATGTCGCTTAGTGATCGTCAGCTCAAGAGGCTTGGATGCTTACCAGATCGTTTCGGATGGCATTGCTGTATGGTCAAGTAGTCGCGGTTAATGAAGGCAAGATGCAATTCTGACAATACTTACACCACAAGAATCATCTCCTGCTTAAGCTTTCCGTTTTCCTCGTACTTGGGACATACCTCCCAGTAGAAATGGAGGAGCTTCTTTAGCCGTTTATCCTTCGACGGCATGCAGTATTGGATGACTGGCATAAGTAACGTTGCCTAGGGTCACGACGAAACGCTCAGCAGACTGAGATCTCAACCACTATATCACACCAGCGTACTTGAGGGTTTCCATTGAGAGTGGCGTTGATGATCTTCTTAAGCGTCTCAATTTTGACTTCGTCAGAACCCTTCTGCAACCCGTTCCGCAGGTCCTGGGTGCTCGGTGTTTCAGACCCATCGTCGGCGACGAACGTAAAGGATAAAGCGTCCGCCATCGTCAATTTGAGAAAAGATTGAGGTCTTTTGCAGGTCGTTCTACGCGTCAGGCGCGCTCAGAGGATGTCAGTAGGGAAGACGTGGTCGAAAGTAGAATTGGCGCAAACAAAGCCACGCCCCAACAACCACCACTCCCTTGGGCACCAGAGCCCAATATCGCCTGTAACCGCAAACAACCCAACCGATAGCTTAGAGCCCATGTGATCATCGCAGTGTTTTACATCGTAATCGGTTCTGCCTCACACCCCGTGTTCAAGGCACGGTTCGGGTACCAACGAACACCGAGCAAATAATTCGGAGCTGCCGGTCGTGATTCAGATCTTTGGGGAAATGCGAGACCACCAGGTTGAGGAACCGACTGGAATGCAATCTTGTCTGATCGCCCAAGTCCTCATGTTCTGTGTCGGTTCGTATAAAACGATGTTTCCCTCGGATTTCCTAGCCTTCCATCCCCCATACTCTTTCATCCTTTCAACGAGCTGGTCCTCGCAAACCTTCAACTTTCATCCAACATCATTACTCACTTCCATCCCTTCCACCACTTCTATCTCTCATCTTTAACATATTATCATTATGCGTATTCCTTCAGCGACTGGTCTCGTTTTCGCCTCTCTTGCTCTTTCTGGCTCTTCTTTCGCCGCCCCCACTCCTGCATCTCCTAACCCGTCCTCGCCCAATCCCGGCAACATCAACTCGCCTCGGCCAGATATCGACTCTCCTCGCTTTCCCAACTCGCCAAGTGTCGGTTCTCCCCGTACCTTTAGCCAAGCAACCTTGCTTGGTCGTCGGAACAACCGTGTTCGTCGTCCTCTAGGTATGCTCCTTCCACTCCAATTGCTCTTCAAAGACTTATTCTTTGCTTCGAGGTCGGAAACGGAGTCTGGGGCCCGATCCTTCGACCTCGGGCCCGATTCCCGATGGTAGCGACGCAGTGGTAGCGGCGCCTATGCAGAGGTCTCTTGGTTAGTACTTTATTTCATCGCCTAGGATTCCGACTCATCCAACCTATCTCCAGCCCATATGTCTACCCGCGATGACGGAACCGTCCAAGTTGAAGGTCTAGGACTCATCGACCAACCCACCGCCGACACCGTCAAGAGCACCCTTTGTGGAGCCGGCAAGGCGCTCCAGGGCGTCCCTGGTGCTGGGCCAGCCCTGGCTGAGCTCTTATGTGATCTCGGGGAAACCGTTACCGGTGTCCTCGGTCCCAACCCTCCTCCTGGAGGGGCTCCAGCAGAACGCCGTGCTATCCGTACGTTACTTCCTACACTTCGAATTCGATAATACAGTTGACTGATACAATTTTGCAGCCCACCGAATGAGGCGACAAGCCTCCGCTGACGCAGGCAGCTCCACGACCGATGGAACCGTCAATGCCGAGGGCCTTGGACTCATCCCGGTTGCAACAGGCAAACAACTCAACGATGCACTTCACGCAATTGGCGGCGCCGTTGGAGAGAAGGTTCCTATCGTCGGCCCTGTTGTCGGTGGTCTTCTCGGCACGGTTGGCGACATTCTCAGCGGCCTTATCACTCGTGACCACATCCCAGACGCACCCATCGACGCCGAAAGCCTCCCAGCCTCGGCCTATCAGCAAGTCCCAGGCGGCATCGCCTACGCTGCAGCATCTCCTTACGTCGGCTCAACCCCCGGGCAAGTCATCGGCGAATTCGTCGGACCAGACGGGAGAGTTTACCAGGAGATTGCGCAACCCTTCTCTCAGGCTGCGCAGGCTCCTGGTCAGCTTAGTGGATACGGTGTCCAGCATGCTCAACAGGCCGCCGGCAGCGTGGTTGGTCAAGCCTCCGGAGTGGCGTCCAACCTTCCTGGACCTGGAGCTGTTCTGTCGGGTGTAACTCAGACTGCCGGGCAGACCGTCGGTGCTATGGGAGGCATCCTTCCTACTGGTCTTCTTGGGGGCGCGTTAGGAACCCTTCAGGGTGCAGTTGGCGGTCCCGTGGGTATGGCCCAAGGCATGGTCAACGGCGTCGTTGAGACCGCATCAGGTGTAGTTCCAGCTGTCGGCAACGTCCGTCAGATTATTGGATCCTTCAACGGTCTTCCGGTCTTCTCCACCGCCGCTGCAACCGTCCAAGCGCTTTCCCAACCAGCATCGGGCCAGGTTCAGCCTCCGGACGCCATTAACCAATTCGGCCAAGCAGTCTCTGGCGTTCACCAGACCGTCAGTGGGATGGTTGCCGGGAGCCCAGCTGCGGGGGTCGTCGGGGCGGCTCAAGCTGTGGCCGGGAACATTCCCGTAGTCAGTGGCATGCTAGGAAGCCTCCCCATCGTTGGCAAGGACGGGAACGCGGCGGGCTCGACTTTTGGCATTCTCAGCGCTCCCAACGATGCTCCCGCAGCGGCTGCCTCTCCCTCGGCAACCGCGGTCTCATCGGTCGATCCTAGCTCGCCAGGAAACTCGAACGTCAACCCTTCCGCGGAATCCGTTCCAGGAAACGACGGTGCGGATGAGGAGGACGGTGACGATGATGACGGCGAGGACGATCAGGATAGTGAGGAGGACGGAGTTGAGGGCAAGGATTCAACTCGCGATAACGCCAACTCGACTTCGATGGCTGCTCCAACCTCTTCTACGGGTTCCATGGTTACTCCATCATCCACTCCCTCCGCCTCGAGTTCCACCGATCCTTCGGGCTCAGCGACGCAAGGGACACCCACTCCTCCCCTCCCCTCCAGCACGGCGGCGTAGATCTTAGATAGTTTAGATGTAGCTCTGTGTCCCGCTAGCATGGGAGTACTCTAGTTTTAATTGGATGGAAATTTGCTCTGCCAGGAGCGGTGAAGATCACACGGATCGTGTTTATTCATTGCAGACATCAGCGGCACTATTTTCCGAGGTCAGACGTTACTACGTAGTATTCGGTCTGAATCAAGTCCTTCAGATGAATGTTATTGCGCTTCTAGCAAGTGACGTGATGGAAGTAAAACAAATTTCACAAGGGATAGCACTTGGTCGAATGCCGGTAGTAGTGTTAGACATTGAAGTCCTGGTGCCACGGTGGTGGTGGTATTACTCGGAGGTCTCGAGGGGCTTATCATCGTCGCAGCCTCGCTGGTGCTCGACGAGCTGCTGTGTGGGTAGTCTGTGGGGTACAGCCAGGGAGGCAAGTCGTCATTTTAGTTGTCGGCGTCGCGTTCCAGGAACGGAGGTCGTCTTTGGTCGTTCGCGGAACTCGACGCCTGTTGGACCTCTGCAGACGACGACTAACACACGGGGTTAGTTGCACGATGCCGGTTTTCAAGACGCGACGCTTAAATTACTCATTTGCATGAGGAGATCAACTTTTGCCATGCCGGCGGGTGAGTCTACTTGGCTCGTGTACTACGTGGTTGCAGTTTCTGCCCAGGACGGGCCGTTCGAGATGTTGTGAATAGCCTGGAGGATGGCTGAGACCAATTGCAAGCAAAAAAGGCTCGCTTCGAACCGATGACGTAACGCACCCCGAATATACTACAGTGGTTTGCATAAGTCCTTTCACCCTTTTTGGGAGTTATTAAGGTGTTCTCCTACCTAATTAGGCAGGTGGGGCCGGGGCGATGCGATTTCCGAGGGTGGAAAACACTTGTGCAAACCACCGTAAATCCACGTCTCCTATGCCACCTCATTCGCTTACTCCCCCCTCGAGCGTCGAACCCATCTAAACATCGATCCATCTGACGCGGAGCCATCTGATGCAAGTTGACAAAAGCGACGAAGCCAACCCTCGTTCCTCTGGGTCCGATCCAAGTGATCCCGGAAGCACACCCTCAACAAGCAGCAAATTAGTCCGTCACTTTCGAATCACGACGAATGAAACATAGTTTCTCACCAAAGACTATTTCACTATAGCGGGAGAAGCTTCAGATACTTGCGGAATGGCGAATCGATCCGTCCTCGATCGAATTCGAGGAAGACGCCCCCAAGTTCCGCGGAGGATATGCGACGGTTTCACGAGCGTTCTTGGTTTCTACTTCCGGTACTGAAACCATAGTCGATAATCCAGCACATTCCGAACGCAGGAACAACTCTAACGGTGCAACCACTGGCACGCAAAAGGTCTGTTCCATTCCGACTCTCCGATTTCCGAAAGCAATTAGTTGAGCGACTCGTCTACTCCAACCCGCTAGACCGTGGCGGTTAAGAAACTGAAGGTCGAGAACGGAATGGACAAGGAGCGAATATTGGGAGTGAGAACGACTTTTCTATTCACGTTATGCCTTTGCAACAACGCTGAGTCCTCGTAGCTGGCACTTAGGGAAGCGGGATTCTTAGCTCAACTTTCTCACGATAATGTCATCAAGTTTGAAGGATTCGTCGAAGACCTATTCGAGGATAGGGTCTGGCTGGTCTTTCCCTGGGCAGACAACGGAAATTTAAAGGAGTTTGTTGCGTCGGAGGGATGGGAAATCCCAGAACGAATCTCACTGGTAGGATCAGACCACAGCACTTTGGGCCATCCTCTGAAGGGCACTGCGCTAGATTCGCGATGTGACAAGAGGAGTGGAGTACCTTCATAATCAGGACCCGCCGATATATCATGGCGACCTCAAATCGGTCGGTCCGGATGCTGCTGTGAATGACAGCCGGAAAGCTTAACTCTGCGTTGCATAGGTTAATGTGCTTGTGAACTCGAAATATCGGGCAGTAGTCACGGACTTTGGTTCTGCCCGTCGCCTGGCAAAAAAAGAACCTACCGAACATATGCAACCCCGGACCGACGAGGGCGAAAACCAAGCGCAGCCGGAACTGTTACTTGAGACGAAATTTTGTGAAGCCACCAATACTGTAACACTGACGGGAAACAAGTACACACTGCGCTGGGCCGCTCCAGAGCTGCTTTTTGACGATGAACCTGGGTTATGGAGCGATATCTGGGCATTGGGCTGGATATTTTACGAGGTATACCAAGATTTAGAAATGGCACTCAACGGAGGCTTACAATCCACGGTGAAATAGGTTATGACCAATGCCATTCCGTTTCAAAATGTCCGAAAGGACTCGGCCGTTGTCATACATATCATTCAGGGAAACCTCCCATCCGCCGCTGATCACGCCCGCATGGTGTTGATGCGGAGACTTTACTCTCTTATGATCACATGTTGGAACATCGATCCAAGCAAGCGGCCAACAGCTGTGGATTGTAGCAAGTCAATGAAGTGGATGGTAAGTGGTACTGGTTTGTCTGTTACTTGAACACAATTTGACCTATCGTCATATAGCCGAAGGTTATTCCAGGTCCGCGGCGGGTCTCAAATCCGTCGGGTCCCCAAACTCTCTCCCCTGAGCTTCTTATAGGACTGGGAGACATGTATGGAAATCAAAATGACTATATCAACGCCTCAAAATATTACACCGAAGCCTTGGGTGTCTGTACTGGCTCCGCTGACAATGCACGCAGGGCTAAGACTCTCTATCGCCTCGGCAAGGTGCGGACGCAGCAGATGCAGTACAACGAAGCCGTTTCGCTCTACTCGGAAGCCGCCGAGATCTTCGTCAACATGGGCGACAAACAGGGGAAAGCCCTTATTTTACTTGGTCTTGCTGACGTGCATCGGCATCGAGACCAGTACAGCGAAGCCATTTCATTCTACTCCGACGCCATCCAAATCTCGACCGACATCGGCGACAAACAAAGGAGAGCCCACGCTCTCTTGGGTCTCGCTGAAGTGCATTGGTTTCAAAAGCAGTACAGCCGGGCCGCTGAGCTCTTCTCTGAAACCCTGCAAATTTATATCGACAATCGTGACCGAAACGGAAGAGCCGGGGCTTTGTTGGGCCTTGCCGATGTCCACAGAGACCAGGATCGCCACAGCTGCTGGAATTTATGAAGAAATTGGACGGACTCCGTCTGCAGCTGATGCATTAGCACGCGCCGCTCATTCCCGTCGAAAACTCAAACAAGAGGCCGAATAATGAGGTCTCGCCGGGACATTTCGAGACCGACCGAGATTTATTTCCTTCATACACTACTGTAATTCATGTCGTACGTGTTGCTGTTCGAAACACATCCTGTTGCTAAGATTTTGTCGCTTGTATCTTGTTCCTTCGACCCATTTCGAATCGATCAGTTACAAACTTACACCTGTTGTCCGGAAAGTCCTGTAACGCACACTTACCTCATCGCGTTTCCTCTCACCTTAGTGACTCGAAGCCAGACGGTGTCACTATAGAGCGACGTCTCTTCGGGGATCATGAAGTGTAACTTCCGTTCACGGTTCGAGTCTGCCAGCCTATCAGCCACTAGATCCTTAGAGTCAAGCCGAAGTGCAAAGGTCTGAACGGGCTGTCATTGTAGGGCTATTCCAGCGTGAAGGCGAGGGGGGGTTCGAAACTGTTTCCTTATTATGGCGCCGCGTGTCCTGCACAAAGTCCATTAGGGCGTATCGAATCCCGTTGACGATTCAAATCGAACTCTTTCCCCGGCTTATCGAGCATAGTCGTGATAAGGACGCTTATAGCCAGTGGCGTGCCAGGAAGCCTTCCCATCGTTGACAAGGACGGAAACGCGGCGGGCTCGACTTTTGGCATTCTCAGTGATCCCAACGATGCTCCCGCCAGCGGCTGCTTCTCCTTCGGCAACAGCGGTCTCTTCGGTTGATCCTAGCTCGCCAAAAAACCCGAACGTTGGCCCTTCCGCAAAATCCGCTCCAGGCAACGACGGCGCGGGTGGGGAGAACGGTGGCGATGATGAAGCGAGGACGATCAGGACAGCGAGGATGATGGCGTTGAGGGCAAGGATCCAACTGACGATAACGTCAGATCGACTTCAATGACGGCTCCAACCGCTTTCACTGTTAGTTCCATGGTTGCCCCATCATCCACTTCCTCCGCCTCCAGTTCCACCGATCCTTCGGCCTCAGTGACGCAGAGCACTCCTCAAGAGACACCCACTCCTCCCCTCCCCTCCGGCACGCCGGCGTAAATCTTACATAGTTCAGATGTAGTTCTATGTCCCGCTACCATGGGAACACTCTAGTTCTAATTAGATAGAAGTTTTCTTTGCCGGGGGCGGTAGAGATCACGTGTTTATTCATTGCGGACACTACAGCGCCATTTCCCGAGGTCAACTTTCTCGTTCCGCGGTACGTTTCTATCTCGTCAAAATCCATCAGAGCTGCGTTGTAGTCCCCTGTTTCAAAGGTTCAGACCGCGAGCTTCTAGCGGTAACATGATGGAACTAAAGCAAAGTTCACAAGCGGTAGCACTTGATCGAATGCCGGTAGTAGTGCTAGACGTTGCAGTCTTGGTGCCACGGTGGTGGTGGTGGTGGTACTCGGAGGTCTCGAGGATCTTGTCGTCGTCGCAGCCTCGAGCGTCGCGGTGGTGATGGCGCTCGTGCTTGACGAGCTGCTAGGTGGGTAGCCTGTTGGGTACATCCATGGAGGCGAAGTCGTCGTCGTCGTCGTTCTAGTTGTCGGCGAGTTCAGGTCCTAGGAACGGGGGTCGTCGCTGACGAAACCGGGTTGTCCGCCGAACTCGACGCTTGTTGGACCTCTGCAGCCACGACTAAGCGGCACACACGGAGTTAGTTAGACACTGCTCGCTTCCAAGACGTGATGCTTCAATTACTCATATGCTTCGAGAGATCAGCTTCTTCCTCGCTTTAGTCGGGGAACACGAAGGACCTGATGCAGTCCAGGACTCCGTGACGAGTGCCGCTGGCTACACCTTGGACCCAGATACTGCAATGAATGGCCGTGTTACTGACGTTCCTTGCTGTCTGCGTGGTGAGGGTCGACTTTCTCGAGAGCTTCGGCCTTGTAGAGGGACGCTCGTTGAGCGTTGTGTCAGGTAGGGATGAGATCCTCACGCTTGAAATAACTTTGAGGGTTCTAAATGCGAGCGAAGGAAGGAGAGGTTTAAGTAGAAAGTAGTTTGGCGGCCTGAATAGGACCTAGGATGGCGCAATGCGTCCCCGAGTGAGATTCACGGCGAATTCGAGCTTGGACTGAGTGAATAGATGGTCTGAGAGACTCACAACGTCATGCGCTTCGGTTTCGAGGTTCTTCAACGTGCTAGTAGCAGCCCATCCGCCGTCGATAATGATAAGGGTTGTCTTGCATTTGTTGAAGGGGCTTTTGCGATGCCTGCGGGTGTGTCTACTGGTTGTTAGGTAAAGTTGCAGTTTGTGCCGAGGACGATGATGAGGGTGACCCACCCTGAGGTGGTCAGCCTTTCACGCCATCGCGGTGGCTTTGGAATGGTGCCTTGGGTCTCGATCGTGCGAGCCGTTCGAGATGTCGTGAATAGCCTTGAGGAGGATGGCTGAGACCAATTACAAGCGAAAAAGGCTCAAGCCAGGGGCTTTGAACTGATTCAGAGGAACCAGCTCGGTTCGTTCATCACAGGCCTCATGGAAACCCAATGCAATCTAAGTTGGATCCCCGCCGATACGAAACACTTACCCTTCGCGCCTGTGACGCCTCTACGAGTCGTGTTTGCAGCAAGCGCCGTCCCTTCGGTAGACCGAGGGGCTATGCACTTGGTGACAGCGGATATTCGAAGGGTTGGCTAGAACGCTTCTTATCTGCAGCACTGAATCGAGCGCCAAGAGGGCGGTGCAAGGAACACTCCGAGGAATAAAGGTATAGAGAGTGCGTGCCCCGTGACTGTCGCCGCGTGTCTCTCGCCTCGAGGAGAAATGCAGAGCACAACCTTAACGTGGTTTGAGGGTGTTCGGGCTCTCCGCCTTTAAGACTCCCTGCCACTCGGCCTCCTCTACCACCTCTATTCGCTTACTCCCCCCTCGACGGAACCCTGTCTGACCGCCGGCCCATCTAAATATCAATCCTTGTGACGCTGAGCCATCCGATGCAAGTTGACAAAAGCGACGACGCCAACGTTCCTCGTTCCTCTGGGTCCGATCCAAGTGATCCCAGAAGTACACCCTCAACAAGCAGCAAATTAGTACGTCACTCCCGAACCATGACAAATGAACATAATTGCTCACCGAAGACTATTTCATCACAGCGGGAGAAGCTTCAGATACTTGCGAAATGGCGAATTGATCCATCCTCGATCGAATTCGAGGAAGACGCCGACGAGTTCCGCGGAGGACATGCGACGGTCTCACGAGCGTTCTTCGTCTCGACTTCCGGTACCAGACGAAACAAAAATTCTGGTGGTGGAGCCACGGGCAAGCGAAAGGTCTGTTCCATTCCGACACTCCTCGAGAGCAATTAGTTGAACAACTCGTCTACTCCAACCCGCTAGACCGTAGCGATTAAGAAACTGAAGATCGAGAACGGAGAGGACAAGGAGCGAATACTGGGAGTGAGAACGACTTATCTAATCACGTTATGTTTTAGCACAACGCTGATCCCTTGTAGCTGGCACTTAGGGAAGCGGGATTCTTAACTCAACTCTCTCATGAAAATGTCATCAAGCTTGAAGGATTCGTTGAAGACCTATCCGAGGATAGGATCTGGCTGGTGTTTCCCTGGGCAGACAACGGAAATTTAAAGGACTTCGTTGCGTCAGAGGAATGGGAAATCCCGGAACGAATCTCACTGGTAGGATCGGAACACTGCACTTTGAGCCATTCTCTGAAAACCATTATGCTAGATTGATGATGTGACAAGTGGAGTGGAGTACCTTCATAGTCGGGACCCGCCAATATACCATGGCGACCTCAAATCGGTCGGTCCGGATGTTACTGTGAATGACAGCCGGAAAGCTTAACTCTACGTTCCGTAGGTCAATGTGGTGGTGAACTCAAAATATCGGGCAGTAATCACAGACTTTGGCTCCGCCCGTCGCCTGGCAAAGAAAGAACCTACCGAGCAACCTCGGGTCGACAAGAGCGAAAACCAAGCGCAGCCAGCACTGGTATTCGAGACGAAATTCTGTGAAGCCACCAATACTGTAACACTGACGGGGAATAAGTACACACTACGCTGGGCTGCTCCAGAGCTGCTTAGGGACGATGAACCTGGGTTATGGAGCGATATCTGGGCATTGGGTTGGATATTTTACGAGGTATACCTACCAAGATTCAGGAACTGTGCTCAAGTGAAGCTTACAATCCGCGGTGAAATAGGTTATGACCAATGCCATTCCGTTCGAAAATGTCCAAAAGGACTCGGTCGTTGTCATAAATGTCATTCAGGGAAACCTTCCATCCGCCGCTGATCACACCCGCATGGTGTTGATGCGGGCACTTTACTCCCTTATGATCACATGTTGGAACATCGATCCCAGCAAGCGCCCAACAGCTGAGGATTGTAGCAAGTCAATGCGTTGGATGGTAAGTGGTGCTGGTTTGTCGGTTATTTGAACACAATTTGACCTATTATTATATAGCCGATGGTTGTTCCGGGTCCGCAGCGGGTCTCAAATTCGTCGGGTTCCCGAACTCGCTCTCCTGAGCTTCTTATAAAACTGGGAAGCATGCATCGAAATCAAAATGACGATACCAACGCCTCAAAATATTACACCGAAGCCTTGGGTATCTGTACTGGCTCCGCTGACAATGCCCTCAGGGCTCAGGCTCTCCACCGCCTCGGCAAGGTGCAGATGCATCAAAAGAAGTACAACGAAGCTGTTACGCTCTACTCGGAGGCCGCCCAGATCTTCGCCAACATTGACAACAGAAAGAGGAGAGCCTCTGCTTTGCGTGGTCTTGCTCATGTGCATCGGCTTCAACACCAGTTCAGCGAAGCCATTACGTTCTACTCCGAGGCCAGGCAGATCTCAACTGACATCGACGACCAATCCGGGAGAGCCCACGCTCTGTGGGGTCTCGCTGAGATGCATCGGCTTCAAAAGCAGTACAGCCGGGCCGCTGAGCTCTTCTCTGAAACTCTGCAAATTTATATCGACAATGGTGACCGAACCGGAAGAGCCAAAGCCCTGTCGCACCTTGCCGGTGTCCACAGTGACCAGGATCAGCACGAAGACGCAATACCCCTTTTTGAGCAAGCTGCTGGAATTTATGAAGAAATTGGACGCACTCAGTATGCGGCTAATGCATTAAGATGCGCCGCTCGCGCCCGTCGACAACTCCAACCAGAGGTCAAATAATAAAGTCTCGGCGGGACATTTCATGACCGACCGATATTTTGTCTCTTCATACCCCACTGTAATTCATGGCATACATGTTGGTGTTCATGATTGTGAGCTATGTATCCTGTTGACTGAGATTCTGGTACTACGTCTCGGTTGGATCTTGTTCCTTCGACCCATTCGAATCAATTAGTAACACCCGTTGTTTGGAACGTACTGTAAAATGCACCCCCCTCATCATGTTTCCTCATCTTGGTGACTCGAAGCCGGATGGCCCCGCTATATAGCGACGTCTGATCTTGGGGGATGAAGTATATATAACGTACATGCTTCGACCCCTAGACCTTGGAGCCGAAATGGTAGTGCAGCAGTTGGAGGGGGTGTGGCTGCAGTCGGCCAATGGCCCATTCTCGTCTCAGCCCTTTCTCTCTTTCCCCCTTTCGGTTTTATCTTTCTGATGGTCACTGTAGTTAGAACTCGCATTGACACCTTTCACTCCTCTTTGTATCTCTTTCTTGCTTTCATGTTTTTCTCTGCTTGTCTTTCTCTCGCCGGTCTTTTCAGCCTCGCTGTCTTTGTATTCCCCTGTCTACAAATACCCGTAGCTACTGCTGTATTCCTCCCTCATCCTCTCATCCTCACCCGCAAGTCCCGACTTGCTCCTTTTCCTCTTTTTTTCTCCCCTCCCACCATCCCTCTTCACTGAATTTTTTTCTTTCTTTCTTCTTCCTTTTTGGTATGATTTTCTTTTCCTTTCTGTACTCCATAGACGGCTTGAGCTGGACCCCTTCCTCTCGGTCGGTAGGTCAGCAAGAGATCTATAGATGTGTTCCTTTGCCAAACCCCCTGTGCACCTCGCGGCATCCCTCTCGGATCCGCGGAGTTAGAGCCATTAGCTGAAGTGCAAACACTCCAACGGTTTTCACAGTGGTACTATCCCATAGGGAAGGAGAGAGGTGTTTTCGAAACTGTTTCCTGATTAAGGCGCCGCGTGTCTTCGCATCGAGTCCATTCAAGTTGGGGCGTATTGAATCCCATTAACGATCCAAATCGGATTCTTTCCCCGGATTATCGCGCATAGTCATGGTAAGGACGCCCAAATCAATGTTATCATCAAACGTACAGAGAAAGCAAAGGAGGCAAGCAAGCTGAAGTACTAGTACAGCTCCAGAGAAAGGGGCATATAGGAAAGCTATGAGGATGACGGACTCGGAGACTCGGAGATGGAAAAAAAGAAGGGTTAGTAACGGAAGAAGGAAAAAATTGAAAGCAACGGAGCGAAAACACAATCTACTGTCTATTGGATGAGATGATACGGCGAGGAACGCGTATCGTAGAGAGAAACCAATGGCCTTCAGAGTGCCGGACATTTTCGATGGCTTAGCGGATTAGTTGCAGTTCTCGCAGCTCGCACCACTGTTTAGGACCACCATCCGATAAGTCATTGAAGGCTCTCAAACGTCCCAAATCTGACTCACCTTCCGAATAGCTTGACCTTCAATGGTTCGCTCTAACGTTCTATTCCTCAGTGAGAACAGCGGATGAAACTTATGCACTCCTCCAGAAAAGAGAAGTTGCGACGCGACCACCAGTGAACTATACACGCACGTGAACCAATCAAGTTTAACCGCCCAACGATCTAGGCTGCACTCAAATACTCACGTCTCCGTTCAGAACGGGCACATCCCCGATACTAGTAGCCATATCCGAATTAATGTACGCCAGGCTTTCCCGACGTCTGTAATGGAAATGACGAACCTTGCTGGCCTTGTTGAGCCGCTCCACCATAGATTCGATTTCCTAGGGCTGTTCGATTCAACAAATTCTTGTAGCACGACGTCGTCTGTCCGTCACCAAAGGGATGTGGATCGCGTGCCCTGGTTTTACCCTCTGGTCTCTCAGGCAACTCGCTCCTCCCTCTGTGCTGTTCAGCGAGCCTCTTCGCGAGCTCCTGTTTCCTGGCTAGTTACTGAGGAGGCGAGTGAGATACCGGCTTTCTGATCTTGCCCAAGCGCGATGCAATCCGTCGTCGTTCCGGCATCCGTCGAAGTCGAGATCGAGCTTGTAGTCATCGTCGTAGAAGACGTAGAGGAGGGGCACCAGCCTAACGCGACGCAATCCGTGGTAGTCCCAGCGTCGTCTGCCTTGTGAAAGACGTAGTGGAGCTATAGTCCATTGGACCACTCATCCACGAGGTGGACGAGGTGGTGGTGGTATACGATCGACTAGTTAAAGGGGGAATGGTGTAGCAGATACCGCTGCTAGTAGTAGTGCTTGCCGGGGTCGTGGTCGTGGTCATGGTAGTTGATGAAGACGAGGTCGAGCTGAAAGACGGGCACCAGCCAAGCGCAATGCAGTCCGTTTTCGTCCCCGCATTAGCTTTTCACATAGAATTGCCAAGAGGCGGAAATGCTAAGCCGCAGGATTCTGAACGCTCGTGGTAACTTGAATTTCTTTTAGTGCCTGTTTTAAGGTCCGGTGCCTAAGAATTTACTCTCGAGAGCTTGAGAATAAACGTACCTAGGCAACGGCTTGCATGCACGAAGTCCGGAGAACGGCTGCGATGCTCATGAGAGGTCGTTCTTCCGCAGCAAGGAGCGGGATACGGTAAGAGGGATCCGCCGTCGAAACCTTGATGCATTGAATGATGAGTATGCTTCTAGTTTAGTTTACCACGTGAAGAACGTATCTGATGCTGACCATGGTTCGGGTTGAGGAGGGGACTGTACTCGTCTGCGTCGCATCCTGCAGGGGTGGGTAGTGAACTTATGTCATACAATCCGCGAACACTCAAGAGTCGCTCATTGCTATCGCAGAAACCGGATGTCATAAGAGTAGGACAGGCACGAGGAGCCGACAGGTGCGGAGAACGTAGGTAGGGAGGACGAGTCGTTTACTTGATCTTCTGCTTCCTATAATCAAACGTCCCCGAGCGAAGAAACCGATCGTCAGCACTTAGGCTCTCCATCCTAATTGTCGGAGTACTCGGAGAACGTACGGGCGGAGTTGGCTGGAATGGCCACGTCCACGCTTTCGGCAGTTGGACGCACGAGGTGGGGGACGTGCCCATTTGCGGCAGATCTGCTTGTCGCAGCTATGGAGCAAAGATAGAGTCTCCGCATCAGAACCAGGTCGATTCGGATAGTGGAGATGCTATACTTGTATTTGGATGCCGACAACTTCAATGGATACCACCACGAAGACTGGAAGGCAAAAGACCCCGTTAGTCACCAAGCTCTTCGGCTGGGAACAGTTGGGGGACCTACCGAAGGACGAGATGAAGCGTAGACTCTTTCTGGATATTGTAGTCACTCAGAGTCCGGCTGTCCTTGAGCTGCTTGCTGGCAAAGATCAACCTGAGGTGCGAATATATTTCTTCAGTCCAGCCTGGAATTTATGGTGCACCATTCTTAGACAACGCACCGTTGCTGGTCTGGTGGAATGCTACGAGATAATGAAGAACCAAGTCAGATAAGGAATGTATAGTCGGCGACTGATGAGGGACACACCCTTTCTTGTCCTGGATCTTGGCCTTCACATTGTCGATGGTGTCGGAAGACTCCACCTCGAGGATGATGGTCTGGTGAAGAACCCCAAGATCAGAGACCTCGCAGAGCCAAAAGGTCGATAGATGCTCCTCAAACTTTCCCCGTAAGAGTTTTGACGAAAATCTGCATAGTCGGGTTGGCGGCGTCGGCAGTTGGAGAGAGTGGTACAACAGCTACAAGCGGCGCGAGGCTTTGACGTAACGCATCGTGAACATAAATCCGGGACTCGGAGGAATCCCCTGGCTCGTTCACCAGTGTGATATGTCTAAGTACAGAGCGCCATGGTGGCGGTGCAAGAAACGTTCGGATATTCCAGGGAGCAAAGGACCGAGTACCCATGACTGTCGCTGCGCGTCTCTCGGCCTCCAGGGGGAAGGCCGACACAACGTGGTTCGAGGTGCCCCGTCTCCTCTACCACCTCTATCTGCTTATTCCCCCCTCGACGAAGCCTGCCTGAGCGTTGACCCATCTAAACACTAATTCTTTAGACGCTGAGCCATCCGATGCAAGTCGGTAGAAGCGACGAAGCGGACCCTTGTTCCGCTGGGTCCGATCCAGGAAGTACACCCTCAACAAGCAGCAGATTAGTACGTCCCTCCCGAACCATAGCGAATAAATATAATTGCTCACCAAAGACTATGTCATTACAGCGGGAGAAGCTTCAGATACTTGCAGAATGGCGAATCGATCCAGCCTCGATCGAATTTGAGGAAGACGCCGACGAGTTCCGCGGAGGACATGCCACGGTTTCACGAGCGTTCTTGGTTTCTACTTCAAGTACTGAAAACATCGTCAATAATTCAGTACAGACCGGACGCCAGAGCAACTCTGATGATGAAGACTCTGGCACGCGAAAGGTCTGTTCCATTCCGACTCTCCTATGCAGTATTTCCGAGAGCAATTAGTTGAACGACTCGTCTACTCCAACCCACTAGACCGTAGCGATTAAGAAACTGAAGATCGAGAACGGAAAGGACAAGGAGCGAATATTGGGAGTGAGAACGACTTAGCTAATCACGTTATTCTTTCGTACAACGCTGAGCCCCTCATAGCTGGCAATAAGGGAAGCAGGATTCTTAACTCAACTTTCTCACCTAAACGTTACGAAGCTTGAAGGATTTGTTGAAGACCTATCGGAGGATAGGGTCTGGCTGGTCTTTCCTTGGGCAGACAACGGGAATTTAAAGGACTTCGTTGCGTCGGAGGAATGGGAAATCCCCGAACGAGTCTCACTGGTAAGATCAGAAAACTGCACTTTGAACCATTCTCAGTAAGATCCGTTACGCTAGATTCGCGATGTGACAAGAGGAGTGGAGTACCTTCATACTCAGGACCCGCCGATATACCACGGCGACCTCAAATCGGTCGGTCCGGATTTTACTGTGAATGACATCCGGCAAGCTTAACCCTGCATTACTTAGGTCAATGTGCTAGTGAACTCAAAGTATCGAGCAGTAATTACGGACTTTGGCTCCGCCCGTCGCCTGGCAAAAAGAGAACCTACCGAGCACCCCCGGGTGGACGAGAGCGAAACTCGAGCGCAGCCAGAACTGTTACTCGAGACGAAGTTCTGTGAAGCCACCAATACTTTGACGCTGACAGGAAATAAGTACACACTACGCTGGGCTGCTCCAGAGCTGCTTAGGGACGATGAACCTGGGTTATGGAGCGATATCTGGGCATTGGGCTGGATATTTTATGAGGTATACCAAGGTTCAGAAATTGTACTCGACGGAGCTTACAATGCGCCCTGAAACAGGTTATGACCAATGCCATTCCGTTTCAAAATGTCCAAAAGGATTCGGTCGTTGTCATACATGTCATTCAGGGAAACCTCCCATCCGCCGCTGATCACACCTGTATGGTGTTGATGCGGGCACTTTACTCCCTTATGATCACATGCTGGAACATCGATCCCAGCAAGCGGCCAACAGCTGAGGATTGTAGCAAGTCAATGCGTTGGATGGTAAGTGGTGCTGGTTTGTCGGTTATTTGTACACAATTCGACCTATGATCATATAGCCGATGGTTGTTCCGGGTCCGCGACGGGTCTCCAATCCATCGGGTTCCCGAACTCGCTCTCCTCAGCTTCTTATAAAGCTGGGAAGCATGCATCGAACTCAAAATGACTATATCAACGCCTCAAAATATTACACCGAAGCCTTGGATATCTGTACTGGCTCCGCTGACAATGCACAGAGGGCTGAGGCTCTCTTTCGCCTAGGCAAGGTGCGGATGCATCAAAAGCAGTACGATGAAGCCGTTACGCTCTACTCGGAAGCCGCCCAGATCTTCGCCAACATGGGCAACAAAGAGGGGAGAGCCGAAACTTTGCTTGGCCTTGCTCATGTGCATCGGCGTCAAGATCAGTACAGCGACGCCATTACGTTCTACTCCGAGGCCATCCAAATCTTGACCGACATCGGCGACAACTACAGGAGAGGCCACCCTCTCTGGGGTCTCGCTGATGTGCATCGGCTTCAAAAGCAGTACATCCAGGCCGCTGAGCTCTTCTCTGAAACTCTGCAGATTTATACCGACAATGGTGATCGAAACGGAAGAGCCCGGGCTCTGGATGGCCTCGCTAGGGTCCACAGAGACCAGGGTCAGCACGAAGACGCAATACGCCTTTACGAGCAAGCTGCTGGAATTTATGAAGAAATCGGACGGACCTCGTATGCGGCTAATGCATTAGGATGCGCCGCTGACGCCCGTCGAAAACTCGAATCAGAGGCCGAATAACAAGGTCTCGCCGGGACATTTCGAGACCGACCGAGATTTTCTTCTTCATACCACACTGTAATTCATGACATACATGTTGCTACTCCATATTGTGAGCTACGTATCCTGTTGGCTACGATTTTGGTACTCTTGTATCTTGTTCCTTCGACCCATTCGAATCGATTAGTAAACCTGTCGTCTGGAAAGTCGTATCATGCGCACTTACTTCATCACGTTTCCTCTCATCTTAGTGACTCGAAGCTGGATAAAGCCGCTATAGAGCGACGTCTCTTAGCGGATGAAGTGTAACTTACGTTCACGGTTCGAGTCTGCCGGCCGTTCAACCACTGGACCCTTGCAGTCGAAATCAAACCAAAGTGTAAACATTCAAACGGTTGTCACTGTGGAACTATTTCAAGGGGGTTTCGAAACTGGTTCCTCCTTATGGCGCCGCGTGTCCTTGTATAAAGTCCATTGGGGCGTATTGAATCCCGTTGACGATCCAAACCGGACTCTTTCCCCGGATGATCGAGCATAACCACGGTAAGGACGGTTAAATCGATGTTAGCATCAGAGAAACATAAGAGGCAAGCAAGCTGAAGTACTGGTAGAGCTCCAGAGAAAAGGGGCATGCAGAACAGCTATGAGAATGGCGGAGGAGACTTGGAGACGGAAAAACGAATGACCGGGATAACAGAAGAAGGAAAGACAGGAAAGCAGCCGAGCGAAAACGAAGTCTATTGTCTATTGTCTATTGGATTACATGGAACGGCGAATGAACGCGTATGGTAGATAGAGAAAATATCCTTGAGAGTGCCAGACATTTTCCGATGGCTTAGCGGATCAGTTGCAGCTTTGGCCGCGCACATAACTGTTTACGACCACCATTCCATCCGGTTTCCCAACCAGCATCGGGCCAAGTTCAGCCTCCGGATGCCATTAATCAATTCGGCCGAGCAGAATCTGGCGTTCACCAGACCATAGTGGGATGGTTGTCGAGATCCCAGTTGGAGGGCTCGTCGGTGCCGCGTCTGGCTCTCTCTCCAACTCCTCGCGGGTCAGTCCGTCGGGGCGGCTCAAGCTGCGGACGGGAACATTCCGGTAGCTAGTGCCCGTTGTGCACGTAACAGAAGCGCCGCAAGAGTTTAACTAGATAGAAATGCACCACGTAGTAAGCAAAAGTTGACCCCCAGAATTGACGCCGTAGATGTGCTGTGAATAGGTATGCTCTGTGTGATCTTCACGACTTCGGGTACAGTAAACCTCTATACAATTACCGTCAAAGTAAAGTATTGCCGTGCTAACAAAACTACGTCTAAACTGTCTAAGATCTACGCTACTATGCTGGAGGGGAGATGAGGAGCGGCTGTCCCTTTAGGAATGTTCTGCGTCGCTGAGGCCGACGGATCGGTGGAGCTCGAGGCGGAGAGAGTGGATGATGGGACAACCATGGAACTAACAGTAGAAGCGGTTGGAACCGTCATTGAAGTCGAGCTGACGTTGTCGTCAGCTGGATCCTTGCCCTCAGTTCCGTCGTCCTCACTACCCTGATCGTCCTCGCCATCATCATCGTCACCGTTCTCCCCATCCGCGTCGTCGTTGCCTGAAGCGGATTTTGCGGAATTGGTCGACGTTCGGGTTTCCTGGCGAGCTAGGAGCGACCGAAGAGACCGCCGAAGTTGGGTTAGGTGGCTAAAGATGACGATGCCGAGGGAGAGGCATAATTAGGAGCACTAAGAATGCCGAAAGTCGAGCCCGCCGCGTTCCCGTCCTTGTCGACGATGGGGAGGCTTCCCAGCATGCCACTTCCAGGGAAGAAGCTCGGGAGTACACTCGAATAGTAAACTCCGGACTTGAGTTCGACCTTTACGAGCTCCCAAGGGATGGCACTCACGTAGTATTCGGTCTGACTCAAGTCTTTTAAACAAATATCATTCTCAGGGCATTGCTTTACAGATCCAGTCCAACCACAGTCCTCTGTTGAAAAGGTTCAGACCGCGAGCTTCTACTAGCGGGTGACGTGACGAACTCACGAAAGCAAGCTTTACAAAGAGTAGCAATTGGTCGAACGTCGGTAGTAGCGTTAGACGTTGAAGTATCTGTGGTGGTGGTGGTGGCGGCGGCGGCGGTACTCTGAGGTCTCGAGGAGGCTCTTGTCGTCGCAGCCTTGCCAAGGTTAGGCGTGGTGGTGGTTGTGCTGCTCGTGCTCGACGAGCTGCTAGGTGGGCAGCCTATTGGGTACATCTAGGGAGGCAAAGTCTCGTCGTTATAGTTGTCGGCGAGTTCGGGTCCCAGGAACGGAGGTCGTCTTTGACGAAACCGTGTCGTTCGCAGCGCTCGACTCGGACGCTTGTGGTACATCTGCAGACAACGACTAACGAGCACAAACGGGGGTTAGTTAGACGATGTCCGCTTTCAAGACGGGATACTTACATTACTTGTGTGCATGCAGAGATCAGTGTCTTCCTCGCTTTAGTCAGGGAACACGAAGGACCCGATGGAGTCCATAACGAGTGTCGCCGCCCACACCATGAGCCCAGATATTGTAAGGAATGGTTATGTTGTTGACGTTTCCTTGATGTCTGATGAGTGCGCGATGGTGACCCGCTCGGAGTGAGGGTCGACTTTTTTGAGAGCTTCGGCCTCGCTCGTTGAGCCGGGATGAGATGCTCGCGCTTGAACTTTGAGGGTTCCAAATGCGAGCGAGGAGGGAGAGGCTTGAATAGAAACCGGTTTGACGTGCTGAGGAGGACCTAGGAAGGGCGTAATGGGTCCCCGAGTGAGATTCAAGGCGAATTCTAGATTGGACCGAGTGCATAGATGATCTGAGACACTCACAAGGTTATGCGCTTCGGTTCCGAGGTTCTTTAACGTGCTAGTAGCAGCCCATCCGCCGTTGATAATGATAAGGGTGGTCTTATATTTGTTGAAGGGCTTTGGCCATGCCGGCGGGTGAGTCTACTTGGTCGTGAAGTCCGTAGTCGCAGTTTGTGCCAAGGACGGTGACCAGGGTGACCGGTCAGCCCTCCACGTCATTGCGGTGGCTTTGGAATGGCGTCTTGAATTCCCCGTTCGAGATGTCGTGAATAGCCTTGAGGAGGGGCTGCAAGCGAAAAGGCTCAGGTACTGATGACGGAACGGCGAATATACTTAAATCCGGGACTCGGAGGAACCGCCCCGGCTCAGTTCACCGCAGGCCTCATTAGACGAGGCAATCAGATAAGTTAGATCCCCACCGATGCGAAACACGTACCATCAGCGCCTGTGTCACCTCTACGAGTCTTGTTTGCAGCAAGCGCCGTACCCGCAGGTTGACCTTCGGAAGACCGAGGGGCTATGCAGTTGGTGAAAACGGATATTCAAAGGGTTGACTAGAACACTTCTTATCTGCAGCACTGAATTGAGCGGCATGGCAGCGGTGCAAGGAACATTCCGAGGAGCAAAGGTCTAGAGTGCCCATGACTAGTGTCGCCGCGTGTCTCTTGCCTCGAGGGGAAAGGCAGACCACGTTCGAGGGTGTTCGGGCTCTCCACAGCATTTAAGACTCCCTGACACCCCGTCCCCTATACCACCTCTATTCGCTTACTCCCCCCTGGACTAAGCCCTGCCTGAGCACCGACCCATCTAAACACCAATCCTTCTAACGCTAAGCCATCCGATGCAAGTTGCCAAAAGCGACGAAGCCAACCCTCGTTCCTCTGGGTCCGATCCAAGTGATCCCGGAAGCACACCCTCAACAAGCAGCAAATTAGTACGTCCCTCCCGAATCACGACGAATGAACATCACTGCTTACCAAACACTATTTCATTATAGCGGGAGAAGCCTCAGTTACTTGCGGAATGGCGAATTGACCCGTCCTCGATCGAATTTGAGGAAGACGCCGACGAGTTCCGCGGAGGATTTGCGACGGTTTCACGGGCATTCTTGGTTTCTACTTCTGGTTCTGAAAACATAGTCGAGGACTCAGCACATGCCGGACGCAAGAACAACTCTGATGGTGGAACCACGGGCAAGCGAAAGGTCTGTTCCATTCCGACATTCCTATTTCCGGGAGCAATTAGTTGAACAACTCGTCTACTCCAACCCGCTAGACCGTAGCGGTTAAGAAACTGAAGATCGAGAACGGAGAGGACACGGAGCGAGTATTGGGAGTGAGACCGACTTATCTAATCACGTCATTTCGCACAACGCTGAGCCCTCGTAGCTGGCACTTAGGGAGGCGGGATTCTTAACTCAACTCTCTCATAAACATGTCATCAAGCTTGAAGGATTTGTTGAAGACCTATCGGAAGAGATGGTCTGGCTGGTCTTTCCCTGGGCAGACAACGGGAATTTAAAGGACTTCGTTGCGTCGGAGCAATGGGAAATCCCGGAACGAATCTCACTGGTAAGATCAGAACACTGCGCTTTGAGCCATCCTCTGAAGGCCATTACGACAGATTAATGATGTGACAGAAGGAGTGGAGTACCTTCATAGTCGGGAGCCACCGATATACCATGGCGACCTCAAATCGGTCGGTCCGATTGTAACTGTGATCATGAATGTCAGCCAGCAAGCTTAACTCTGCGTTGCGTAGGTCAACGTGGTGGTGAACTCAAAATATCGGGCAGCAATCACAGACTTTGGCTCCGCCCGTCGCCTGGCAAAGAAAGAACCTCCCGAGCAACCTCGGGCAGACGAGACCGAAAACCAAGCGCAGCCGGAACTGTTACTCGAGACGAAATTTTGTGAAGCCACCAATACTGTAACACTGACGGGCAACAAGTACACACTACGCTGGGCGGCCCCAGAGCTGCTTAGGGACGATGAACCTGGGTTATGGAGCGATGTCTGGGCATTGGGTTGGATATTTTACGAGGTATACCAAGATTTAGAAATTGTACCCAATGGAAGCTTACCATCCACGGTGCAATAGGTTATGACCAATGCCATTCCGTTTGAAAATGTCCAAAAGGACTCGGTCGTTGTCATACGTGTCATTCAGGGAAACCTCCCATCCGCCGCTGATCACACCAGCATGGTGTTGATGCGGGCACTTTACTCCCTTATGATCACATGTTGGAACCTCGATCCCAGCAAGCGACCAACAGCTGAGGATTGCCGCAAGTCAGTGGATCGGATGGTAAGTGGTGCTGGCTTGTCAGTTATTTGAACACAATTTGACCTATCTTCGTATAGCCGAAGGTTGTTCCGGGTCCGCAGCGGGTCTCAAATCCGTCGGGTTCCCCGACAACCCGCTCTCCTGAGCTTCTTATAGGACTAGGAAGAATGCATCGAGGTCAAAATGACTATATCAACGCCTCAAAATATTACACTGAGGCCTTGGGTATCTGTACTGATGATGCACAAAAGGCTAAGGCTCTCTATCGCCTCGCCAAAGTGCGTCGGCGCGAAAACAAGTACAACGAAGCTGTAAAGCTCTACTCGGAGGCCGCCAAGATCTTTACCAACATGGGCGACAGACAGGGAAGAGCCTCTACCTTGCGTGGTCTTGCTCATCTGCATCTGCTTCGAGCCGAGTACAGCGAAGCCATTACGTTCTACTCCGAGGCCATCCAAATCTCAACCGACATCGGCAACAAACAAGGGAGAACCCACGCTCTCTTTGGTCTTGCTGAGGTGCATCGACTTCAAAAGCACTACAGCCGAGCCGCTGAGCTTTTCTCTGAAACTCTGCAAATTTATACCGACAATGTTGACCGAAACGGAAGAGCCCGGGCTCTGGAGCGCCTTGCCAATGTACACAGTGACCAGGATCAGCACGAAGACGCAATACGCCTTTACGAGCAAGCTGCTGGAATTTATGAAGAAATCGGACGGACTTCGTCTGCAGCTAAAGCATTAAGGCGCGCCGCGAGCGCCCCTCGAAAACTCGAACCAGAGGCTAAATAATGTGGTCTTGCCGGGACATTTCGAGACCTCCCGAGATTTTTTTCCCTTCGTACCTACTGTAACTCATGTCGTGCGTGTTGCTGTATGATACTCTGAGCTATGTATCCTGTTGGCTAAGATTATGGTATTCCGTTTCGCTTGTATCTTGTTCCTTCGACCCATTCGAATCGATTAGTAACACCTCTCGTCTGGAAAGTCCTGCAACGCGCACTTACCTCGTCGCATTTCCTCTCATCTTGGTGACTCAAGCCGGATGGAGCCGCTATAGAGCGATGTCTCTTGGCGGATGAGGTATAACTTACGTTCACGGTTCGAGTCTGCCGGCCCGTCAACCAATGGAGCATTGGAGTCGAAGTCAAGCCGAAGTGCAAACATTCGAACGATTGTCGCTGTGGGACTATTCCAGTGTGATGGTGAGGGGTTTCGGAAACTGTTTCCTTATTATGGCGCTGCGTGTCCTTGCACAAAGCTGTTCATTGGGGCGTCACACCATATGGTAAAAGATATCGTCGATTTTGTCCCCTCCCATATATTTGCTTACGTTACTTACCTCTGTGCCTGCAGGCACCGCTTCGCTCCGACATCCTCCCTTCCCTTTCCTGCCTCTTCCTGCTCTCCACCCTTTTCGTCCGCCGACATTATGTATATTTTTGTTGAGTGATATTGTTGTGCTGCGCTAACGCTTTGACTCTTTCCTTTGTGGTCTCTCTGTGTGCATTTGATCACGCGCTTCTCACTCCCCCTGAGCGTTTTCCATCGTTTTGACCATGATCGACCTCTTCACTCAGTATCATTACAGCTCATCCCTCTCCCTCCGATACCTGCTTCTCCGCTTTGACCTTTTTCATGTCTATTTAAGCCCCTTCCACAAGTCCCTTCATCCCCCTCCCTCGCCACTTCATTCGCCTGTCTTTTCTCATGGGCAGTTATACACGGCGTTGTCTCGCATTAAGCTTAGAGGACATGGGCTTGGACTTCTTCCGATGGGGCAGAGTAAGGTATTAAATATTTGTACCGTATCCGGAGATCCTTATATAGTTATTGTGCGTGTCTCATCTCTCTCGGAGGCTCCAGTGGAGCACCGGAGCGAAGCGCAGGAACTCCCTTGTATCAACAATCCAAATCGGACTCTTTCCCCGGATTATCGAGCATAATCTGGTAAGGACGCTTAGATCGATGTTACCTTCAGAGATAAAATTAGAGGCAAGCAAGTTGAAGTACTGGGAGAGCTCCAGAGAAAAGGGGCATGTAGGGCAGCTATGGGGATGGCGGAGGAAACTTGGGGACGGAATAACGAAGAACCGGGATAACGGAAGAAGGAAAGCAGCCGAGCGAAAACGAAGTCTATTGTTGATTGGATTACATGGAACGGCGAGGAAGGCCTATGGTAGATTGAAAAAAAGAAAAAAGCTTTGAGTGTGCCAGATTTTTCGATGGCTTAGCGGATTAGTTGCAGCTTTGGCACCTCTGTTTACGGCAAGCATTCCATCCGGTTTCCCAACCAGCATCGGGTCAAGTTCAGCCTCCCCACGCCATTAACCAATTCGGCCGAGCAGTCTCTGGCGTTCACCAGACCATTAGTGGGATGGTTATCGGAAGCCCAGTTGCGGGAGTCATCGGTGCCGCGTCTGGCTCTCTCTTCAACTCCTCGCGGGTCGTCCGTCGGGGCGGCTTAAGCTGTGGCCGGGAACATTCCGGTATCTAGTGGCCGTTGTGCACGTAACAAAAGCGCCGGAAGAGTTTGACTAGATAGAAATGCACCATATAGTAAGAAAAGTTGACCTCTAGAACTGACGCCGGAGATGTCTTCTGTGAATAGGTATGCTCTGTGTGATCTGCACGACTTGGGGCACAGTAAACCTCTATACAATTACTGTCAAAGGATAGTATTCAAGTGCTAACGAGCCACAAAACTACGTCTAAACTATCAAAGATCTACGCTGCTACATATGCTGGAGGGGAGATGAGGAATGGATGTCCCTTGAGGAGTGTTCTGCGTCGCTGAGGCCGACGGATCCGTGGAACTCGAGGCGGAGGGAGTGGATGATGGGGCAGCCATGGAACTAACCGTAGAAGTGGCTGGAGCTGCCATTGAAGTTGAGTTGTCGTTATCGTCAGTTGGATCCTTGCTCCCAACTCCGTCGTCCTCACTACCCTGATCGTCCTCGCCATCATCCTCGTCACCGTTATCACCATCCGCGTCGCCGTTGCCTGAAGCGGATTTTGCGGAAGGGTCGACGTTCGGGTTTCCTGACGAGTTATGAGCGACCGAAGAGACCGCCGAAGTCGGGTTAGGTGGCTGAAGATGACGATACGGAGGGAGAGGGAGCAGCAGCGGAAGCATCATTAGGAACACTAAGAATGCCGAAAGTCGAGCCCGCCTCGTTCCCGTCCTTGTCGACAATAGGGGGGCTTCCCAGCATGCCACTTCCGAGTCCAGGGAGGAAGCTCGGGAGCGCACTCGAATAGAAATTCCGGACTTGAGTTCAACCTTTACGATCTCCCAAGGGATGACACTCACGTAGGATTCGGTCTTACTGAAGTCCTTTAAACAAAAATCATTCTCAGGGCATTGCTTTACAGATCCAGTCCAACCACGGTCCCCTGTTGAAAAGGTTCAGACCGCGAGCTTCTACTAGCGGGTGACGCGACGAACTCACGAAAGCAAACTTCACAAAGAGTAGAACTTGGTCAAACGTCGGTAGCAGCTTTAGACGCTGAAGTCCTTGTGGTGGTGGTGGTGGTGGTACTCTTAGGTCTCGAGGAGGCTCTTGTCGTCGTCGCAGCCTTGCCAAGGTTAGGCGTGGTTGTGGTTGTACCGCTCATGCTCGACGAGCTGGTAGGTGGGTAGCCTATTGGGTACATCTAAGGAGGCAAAGTCGTCGTCGTTATAGTTGCGGCGAGTTCGGGTCCCAGGAACGGAGGTCGTCTTTGACGAAACCGTGTCGTTGGCCAGGCTCGACGCTCGTTGGACCTCTGCAGACGACGACTAATGCGCACAAACGGGGGTTAGTTAGACGATGTCCGCTTTCAAGACGGGATACTTACATTACTCGTGTGCATGGAGAGATTAGCGTCTTCCTCGCTTTAGTGGGGTAACACGAAGGACCTGACGCAGTCCATGACGAGTGTCACCGCCCACACCGTGAGCCCAGATATTGTAAGGAATGGTTACGCTGTTGACGTTTCCTTGATGTCTGATGAGTGCGCGATGGTGACTCGCTCGGAGTTAGGGTCGACTTTTTTGAGAGCTTCGGCCTTGCTCGTGGAGCTTTGTCGCGGGACGGGATGACATGCTCACGCTTGAAC
The DNA here is from genome assembly GCA_019633425.1 of Tulasnella sp. 424. Classification (NCBI taxonomy): domain Eukaryota; kingdom Fungi; phylum Basidiomycota; class Agaricomycetes; order Cantharellales; family Tulasnellaceae; genus Tulasnella; species Tulasnella sp. 424. The sequence continues at coordinate 70,452 of WSUB01000183.1, forward strand.
TAACTTTGAGGGTTCCAAATGCGGGCGAAGAAAGGAGACGCTTGAATAGAAAGGGTTTGGCGGGCTGAACGGGACCTGGGATGCTCGTAATGGGTCCCCGAGTGAGATTCAAGGCGAATTCGAGATTGGACCGAGTGAATAGACGATCCGAGAAACTCACGAGGTTTTGCGCTTCGGTTCCGAGGGTCCTCAACGTGCTAGCAGCAGCCCGTCCGCTGTAGATAAGGATAAGGGCTGTCTTATATTTGTTGAAGGGCTTTGCCATGCCGGCCGGTGAGTCGACTTGGTGGTGTAGTGCGTAGTTGCAGTTTGTGCTGAGGACGGTGACCAGGTGACCTACCCTAAAGTGGTCATCCCTCCACACCATTGCAGTGGCTTTGGGATGGCGTTTTGAGTCTCAATCATGCGAGTTGTTCGAGAAGTCGTGAATAGCCTTGAGTAGGTTGGTTGCCCATTGCAAGCGAAAAAGGCTCAGGTACTGATGACGTAACGCACCACGAACATAAATCCGGGACCCAAAGGAACCACCCCGGTCCGGTTCACCGCAGGCCTCATTGGACGAATCAGATAAGTTGGATCCCCGCCGATACGAAACGCGTACCATTCGCGCCTGTGACGCCTCTACGAATCGTGTTTGCAGCAAGCGCCGTTCCTCCGGTAGACCGAGGGGCTATGCACTTGGTGACAGCGGATATTCGAAGGGTTGGCTAGAACGCTTCTTATCTGCAGCACTGAATCGAGCCCCAAGAGGGCGGTGCAAGGCATTCCGAGGAGCAAGGGTCTAGGGAATGACTGTCGCCGCGTGTCTCTCGCGAGAGGGGCAGAGCACCACGCTAACCTGGTTCGAGGGCGTATTTAAGACTCCCTGCCACTCCGTCTCCTCTACCACCTCTATTCGCTTACTCCCCCCTGGACTAAGCCCTGCCTGAGCACCGACCCATCTAAACACCAATCCTTCTAACGCTAAGCCATCCGATGCAAGTTGCCAAAAGCGACGAAGCCAACCCTCGTTCCTCTGGGTCCGATCCAAGTGATCCCGGAAGCACACCCTCAACAAGCAGCAAATTAGTACGTCCCTCCCGAATCACGACGAATGAACATAATTGCTTACCAGGCACTATTTTATTATAGCGGGAGAAGCTTCAGATACTTGCGGAACGCCGAATTGACCCGTCCTCGATCGAATTCGGGGAAGACGCCGACGAGTTCCGCGGAGGATTTGCGACGGTTTCACGAGCGTTCTTGGTTTCTACTTCTGTTTCTGAAAACATAGTCGAGGACTCAGCACATGCCGGACGCAAGAATAACTCTGATGGTGGAACCGCTGGCACGCGAAAGGTCTGTTCCATTCCGACTCTCCAATTTCCGAGAGCAATTATTGAACGACTCGTCTACTCCAACCCGCTAGACTGTAGCGGTTAAGAAACTGAAGATCGAGAACGGAGAGGACACGGAGCGAGTATTGGGAGTGAGAACGATTTATATAATCAACGTTATTTCGCCCGCTGAGCCCTCGTAGCTGGCACTTAGGGAAGCAGGATTCTTAACTCAACTCTCTCATAAAAATGTCATCAAGCTTGAAGGATTCGTTGAAGACCTATCGGAGGATAGGGTCTGGCTGGTCTTTCCCTGGGCAGACAACGGGAATTTAAAGAACTTCGTTGCGTCGGAGGACTGGGAAATCCCGGAACGAATCTCACTGGTAGGATCAGAACACAGCACTTTGGGCCATCTTCTGAAAGCCATTACGCTAGATTCGCGATGTGACAAGAGGAGTGGAGTACCTTCATAGTCGGGACCCGCCGATATACCATGGCGACCTCAAATCGGTCGGTCCGGTTGCTACTGTGAATGTCAGCCGGCAAACTTAACTCTGCGTTACGTAGGTTAACGTGGTGGTGAACTCGGAATATCGGGCAGTAATCACGGACTTCGGCTCCGCCCGTCGCCTGGCAAAAAATGAACCTGCAGAGCACGTGCAACCCCGGGCTGACGAGAGCGAAAACCAAGCGCAGCCAGCACTGTTGCTCGAGACGAAATTTTGTGAAGCCACCAATACTGTAACACTGACGGGAAATAAGTACACACTACGCTGGGCTGCTCCAGAGCTGCTTATGGACGATGAACCTGGGTTATGGAGCGATATCTGGGCATTGGGCTGGGTATTTTACGAGGTATGGATACCAAGATTCAGAAATTGTACTCGACCGAAGCTTACAATCCACGGCGAAATAGGTCATGACCAATGCCATTCCGTTTCAAAATGTCCAAAAGGACTCGGTCGTTGTCATACATGTCATTCAGGGAAACCTCCCATCCGCCGCTGATCACACCAGCATGGTGTTGATGCGGAAACTCTACTCCCTTATGATCACATGTTGGAACATCGATCCCAGCAAGCGGCCAACAGCTGTGGATTGTAGCAAGTCAATGAAATGGATGGTAAGTGGTGTTGACTTGTCAGTTATTTGAACACAATCTGACCTATCATCATATAGCCGAAGGTTGTTCCGAGTCTGCGGCGGGCCTCAAATCCGTCGGGTTCCAGAGCTCGCTCTCCTGAGCTTCTTATAGAACTGGGGAACATGTATCGAAGTCAAAATGACCATATCAACGCCTCGAAATATTACACCGAAGCCTTGGGTATCTGTACTGGCTCCGCTGACGATGCACAAAGGGCTGGAGCTCTCCATGGTCTCGCCGCGACGTGTCAGCATCAAAAAAAGTACAACGAAGCCATAACGCTCTACTCGGAGGCCGTCCAAATCTTCATCAACATGGGCGACAGAAAGAAGAGAGCCCATACCTTGTGTGGTCTTGCTCAGGTGCATCGGCTTCAAGGCCAGTACAGCGAAGCCATTACATTCTCCTGCGAGGCCATCCAAATTTCGACCGACATCGGCGACAAACAAGGGAGAGCCAACGCTCTCTGTGGTCTCGCCGCTGTGCATCGGCGTCAAAAGCAGTACAGCCGGGCCGCTGAGCTCCTCTCTGAAACTCTGCAAATTTATATCGACAGTGGTGACCGAATCGGACGAGCCCGGGCTCTGTTTTGGCTTGCCCATGTCCACAGAGACCAGGATCAGCACGAAGACGCAATACGCCTTTGCGAGCAAGCTGCTGGAATTTTCGAAGAAACCGGACGGACTTCGTCTACAGCTAAAGCATTAGGATATGCCGCTGACATCCGTCGTAAACTCGAACCCAAGGCCAAATACTGAGGTCCCGCCGGGACATTTCGGGATCGACCGAGATTCTTTCTTCATACTTCACTATGATTCATGTAACACATGTTGCTGTATGTTGTTGGCTAAGCTCCTGGTACTCCGTCTCGCTTGTATCTTCTCCCTTCGACCCATTCGAACCGATTAGTAATACCTATCGCCTGGAAAGTATTGTAAAATGCACTTGTTTCATCGCATCTCCCATGGTCTTGGTGACTCGAAGCCGGATGGAGTCGCTATAGAACACACGTTCGAGTCTGCCGGCCCTTCGACCACTGGACCCTTGGAGTCAAAATCGAGTCGAAGTGCAAACATTCAAACGGTTGCCACAGTGATACAATTTCACCGGGAAGGCAAGAGGGGTTTTTCGAAACTGTTTCTTTATTATGGCGTTGCGTGTCATTGCACAAAGTCCATGAGGCCGTATTGAATCCCATCGACGGTCCAAATCGGACTCTTTCCTTGCATTATCTTATCGCGCATAGTCTGGTAAGGACACTCAAATCGATGCTATCATCAAGGGGACAGAGAAAACATAACAGGCAAGCAAGCCGAAGTACTCGACGTTAACTAATCTAGTTTAACCGCCCAACCATCTGGGTTGCACGCAATTACTCACGTCTCTGTTCAGAAAGGGCACATTCGCGATAACTATATCGCAACAAATATATACGCCAGGCTTCTCCGACATAATGACGAAACTTGCTAGCCTTGTTGACCTGCTTCACGATATCTCCGGTTTACTAGGGACTGTTCGATTCAACGAATTCTTGTAGCATGACGTCGGCTTTCCGTCACAAAGGTGATGTGGATCGTGTACCCTGATTTTACCCTCTGGTCCCTCATTCAACTCGCTCATTTTTCCGTACAGTTCAGCGAGCCTCTTCGTGGGCTCCTCTCTCCTGGCTGGTTATTGAGGAGATCGAGCGAGGCACCAGCTTTCTGATCTGGCCCCGAAACGTACGCCTCTTCACCACAGCCGCTCTTCTCGGAATCCACAGAATGGTTCAATGGATCGTGCCACCGCACACGGCATTCGCGCTACGGCTCTACAACAAATCCGAATCAAGGTATCCTTTCCCCAAACACCAAGTTCTTCTGATGCTCAAGTAATCAAGTTGACAACGAATTAGAATCCGAATATCCGGAAAATCGCACATTCCCTACTTTATGTGCACAGCGGACACTTCCATGGGGGGAACTCGGGTGTACACTGCAGTATTGCGTCAGTTCAAAAGCGGCGGCACAGAAATCCCGAAGCGGGAAAAGAAACAGAACTGACTTAATACTCGGTCTGTCCTAAATCCTTGAGGCAAATATAATTCTCTGTACACTGCTTCGAAGGTTCAGTCCAATTCGAGTCTCCTGATTTAATCGAAGTGTACAATCAGACTACGAAGCATCTCGGAGCTGTTAGGTGATAGACGATGTACTGAAGCAAACCTCACAGGGTATCACACTGGACCTCACCGCCGTGGTAGTACTGGAGGTCGAAGTTGTCGTCGACGAGGGACACCACCACGCACGATGCAATCGGTCGTCGTTCCAGCATCCGTCGGAGTTGAGATCGGGCTTGTAGTAGTCATAGAAGAGGGGCACCAGCCTAACGAAACCCAGCCCGTGGTAGTCTCGGAGTGGTGGTGTACGACGTAGTGGTGGTGTACGACGTAGTGGAGGTATAGTCCATCGGGCCACTCATCCACCAGGTGGACGAGGTGGTGGTGGTCGTATACGATCGGCTGGTTGAAGATGGAATGGTGTAGCAGGTACCGCTGCTGTTTGTACTTGCCTGAGTCGTGGTTGCGGTGGCGGTGGAAGTTGATGAAGATGTAGTCGTGCTGGACGACGGGCACCAGCCAAGCGCAATGCAGTCCGTTGTCGTCCCCGCATCAGTGGTCCCAGTAGACGACGATGTATTCTTAGTGGCAGATTTGGAGGTGGTACTCGATTTCGTGGTAGTTTTAGTTGTTGTTTTAGTCGTCTTGGTGGTGGTAGTTGTGATAGTAGAACTGGAGCTGCAAGTCGCCGAGCTTGGGACAGCCAGAGTTCCGCTGACAAACGCCACTATCAAGAACGGTAGCGCTTTCGTCGTAAAAGAGGCCTCGAGGTCTTGATGGTACTTACATATCCGTGGTATCAGCAAGAGACTTGGTATTTATCTTGCTAGTCCAGACGCTTCTTACTTACCAGCCGCTTCGCTCGCAAGAATTTCTACTGCTCGCTGATCACACCCACATGGTGTTGATGCGGAGACTTTACTCCCTTAGGGTCACATGTTGGAACATCAATCCCAGCAAGCGGCCAACAGCTGAGGGTTGTAGCAAGTCAATGCATTGGATGGTCAGTGGTGTTGGTTTGTCGGTTATTTGAACGCAATTTGACCTATGATCATATAGCCGAAGGTTGTTCCGGGTCCGCGGCGGGTCTCAAATTCGTCGGGTTCCCGAACTCGCTCTCCTGAGCTTCTTATACAGCTGGGAGACATGCATCGATATCAAAATGACTATATCAACGCCTCAAAATATTACACCAAAGCCTTGGGCATCTGTACAGGCCCCGCTGACAATGCACACAGGGCTGAGGCTCTCTATTGCCTCGCCAAGGTGCTTCGGTATCAAAAGAAGTACAACGAAGCCATTGTGCTCTACTCGGAGGCCGCCCAAATCTTCGCTAACATGGGCGACAGACAGAGGAGAGCCTCTATTCTGCGTAATCTTGCTCATGTGCATCGGCGTCAAGCCGAGTACAGCGAAGCCATTACGTTCTACACCGAGGCCATCCAAATCTCGACCGACTTCGGCGACAAACAAAGGACAACCCGCGCTCTCTTTGGTCTCGCTGATGTGCATCGGCTTCAAAAGCAGTACAGCCAGGCTGCCGAGCTCTTCTCTGAAATTCTGCAAATTTATATCGACAATGGTGACCGAAACGGAAGTGCCCAGGTACTGTTCCGCCTTGCCGATGTCCACCGTGCCCAGGATCAGCACGAGGACGCAATACGCCTTTACAAGCAAGCTGCTGGAATTTATGAAGAAATCGGACGGGCTTCGTTTGCAGTTATCGCATTAGGACGCGGTGCTGAAGCCCGTCGAGAACTCGAACCTGAGGCCGAATAATGAGGTGTCGCCGGGACATTTCGAGATCGCCGAGATTTCTTTCCTTCATACTCCATTGTAACTCATGTCATACATGTTACTGTTCGAGAATGTGAGCTATGTATTCTGTTGGTTAAACTCCTGATACTCCGTCTCGCTTGTATCTAGTTCCTTCGACCGATTCGAATCGATTAGTAACACGTGTCGTCTAAAGAATACTGCAAAATTAACTCATCGCGTTTCCTTTCATCTTAGTGACTCGAAACCGGATGGGGCCACTATTGAGCGACGTCTCTTGGAGGATGATGTATAACCTACGTTCGAGTGCCGGCCCTTCAACCGCTGGACCCTTGGTGCCCAAGTTGAGCCGAGGTGCAAGTGGTTTTATTCCACCGGGAAGGCGAGAGGGGTTTTCGAAACTGTTCCCTTTATTTTAGCACTTCGGGTCTTTGCACAAAATCCATTAGGGCGTATTGAATTCCATCGACGATCCAAATCGGACTCTTTCCCTGTATTATTGCGTATAAAATCTCGGAAACGTTGGGCAATACGTACTGGGGCAAACCAATCCGCTCCAGGCAACGACGGCGCGGATGAGGAGAACGGTGACGATGATGAAGGCGAGGACGATCAGGATAGTCAGAACGACGTCAACGGAGTTGAGGGCAAGGATCCAGCTGACGATAATGACAACTCGACTTCAATGGCTGCTCCAACTTCCTCTACGTGCAGTTCCATGGTTACCCCATCATCCACTCCCTCCGCCTCGAGTTCCACCGATCCTTCGGCCTCAGCGACGCAGAACACTCCTCAAGGGACGAACAGTCCTGCCCCCCCCTCCAGCACGGCGGCATAGATCTTAGATACTTTAGATGTAGTTCCGTGTCCCGCCAGCACGTTAATACTCTAATTTTAATTGGATGGAAGTGTCGTAGTTAACACGCACTGCGATCCGTCTTTAGTCAACGAGGAGTTTTTATATTGTATCTACTAGTAATAGACATACCTGCGATCCGTCTTTAGTCAACGAGGAGTTGAGGAAAGAGGGAATCGCGAACAGGGCGAAATATATACTAAAGGGCGAAACAAACACGTACAAAACTTATCACGTCACAACACAACAAGAAAAGGTAGAAAGGTTATGACGAAAGGGGATAATGACGTATAAGGATAGTTTATAACACTCCCACTCGTGTTGG
>WSUB01000184.1:0-77702 GCA_019633425.1 Tulasnella sp. 424
CACGCAACGCTTTCTTGAACAAGCGTTTCCAAACTGATGAATCAAATAAATAGCCGCGTCTGACATCGATTGTAAATCATGCACGCCTTCCCTTGCTAGAATCGGAAACATGCTAGATTGCGCATGACGTGTTTGATCTTCTGCAAAATAAAAACCGTGGCAAGCACAGCGTGGTTTCCTGGCACAAAAATCGCACTTAATTATGGACAGTGAGGCATCTCACTTCGAGCAGACGAGACTACGTCTGACAGAGGCGTTTGATCTTCTTTGACAGACTCGGAGTTACTGCGTCCCCCCTCAACACACAGCGGAATTGCTTAGCAAGTAACAGATAGGGATACATTTACTCGTTTAACTCTTCTATGGTTGCAACTTGATCCATCCCCCCTTCGTTCTCAGAGTTATTTAAGTAGAAATTGAAGTCCTCTTCTTCGAATTGCAGGTACGCCACTTCTCCCCACGGTCGACCCCTGATGGCTACGTGAGTCTCGGCTGGCTAATAAAGCAGATTCAGAGACACTTACTTCCGTATTTTTGGGCAATTAAGGGCGCTCAACTTGCTAGCTTCAGCGGCTGCCTCTGATTCCGTGGGCAGAGACTCGTGGAACGACCATTGACCCGACTCAAATCGGTGTTGGTTTTCAGGAGAAAACGACATGTAGAGATAAATCTTCTGGCCTTTTTGGAGTGCTTTTCTCATGGGCAAGGGACCTTCTGCGTCGAACTCGTACTCTAGCGTTGACACTAGATCGAAACTTAGCTACGAAATAGAAGAGTTGAAGCGGGGAGCCTACCTAGCACAATGTCTGTTGGGGGCACCCCATGCTGCTCTCCTAAGTCTTTGAATAGTTTTGCCAATACCGGGAGTGGGATTTTGCTCTTTGAAAAATGGTAGCCCCAAAGCACACCCAGGTCCGTCGTTGGCAGATACGTGTCTGCCGTGCTCTGGAATGTTGCCCTGAAAGCCGCAAGATTAGCAAAGCGGCCAACAGCTTGTATTACTTCACTATCTCACCGATAAATATTAGGAGAACTGGTGGGGTCACCTTTAGGTGGGGGACAGAATTGGATACCACCAGCCAAATCAGCGATATTCGCTAAACGACGAAATTCGACATCTTTCGGGCCTCTCAGTATTTTAAATTTCTTCTTTGGGTCGAGTTTCAAAATCCCCACGTCTCCGGCTATTACGTCGGGAGGAAAAGAGTTTTGCCAAACCTTAAGTGGTCTCTCCGTGGCGGGTGGCCAAAGCTTATAAATAGCCTCGGAGGCCTCAAGAGGTGATGTTAACTCGTGTAAGGGGTACTGGAAGAAGATTTCAGGACTCTCCAGCAGAGCGAGAATGAAGGGGCGAAGGTATCGTTCCCACCGCTCTGAAATCGAAATGATTTGTTAGGCTGCGCATGCTTTTAGTAGTTTAGAGACCTCTTACCGTCGTACTTATCGATCAAGAACTACAAAACAATTAGTCAGGTTGGCGAGAAGGAGCACGTGAATGTTGGCTTCTCACATGAGACCAAAACCGCCTGATAGCCAGTGCTGAAGGGTCCGCTTGATCATTGAATTCAGTAGCAGTGCGCATTTCGGCCGGTGCGACGACGAGCTGACCGCTCTGCCCGGTAGCTGCATCCTACGAGATGGATTCGGGACCTCAATTTGCGCCATCGCAAGTTACCGAGCTCTCTCACCACAATGGAGCGTTCAATGGTCGGGTACTCTTTGCGTAAGTCTACAGCCACGCTACAGAGGTACGTTCCTGCTTTCTTCCAGGGAATCGATATTAGCCGACGAGAAGCTACAGATTGACTGGACCTCACATGCATGTCCTGGAACTGTCGGAAAAATAAATAACGCATAATATGGACTTAAAAACTCTACCTACGAGTTGCCACCCTGTGAGAATGTATTTCTGAGGGTCTGTCCGCGAAAGTTGCACCAGGTGTTGTCTCAGAGGCTTAACCGAACCTGTGGAGGCGGTTAGCGCAATTATAACTGACGCCATCGAATTAGGCTTACTAAACGTAAATACGATAAAAGGTATCTGCGAGTTAGCGTTGTATCCATATAGGCGGGCAATTCTGTGACAGCTTTGCAACTGATTGTCAGCACGCGGAAGTAGTTAGGTAAAGATACTCCCGAACTTTATTTTCTCTGAAAACCATTTCATATCGTCCAGAAATTTCTGTTTTGAACTTTTGGCGGGAGAGTAGATCTTTGCTACTCGGACTTTATTATTTCCAAGATCCACTTCGACCAAGTTCTGCCAAAAGGTCTCCGGGATGCGGGCGACAAAATCTATTTCACCTGTTATCTCGATATCTTCATTGTGAACTGGCCTCTTTTTCACAAAATGAATACATAATCAGAGGGTTAGGTTGAGCGACAACGAGATATGAACTCGGAATAAGACTCACCGCGCCAGGAATGTCGAACTCATCAGACTTGGCTTTGCTTACAATGGAGATCTCGGTGCTAGGAAGGCAAAGGATGTTCAAGATGCGTCCCTAAATAAAGTCTCAGAAATCTGTTTGACACTCGGTCGTATGTGTACGACTTACGTCTAAGTCTTTGAGGGCATCAGTGAGGGCTTGTCGACATTCTTGAATTTCACCTTGAACGGCGGTTGCGCCCAGTGTGTCTTTCGTATTTTTCCATTTTTAAGCCGGACTTCAACCTTCTCTTTCGTGGATGAGATGGTTCTATGCGTACGTAACGCGTTAAGAAAAGACTGCCTTTCCTCGACTGCTTCAGATGAGACGCACTTCTCGAACTCCACGATTGCTTCCCTCGCAATGGTCGCTCTTTTGTCCGTAGAGTTGACGATGTATTCGGAGGATTGACCTGTTGATATTGACTCTGCAAATTCCGTAACTCTCCTAGCGCAGCTGTCGATGATGCTTAATAGGGCCTTCCAGTTCCTATCATTGGCGTTTGCGGTCTATCACAGAAGACATAATTATCCTTCCTTTCAGTAGTGCAGGCAAATGGTACCCCCTCCATCATGGTTATAAATTCAATGATCGCAGTGCATGCTATCTGGACACCTGGAACACTGATCGTGGACGCAACCTTTAAAACAGCGACGATCGTAGCCGAGGCGTCCGGACCGGGGCTGGCCGATTTGGTTTTGGTCACCAGACGGGTCATCGCTGCTTGAAGGCGCTTCATAGTCGAAGTTTCTAGTAGCGGATGTTTGATAGTAGCTTTGGGTATGGGTGGTTGAGAGAGGGGGATTGATCGAGCGGTCGAACCGCACTGCGCTGCTCGCATTGCACTATGAAGGTGTACACATGCCTGCCTTTTTCGACACAAACGCGACCTGTGGCTGAGTTTACGTCCTTCACGACGGCTCGACGGCTTACTGGTCCCGAGAACCCTTGAGTGTTCCTTGACACGTTGTGGCTTAACACCGGGGTGGGAATCGAGGGATAAGTGGTGCTGTGCTGGCACTGCACTGCTGAGGGCTTAACGGAGAATCCTAGAATCACCTACACAGACTCGCATTCGAATTCACGGTATGTCGACAGACCTGAACTTCATATTTCAAGGCGAAGCTCGGGCTATTTAATTTTGTCACGAATGGTACAGCTTCGAACAGCTGTGGAAGGATGGTTCCAACAGAAACGTGAAAGGATGCCGCATGACGATCGGTCGTAATAAAAAGATGAATTTCCTGACAGCCGTCTCAATGGAGACCCGTCCTTCCCAACACTCTGCACCACCCACCAGATCAAACTCATTTTTAACCAACAATTTAAATTAGGTACTTGTATTCTAACAACACGTCTTGGGGTTCAATGACAGCGAGATATGAATACACATGAACCTACACGAATTCTCCGATACATCAAAAATCATTACGCAAATCTGCAATCTCCAGCGGTAATTCGGGCATCATCCTGACATGTCCACTATCCGCATCGGTGTAAATTGGCTTATCCGGATGGGGGTGGAACGATCTTTGATCGTTGCAGTTCATGATTATTTGGAGGCCTGGTGGATCAGTAAGACGGAAGATGCCAAAGCTATATGACAGAAGAGTTAGAGTCCTTGATATTTTATGCGAGTTGGACTCTTGCTTACGACGGGTTCGACTTTGGAGCACAGACGATTGCGAACGCTTCTGGTAGCATCGCTTGGAAGGCGGAGTGGGTATGCAGATCCAGCGAGGACATGAAACCTGGCAATTAGAGCAATAATCAGGTCAGGTCTTAGACACGGGTTAAAATCAAACTTACATGACTGTGTTGGATGCGTATGGATCTACCAATTATAACCTTCAGCGTCGCCGACTCCCCAAACCAAGAAGTAGCAACTTACCCAGCCCAAGGTCAACAATCCCCTGCCCTCCTGGAACTCAAACACCAGCTCTTCATTCGTCATGGTACACGAATTTTCATCCGAAGTCTGCCTCGGGATCAAGAGCGACTGCACCGTATACGTATTTCGCGTTTTCCTTCCAAGCAACAGCCCACACGTTTCCACCTTGCGCTCCGTGTTCACCGCCGCTATTCGCATGAACTTGTGCAACGTCTCACCAGGTAAGTAGACGGTGCACAGGCCGGACGTGGGAGGCGAAGCCATCTCGGACGGGATGGGTTCCGGAGAGTCTCGGCGTTCCCCTTCGAGTGAAAAGCGGGGCGGTGTGGCGGACTTGCGCCCCGAGGACTGCGACCCTACCCGCGGTGGACTGATTGGTACCTTTGCTGGTCGATGCGGAACTGCATTGGGCATGGCTATAGGATATCCAGAAGCCGAAGCAGTTGATCGAGAACTCGAGTTTTGCCTGGGTGGGGTGTATGCGATAGCTGGTATTGACGGTGTTCTCTGGAGTACGGGAGCGGATGCGAGGGGTGTTTGAGTCTGGTACGAATATGGAGCGGTGACAGGATTCGGGAGCTGCGGGTAGCTCAGAGGACCTGTAGGAAAGGTAGGTACAGGTCTTCCAGGGGGTGACTCGGCGAACATGAGGGCCGGGTCCATGAACATCCCCGAAGCCGAAGGTCGGTAGCCCTGTTGCTGCTGATGTGGTGTCATTAGCTGAGGATACTCGATTGGCCGTTGATTCTGCTGTGGTGGTGATGAGGTCGTGACGAGACCCGAGTAGCCAGGCATCTGGGACGAGCCATTGAGGTAGATGTAGTCGTTCGAGTCCATCGGGTCGCGGTATTGATAATGGCTTGGACTCTCCAGGGGTAAGGGTCCTGGAGAGGAGAAACCGAGATCGTCGCGTTTCGGTGGGGTAACGTAGGAGATTTGTGATGGGTGGACAGCGGGATATGTTATAGGTTTTGGAGAGGTGGGCGAGGGCCCGCTGGGTGCTGGCCGCTGGAAGGATGGTGGTTCGTCGAGCTCTCTGGGGAACCGACCTGAAGCGCCGTCGAGTCCAGCTGCGGCATTTACATCCGCAAAGACATTCTGCTGCTTCCAATCGCGTGCAGTCTGCCTTTCGTTATCACGTCTCCTTGCGGAGCGATTATAGTCGTCCATTTCTTGCTGCTTCTGGGCTCGAGCCTGTTCCCTGGCAATCCGAGCCGCGTCCAGTGCTCTCATTTCACGCTCCTTCTCCTCCTGTTTCCTTCGGTAAGCCCTCTCCCTTTCATCCGCATCTCTCCGGCGGTACATATCCTCGTCGTGTAATCGGGCTCGCTCTTCTTCAGCTTGCCGCCGTCGGTCCTGGCGCTGCCTCTCCTCCTGCTCTCTCTGTCGTTCCTCTTCTTCCCTTTCTGCGGCCTCGGCCTCTGCACGCGCCGCTGCAGCCTCTCCCCCTGACAATATCCAACGCCCATGTGCATCATTGATCCGAGGCTTAAGACGATCGAGTTTCTCGAGCAAATCTTTGCCGTTCTGAAGAGGGAAGCGTACTGCATTAGCGGATAGTCAACAGACGGAGCTCTGAGAGCTGGGAACACGGGAATGATGCGGACAGGAGGAGGGACCAGTGGTGCAGGGCAGGAGTCGGAGGCGCAAGATCATTTGGAGACCATTTGTTCAAAGCGTCCAATGCCACGACTGCAACGGCGCAGCGGACAGGACAGCGGAGGGCGACTTACTCCTGCTAACGTCTCCCTCTGAGAATGGGTGAGCTTATGGTACTGGGGGTGCCTTGGTATCTTGTCGAGAATAATTGTTGCAGCTCGAGCGAAGTTGACAAACCCCGTTTCTAGGTCTCCTCCCTGTTCAGCCTCCTTGCCCTGTTTTCTGAGGTGTTCGGCGGCGCGAAGTTGGTCCTTGAGGTCGCGTGAAGGGTCATAGGTCTGCGTCGTGGCGAGTTGTGCGAGCTCCTGGATGGTCTTTGGCCGTCTGGCAGTTGACATGTATCGAATTCCCAAAGAGAAGGAGAGAAAGGTGACGGCAATGAGAAACGATCGATGGATTGAGGCAGTGGTCAAAACTCGAATGCGGACATCTCACGCTCCCAATTTGGATAAAGGCGCCCATTTAAGCAACTGCGACCGCGGGGTCAACCGACTGCGCATGACGAGGAGAACCCAGACGAGCTAGAGGCGCAACATCCCGCCCACATTATTAGGGCGTTTAGAGAATACGAAACATACCACCTAAATGACTTGCGACACCTTTTCGATGATTGGAGGGGTGTGACTCAACGTTGGCTTTCGGCGAATAACCGGCGCAGAAAGGACTTTCATCGACTTCCAAGAAATAATCAAGGGCTATTAAAGTAATTTGTGTGGAAGAAATGATCAGAGTAAATTGGAGAGAAGATTGCCTCAAACCAGGTTTTCCTGAATTTCATTGTCGACCAGCAAGACATTTTCTCCATGAAGATATAGACGATGATGAGCATGGTATGGAAGAAGCTTCTTAATTTTTGGTGCGAGTAAGTCGGTCTGATATCTTTTTAGACCAAGAACTTTAAGGCAGTCATCGGCACTCGCATAGTCACGGAACACACTCCGTCATTCCGAACCGGGGCATAAGGTCTCGCACCCCCACGGGGCTGCTCGAAGAAGCTCACCGCGTCAAGAAGCGCTACCCACCGATGTGAAACGTCACCACCCGCGTCCGTCGCGTGCCCCGTAACATCCTTTTGTCAGAGGAGCTTTATCCCCATTGCGCAGAGTACTTTAGGGACTTGAGCTTCCTTGAAAATTGCGTCCAGCGACAAGGGTTGAGCGACGTCATCAAGCCTAAGGCCTAAGTATGTAAAAAGGTTATAAATCAAAGTGTTCTCCCAGATCGTATAGTCTCCACAAAATGTTTTAATTTGGCTTATGGAAGGGTAATTTGCAACGTGTCTCGCACCTCGAGGAATTAATGCTCAAGCCGAATCAAGGAAGTTTGCCTGGACCTAAAAAGCACGACCGTGAAAACGAGATCTGCGGTTTCATTGACGATTTTAAAGCATGAGTTCATAGGTGAAATCTTATATGTCAGTGTTCAAATGCAAAGTCAAGTCCAACGTTGCCTCGCGGCGAAACCCCTACGTAACCACTCAGTAGTACATCACACACCAGCGTCCAACCCATAATCAACATCCTCGGGACCCAGTTTCCTCACAAGCCGATAAACCGTAGTTTCACTTGTATACGTTGAAGCCATCTCCATCCATCTATGCGGCCTATCGCTCATATCTTTCAACATCGCGTTCACGTACTCCGTCCCATCCATATCCATCTTGTCGAACTCCAACAAATTCCACCCTATCCACACAGTCTTCGGCCGTATAAGCGTGAACCGGAAACCAGAACCACTAGAGACCAGCCGATGTTCCACCTTCAGCGATATGCCCCTCTTCGAGTCGTACTGCATTTGGTATTTGAGGATCATGTTGACCGGAGTCCCCCGAGAGTGCAGAGCAAATCCTTGGTCGTCGAGGTGGCTGTAATGTACCCGTGAGAGTTGGCGTATTGGAGGTGCGGGGCGAGGCAAGGTCCAGTTATCCGCCCGCGAGTCGTCTGTGTTCCCGCTCTCTGTGCCGTAATGCTTTTGTTGATGATCCGTTTCGGGGGGTTCGTCCGGGGGCATGCTTTCGAGTCCAGACGAGGCTTCAGGGGTTGTTACAAATGAAAATGGAGTACGAAGTTCTGGAACTGCTCCCGTGCGAAGTAGCGTAGGTATGCTTGATTGGCTCGATGATTTGAGGGAGTCTGGCGATGTAGAAATCTTAAGACTTTGGAGAACGTCGGCCATGGACGGGCGCTCTGCCGGGCTGTCCGACCAACACCTCGTGGCTTCGCTCCAGAATCGTAAATACGGCGTGCCATCAGGTGCGGAGGACGGCTCTAAAGGTGGTCGTAAGCCAGACAATAGGACGCCCGTAATGATGCTACCGATAGTGCGGCGGTCAGAATAGGGTTCTTTCCCGCTGAGGACCTTCAGGACATAATAGGAAATCAGTATGGACTCCAAAAGATCAAAAAGAAATACGCATAAAGCGTCAGGATACTCACCTCGTATATAGTGATTCCGAATGCGTACACATCGCTTTGAAGACTTTTGGAAACAGAATCTCTCAAGATTTCTGGACTTTGCCAGGGTAGGCTTCCAGCCCCTTTTAAATCCGTCGCAGTGCGCGCATCGACATGTCTTGCAAGACCAAAGTCGCAAAGTCGAACGTGATGATCAGAACCAATCAACACATTGTTTCCTTTGACATCGCCGTGGACGATCGCCGGCTCGAACTGGTGGAGGTATGCCAAACCCTCAGCAATTTCGGTAACCTAAGACAAATCGATCCGCATATCGTCAATGGGCAAAATCCAAGTGATAAAAAAGAGATGGAGAATACAGGAATTTGAAACAGTAGCCCAACTTACTAAGCATCCTCTATCAGCTCCGGGAGAGCCCGCCAGGTAGCTCGGGAGCGATCCGAATTCGGCAAATGGCGATACAAGGTAGATCACCTCATCAACCGTATATAAACCCAAGAACTTCAAGATACGCGGGTGGTTCAGCTTGATCCACAGCCCAGCTTCGATTTCTATTTTCTGCGTGTAAGTAGACGTTCCAAAGGTATATAAATAAAACGAGTTGATTTGGGTAGACGGCGTAACATAATTTGAAAACGCTCACCTTCATCAAAGCATCTGTATAGCTAGTACCTCGGGGCCTTTTTAAAGCGACTTTACCCGCAATCGCGTGTGTGCCAGTGAACAAGTCACAAAATGCGCCTGAAGTATTAACAGGCCCCGCAATGTCGATAGTAATCGTCCCTTCCGGAGCAAGTCGTGGTGTTTGGATGGATTCTGTCGCGATCCTAGCCGCGTCCGGCGCTCTCATTTCACGTTCCTTCTCTTCCTGTTTCCTTCGGGAAGCCCTCTCCGTTTCCTCCGCATCTCTTCGATGGTGTTGGTCCTTCTGTTGTCTCTGTCGTTCGTCTTCTTCCCTTGCGGCCTCGGCCCCGGCCTCTGCACGCGCCGATGCAGCCTGCCCCCCTAACGACACCCAATGCTCATGTATATCGTTGATTCGAGGCTTAAGAAGACCGATTTTGCGGAGCAGATCATGACCATTCTGAAAAAGGAAGCGTACTGGATTAGCGTAGGGTTAACAGACGGAGATCCGGAGAACCCGGGAATGATACGGGCAGGAGCAAGAACGAGCGGCGAATGTACGGGCAAGATAATTTGGAGACCATTTGTCCGAAGCGCCTATGTCACGCACGAGCGGAACGGAGCAGCTAGCAGGGCAGCGGGGGTGCGACTTACTCCAGCTAACGCCTCCTTCTGAGGGTTGCTCAACTTATGATACTGGTCATGCTGTGGTATCTTGTCCAGAATAATTGTCGAAGCTCGGGAGAAGCTGACAAACGCAGTTTCTAAGTCTCCTCCCTGTTCAGCCTCCTTGCCCTGCCTTCTGAGTTGTTCGGCGGCGCGAAGTTGGGTCTTGAGGCTGCGTGAAGGGTCATAGGTGTGCGTCGTGGCGAGTGCTGCGAGCTCCTGTATGGTCTTCGGCCGTCTCGCAGTTGACATGTATCGACTTCCGAAAGAGAAAGGTGACGGCAATGATCGCGGGGAACGATCGAGGCAGTAGTCAATACTCGAACGCGGACATCTCACGCTCCCAATCTGGCGAAAGGCGCCCAATTAAGCAACTGCAACCACGGGCATCATGGACAACCAGCCAAGGCACCACGAAGAAGAGGATCCAGACGAATTAGAGGCGCAACATTTCGCCCACGTTATCAGGACGTTTAGAGAGTACGAAACATACCATGTAAATGGCTTGCGACATCCTTTTCGATGATTGGGGGTTGCTGACTCAATCTCGGTCCTCCGTTAGCTTTCGGCGAACAATAGACGCAGAAAGGACTTTCATCGACTCCCAAGAAAGAATCAAGAGCTATTAGAGCAAGTTGGATGGAAGAAACGATTGGAAGAAATAGACGAGAAGATTGCTGCAAACCAAGCGTTCCTGGATCTCATCGTCGACCACCCCGATATTTTCTCCCATGAAGATGTAGACGATGACGAGCATGGTATGGAAGACGCTTGCTCCGTTTTCAGTATGAATCAACCTGCTCCATATTTTTATAGACCACGAACCTCATGGCAGTCATCAACACTCGCATGGTCACGGACCACACTCCAGCCACGGCAGTCATTCCCATTCGGGCCGTGGAGGTCACTCGCACGCCCATGGCGCTCATGATGATCACGGTCACAGTCACGAAGGGAGATCAAAAAAGAAGAAAGAAAAGCCCACCGACTTTGACATGGACAAGCTGAGGAGCACGATGAAGCAGTTCGTGCGAGACTGGAGCGAACAGGTACTGTAACAAACCGGAGCGCTTATATTTGTATCTTAGTTGAACGACTCTCTATTTTCTAGGGAAAAACAGAACGAGATCTCTGCTACAAACCGATGATGGATGCACTGCTGGACCACTTCTCCGACATACCTCAAGACGAGCGGTAAGAAACCCACAATTCACTACGTGATGGCTTCGGTATTTAGCCGCTAATTAATATCCCCGCTTCAATAAAGCCTTAATATTCGGGTGCTAGTTCCCGGCGCTGGGCTTGCGAGACTTGCATGGGAAGTCTCACACCTCGGTAAGGAGGCAATAATTCCATACTTAGGCTCTTGACTGATATACCTTTGGAAAGCAAGGATTTGCAAGCCAAGGAAACGAGTTCTCTCACTTTATGCTTCTCTCATCCTTTTTCGTCCTCAATCGGTCAGATACTACATCAAGGACTTTGTCCGTCGCCTTGCCATTCTGACGATGTTACCTTCCTCAGAACAGAACAAATCAACCAACACACCCTCTACCCATTCATCCACTCCTTCTCCAACGTCAAATCAAGTTCCTCAATCACATCACCTGTGTCCATTCCGGATGTCCAGCCATCAGACCTCCCACAACCGTCGGACTTTTCCCTCGTCGCTGGAGACTTCATCGAGATTTACGGTGTGACGGATGAAGATGTGCGATCTGGGAAAGTAACAGACGGGAAATCAAGTCAGGAAGGGCAATGGAACGCGGTGCTTACGTGCTTCTTCATCGACACGGTGAGTTTCAAAAGCTCGCGTGTAGAGGGTTCCAACTTAAATATGGTTCTTCCCCAACCTTTCTAGGCTAAAGACATTGTCGAGTACCTTCGTATCATCCACCAAGTGCTCGTTCCGGGGGGGATATGGGTGAATTTGGGTACGTCACACTAGGTAACCTCGATATTTCCATCCGCCTGCTGACATGCATTCTCCTGCCCTAGGGCCGCTCCTATGGCACTACGAAAACAACACCACAGGAGACGTTTCAATCGAGGCAAGCTTGGATGAAGTTAAGGAACTCGCTAAAGCAATTGGGTTTGAAATCTCCGTAAGTATATTTAAGCTCTTGAATGTTGGCCGAACGAGCTCAGGTTTTGTAAAAAAATAATTCCCCACTCATGCAGCAAGAGAAAACAATCCCGACTACTTACACCGGAGTCTTGGATGGAATGCTTCGGTATGAGTACCAGACAGAGTTCTGGGTAGCGACGAAGAAAGCTCCAGCATCGTGAGGTTGTTATCCAGCAGAGGTTGCTGTAATAGATGAACGTTGGTTGTGATCCGGGTCTCCCTCTCATTGATGGAAGCAATAAAATCACACAGAGCAATTTTCTCTTAGATAAAAGGCACCCACAACTCGGGTCCTCCAATCCACCCCCTTATATGCATTCCTAAATACCAAAATCATCATTACTCCGGCGTAAAGTCCGACAGAAAGGTTCCTCCTTCAAACTCCTCTCCTCAACCCATCCACCCCATAGTCCCACTGCTCTGCTGCTGCTGCTGTTGCAAAAACGGATTAAAACTGCCCTGCCCCATAACCTGCTGCTGCCCAGGCGCTTTAGGCAGCATACCCTGCGCGAACGCAGCAAACCCAGCACCACCACTCCCGGCACTACTCGCGTTGCTAAACGTAGACGCCTGAGACATGCCCGTAAACTGCGGCTGCTGCTGCTGCTGGAACGGCGAATTCGCGGATTGGAACGAGCCCTGAGTCTGTTGAGTTTGGAACGGGGATGGCTGGAATGCGTTTTGCATGCCGCCGCCTCCGAACGGCGATGTTGAGAGGCCCGTTGGTTGTTGCGTTTGTAGCATTCCAGCTTGGAAAGGTGAGGGACTGGGTTGGAAGGGTGAGGATGACGGTTGTTGGTATGGAGAAGCGGAAGGCTGGAATGGAGAGGAGGATGGCTGATAAGGTGCACCTGTTGGCTGCATCTGGCCGAAAGGTGAGGAATTCATGGCTGGGGGAGATTGCATGGCTCCAAATGGGTTCGTTTGCGTAAAGGACATCCCTCCGGTTGGCTGAGGTGGTATGGAACCGAATGGCGAAGAAGCACCCAATCCCTGGGACGGCGACTGAGCACCGAATGGGTTTGACGGTCCCAATCCAGTACCACCCATTGTCATTCCGGCGAATCCAGTCGTCAGCGACTGCACGTTGTTCATCCCACCGGGCATGGCACCACCCATACTACCCGCGAGCGGTGACGTTGCGGGAGAAAAAGCGTTCGTGCCAAAGGGGGATTGAGTTGTATTCATGCCATTGGCAAAGGGCGGAGGTGAGGTGGACAAAGGACCTTGCGCCCCGTTGGTATAGCCCATAGGGAACGGGTTGGTCGCTGGGAGTGAGGGGGCGAGAGGGGGGTTGGATGGGGTCGGGTTGGTCGTGCCCATTTGCAACGACATCAAGTCTTGTTCAAAGAGTGAAAGCTCTCGCTGGGGCGGCGCAGGTGGAGGAGCAGTGGTCGTAGTTGGTGCAGAGGTGGACGGAGTCGCTGTCGGCGCTGCTACACTTGCTGGTTGGGTCGTAGCAGGCACCGCGGAGGCCGCGGTAGACGTTGCAGCTCCTGTAGACGCAGACGGACCAGAACCCCACGAGAATCCTCCACCCATCGTCACAGCCCGTCCTTTAGCAGCAGCACTCGCAGCCGGCGGGGTCGTCGTAATGGACGGCACCCTGCCCAAGCCCAAGCCACCCGTCGCAGTCGACGGCCTCCCAGACGACGAAGGTCCCGACGGAGTAACCCCAACGCTCGTAAACTCGAATCCTTCCGTCGCAGTCGAAGGCCTCCCACCGGATTTGGCCACAGCCGCGTTCGGGGGAGTCGACCGTGCCCGATCCCGATTGCCCATCTGCAGCTCCCGCGTATGGCTCTGCATCTCGCTGAGGAAGCTGCTCGCGCTTGGAGACACGGCTTCGATCGCTTCGCGGATGTTCGGCCCCGGGTTGGGGACCGTTCCGACTTTTAATGGCGTTGTTCGATTCGTACGCACGTCTGGCGGCCGTCGACTGGTGCTGCTGCTTGATGGGGGATCGGAGCGTAATATGGATGATGACGAAGACTTCTCCTTTGCCGGCTCCCGCTTCATGAACGCCTTGTATTGATACTTGTTTCGGATGTAGGTTTCAATCTCGCTGTCTCGTTCTCCGTCTTCCATATTGGTGGGTGGGGGATTTCGTAGCGGGTCTGGATTGTACAGCTCGTTTGCCTTGGTATTGCCCATGTTCTTCATGCTCTGCACACGACCAGCGCAGTCAGTTAATCAGAAACCACTTTAGCTTAGTGTATAGTGGTGTGTAAAACGTACTTCAACTTGTTCCTTCGTCCATGTGTCTAGTGTTACGCTCTTTCTGCAACACGTTACGGTGAGCCTATATGGTCCCCGCCGCCTGAAAGAGGTGCTGCAAAGGACTCACACTTTGGAGATATGGGAGCCCAATTTGCGATGTGCAGTCGCGCATTGAACGCAGAGAAATATTCCCAAGTTCCAACTCGCCCATCTAGGAGCGGGGGACTGGCAATCGGCGCAGACATCTGTTTCCCAATTCGAAGCCGTGTTAGGACTTGGACTGCCCCCGAAATCGATGCTGGAGACCGCGCAAGGAGATGGATTGACTTACTATTTCCTGGTAAGGCTAGGAGTTCTGTTAAGACCCGTTTCTGCCTGTCTGCGGCGGATTTAGAAATGCTGCTCATTTGATGGAGGGTCGGGGGATGACGAAGGAGGCGGGTGGAAGGAGAGAAACGTTGGCCCGGGGAACTCCTGAGCGGACTTTTCACGGAGCTATGGAAACTCCTTTCGCTTTTTTATTTGTCGTTCCACCATCTGCAGCTTTCCTTCTTGGGCCGGACGACGACATCAGAACAGTCTTCTGACCGCATCTGGACTTATTGATTATCTCTCGGCCTACTTTGTGAATGTTTCTGTGTGCGCCCTTCCCCTCCCCGTGGGCGCAGGTGACCGATTCGCGACAACGCCGTTGAGGCTCAACATCAAATCTCTGTCACAACTAGCAAGCTCGACATCCGCCTAGAGCTTTGGAGAAATGATGGAAGTCATACTTCCAGTCGAAGGAATATGGCCGTAATAGTCCACAAGTCCTGGCCGGAGAAGGAGCTCCCTCTTTTGTCCTCATCAACGCCCGCCGTATCAAGAACTTTTCAATACATCGTCCGCCTTTCGTGGTGTCATTTTCGGCGAGACCGCCTTCTCCAACGAACGACTACACAGCCAGCGCAACTCGACAGCAAATTCGGGGCATACTCATACGAGAAGTCGACCACATGAAACAACGGGATGGATATGCAGCAGCAAAGGTGTTTGAAAATACAGTATGAAAGGACATACGCGCGGCGCGAAAAAGATATAACAACGATGTAGTAGGGGGGACGACCAAAAATCAGGTTCTGGGAGCAGCTCCCGGAACAGGGCGGGGCCGCCTTGGACGGTCGGATTGAACGACGGGAGGCTCAAGTTCGACGACGTTGAGGTTGCTAATAGCGCCAAAGTTGAGATGGTCAAGGAGAGCCTAGTGGGTGAAAATTCGTTCCAGTCAATATAAAACCCATTTCATCGAGGAAGACCAAGCCGCCGCCGCCGTACCTTGGTCTGAGGATCGACGGTGATTCCGCCTGCAGTATCAATAGCAGAGACCTCGGGCACGTAATTGTCCTTCCTCTCGCGCTCCTCTTCCTGAAGCTTGAAGGAAATACCGCGGACGGGTCCTTTTTGAATACGCTTCATCAAGTGAGTCGTGAAACCGGCGATCTTGTTGCGTAGTCGCTTGGTAGGGACGACGGCCTAAACAGGGTGGTGACACGCGTTCAGATATAGCTGCTCCGAATACGAGAGATTAAGCGGCTGGGACATACGACTTCATCGATGGTGCGCTTGTTGGTGTGGAAGTCGAGGGTGAGACGGGGGTAGCTGTCAAAGGGAACCCGTCAGTTACCAAAGTTCCGACCATCCCTTCAACACCATCGGCAGCTGCCACTCACTACTTCTCAATCAAGACGCGAGAAGCTCTCTTGACGGTCTTTGTTCGAACGCGGCCCTATTACGAGTATGCAGAACAGCCAGTGAGCGATCCGGTCAACATTGCAATTTCGTGGACCTTGATCCCGCCAACCCATGGAGAGTCTCCCCAACGTAGAGGAGGACCCACTCACCATGATGTTCTGCTAATGAAAGTCTTCTTCGTTGTCGTGACCGTTGGGAAAAGATGAAGCGTCGGGGATAAGTTGAAGGGAGAGGGGAAACGGAGACGCGGGCTTACAGTTTACAGCACCAATCCGCCACTCATTTCAGGGACTCACAACGATACCACAGTTCAAGTCCCAATTTCCGCATCCACTCTCTCTCTCCTCGACCACTTCAAGACTTCGTCGTCGACAACGTAAAAAGTCGCCTTCAAGGTACACAATCCTCCGCACAGCTTGTTTGAATCGTGCTTGAAGAAAGCGCGACACTCATTCGGAGCTCGTGTTTTAACGTCGATCTTTTCCTTGGGTTTCCAGTTCTCTCTTGTTATCTTTTTTTTTTAAACAAAACACCTAATCCAACGTTGTCGATATGGTCCGA
Source organism: Tulasnella sp. 424 (assembly GCA_019633425.1). NCBI lineage: Eukaryota > Fungi > Basidiomycota > Agaricomycetes > Cantharellales > Tulasnellaceae > Tulasnella > Tulasnella sp. 424. The sequence goes on from WSUB01000184.1 coordinate 16,324, forward strand.
GTATCAGTGTTGGTGCGTTAGGCCTTCTTAATCTGAAGCTGGGTACGACAGATCGTGACTGACGAGGAACCTCCCGACTTTCGTGATATCGACAGAACGACTGCTTGGTGGGTTGGGACATTGGCATCTCTTGCGAAAGGCGGCGCTGATGCGATCTCAACCTTTCTTAGAATGGCATTGTCAACGCCGAACGTAGGGGAAAGCGTCAGGTGCTTGTCCGACCGAGCTCAAAGGTCGTCGTCCGCTTCCTTCGCGTCATGCAGCGACACGGTGAGTGATCCCATCTCTTCGGAACACCACGCACACCACCCTCCTTCCCCATCCTCGGGATATAACTCCTGCAAGAGCTCCATGCCACCTCTTCCAGTTTTAAGCTCCCGAAATATCAACAATCACACCACTTCCTCGCTGAATTCCTTACACTCTTCATCCGAGCGCACCTCTCTTCCCATCGCTTTCGATGTCTTTACTTCAGCCGGGGCGGACAAAAATAGACCAATCTTACTGACATGTAATTGTTCGCTATAGGCTACATCGGTGAATTCGAATTGATCGACGACCACCGATCAGGGAAGATCGTCATCCAACTTATCGGGCGTCTCAACAAATGCGGTGTCATTTCTCCTCGCTACAACGTCAAGTCGTACGAGATCGAATCGTGGGTGAACAGGCTGCTGCCGTCTCGTGGTTTCGGTATCATCATCTTGGTGAGTCTGATCGTGCCCTCGACGCAGCGAATCGCGCTAACGGGTGCAATCGGATCGCATAGACGACGTCGAGCGGAATCATGGACCACGAAGAAGCTCGTCGAAAGAACGTCGGAGGGAAGATCCTAGGCTACTGCTATTAGACGCTTTGACTCCCGTCTGTGTGGTTCTTTGTTACTTTTTTGTACGATTTTTCGCTGTTCCTGTAGCTTGGTGAGATTATCATGCCCTTAAATCATGTATGTTTTCACCGTGTCGAGTCCTGGGATTATTACCATTTATCGAAATTCCTCCTTGGGTCACGCTGTTACCTCTTTTTCATGTCGGTGGTGAATCCTATCTGGGTGGTATTTAGCTTTTGACTTGGCTGGCAGGGTCCATTTAACCGGAATAGAACCGTGGGCAGGTGTCACTCTCAGTTGTCTCTCCCGTTCCTCCCGACTCACGCTCGGCGCAGCGACTTTCCCCATGGAGCATGCGCAGATGGGGATCTACCGTCCACATGAGCTATCCGCAAATGTCCTAATAGATCTTCATCCCCCGAACTTATATAGGAGGGGAGAGATACCATACAGCAGAAGATCGCACCGATTCTCCCCTCTCCTTTCCCCTCTAAACAACTAAAATACCATGGCTCGCGATCGCACCATCCACGTCCCACCAGCATCTCCAGCTGCTCCTTCCGGCATCCTCAAGGTCTCCGGGAAGGAACTCATCGGAGAAGATGGCAAACCCGTCATCCTTCGTGGTGCTGGTCTCGGTAATGTCGACCAACGTTTACGGCTGACTGAAGGTTGCTGACCTCAGAGACCATTGCTGCAGGTGGCCACCTCAACATGGAAAACTTCATCACGTACGTGCTATTGACTGAATTCTTCTTGGTATCGCCCCCTGACTGCTTGCTTGCTCTCTTCAGCGGCTACCCCGGTCACGAAAAGTTCATGCGCAAGGCACTGAAGGGCGTTCTCGGCGAAGAGAAGTATGACTACTTCTTCGACAAGGTAAATGGCATCCCCGGTCATCGGTTCCCGCCCCTCTCTCTTACTCTCAGCATATTAGTTCCTCGAATACTTCTTCACTGAGAAGGACGCGCAATTCTTCGCTTCTCTCGGCTTCAACTGCATCCGGTACGATCTCCGAAACTCACACTAGTAGCAGAACTGATACTGACGATACGCGTTCTTTGTTACTTAGCATTCCCCTTAACTACCGGTACGTATAGCTGAAAGCGTCTAGGGTCAGAGGGACTGACCAGAAGACCTCACCGCTTACTTCAGACACATTGAAGACGATGCTAACCCAGGTACCTATTTTGACACATCTCCGCATCACTGTGGTATGCTGACCCCGCCGTCAGGTGTCTTCCTGGAGCGCGGCTTCCAGTGGCTCGATCGCGTCATCAACCTTGTAAGCTTCCAACCTCATTTGTGGAGGTTCAATACGCTGACATCGGTTTCAATAGTGCGCTGCCGAGGGAATTTACACCATCATCGGTAAGGAGACCAGTGCCGCATCATCAAAGATACGAGTCCTGAGCCCAGGGCTCCTTTTCAGATCTTCACGCCGCTCCCGGTGGACAGAACGGTGACTGGCACTGCGGTACGTTTTTCTCATTGCTTCGCGGATGCAGACCTATTCCTTACGCAGCATAATCAGATACCGGTATTCACATGGCTTTCTTCTGGGAGTACGTCGAGTTCCAAAACCGCACCATCGCTATCTGGGAGGAACTTGCTAGGCGGTACAAGGGAAACACCTGGGTGGGTGCTTGACCCTGAGGGGTCCCTTTGCCCCGGAGTACGTTCCCTGACAGTCCTAATCTACCTCCCTATGTGATGATTCGTTCAGGTTGCCGGTGAGTGAAGAAAAGTGTTACCTGACGGCATGGACGCAGGCTCTGACATCGTCATCTTTGAAAGGCTTCAATCCCTTGAACGAACCCTGCGACGAGGAGCATTACCGATTACTTGCATTCTACGAACGCGTTGAGAAGGCCATCCGAGCAATCGACCCTGACCATATCCTCTTCTGGGATGGCAATACCTTTGCTGTACGTCTCCCAACCCAACCACTCACGCGCTCCCGTTCCTGTTCTAACCCTCTCTTGCGTTCAACCCAAAATCAGGCCGATTTCTCCAAGTGCGTTACTTTATCACCTTTGTCACGAACTTAAACTTAACCGGAATTTTTTTTTTCAACAGGTTCGGAGACCCACTTCCAAACTCGGTCTACGCCGTTCACGACTACTCCACATTTGGCTTCCCGGGCTCTGAAGTGTACAAGGGTACCCCCGAGCAGAAAGGTAATAAAGATTCTCTGGGATCTCTCGGGCCATTTCCCATTAACTGATTCGATCAAACTTGTTCAATTTTAGCCAAGATGCTTCGGTCGTACGAGCGCAAGACTGCTTACCAGGACAAGATCGGTGGTCATATCTGGAACGGTACGTGAATGCCAACATACGCTCCCATCTCTGCTTATGCGGTAGACTGACGTGCTTCTCTTTGTTGAAATGCGTTTAGGTGAATGGGGTCCAGTGTACGCCAGCCCTTCCGACGGACCCGACTGGGAATCGATCAACGAGGACCGCTACCGCGTCTTGAAGGATCAGTTGGCAATCTACGAAGAGCGAAAGATCTCGTGGAGCATCTGGTTGTACAAGGTACGCAAAAATACTTCACTCCTTGAGGTCGGAAAGCTAAGACCTTCCCCCACGGCAGGACATCGGCTTCCAAGGAATGGTCTACATCTCACCCGACACGCCATACATCAAGCGCCTCAAACCCTTCCTCGAGAAGAAGAAACGTCTCGCGGCGGACGAATGGGGATGCGACGTCTCAACCGTCGACCACATCTTCAAGCCCGTCGACAACTGGCTCCTCGAGGAAGTGCCCGGCATCAAGAAGCGCTACCCGCCGATGTGGAACGTCACCACCCACGTCGGTCGCCTCCTCCGCAACATCCTGCTCTCCGAGGAACTTTACCCCGAGTACGCCGAGTACTTTAGGGACTTGAGCTTTGAGGATTTGGAGGAGTTGGCTGCGAGCTTCAAGTTTGAAAATTGCGTACAGCGACAAGGGTTGAACGATGCTATCAAGCCCAAGGCCTAAGTATTCAAAAAAAAAGTTTTGTTAAATCAATGTGTACTCTCAGATTGTATAGTCACCCAGAAATGTTTATTCCGGCTTATGGAAGAGTAATTTGCAATGCGTCCCGTGCCTTTCTAGCGACTGAAAAAATGCGGCCATGAGAACCAGATCTGCGGTTTTGTTGGCTATTCGAAGCATGCAATCATTGGTGAAATACGTGCCAATGTTTAATAAATCGAGTTAAACGCTGCGTCGCTTCAAAGGCGGAAAAAAGCACGCAAACTCTAAAGCAGTCATTCAGATTACAAGTTCAGACAAATCAACGTCCGACCCATGATCAACGTCCTCACAAACCGATAGACTTTAAACCCATCTGCAGCCGTAAACACCTCCATCCACCTATACTGACTATCTCATATCGGAACGCCACGAGAGCAGAGTGCGAATTCATGGTATTTAGGCTGTGATCTTCGCATAAGGGCATTTGCATTGGAGGGACAGGTGGTGTTGGGCGAAGTCGGCTGGGGTGGGCATGGGCATGCTTGAGCCCGACCGAGCAGTGGGCTGTGGCTCAAGCTCTGTAAACGGGGTCTATCCCCCCCCTAGGGGTTAGTTCCCAAGTGACACTTCGCGTATATCCAAGACGCGGCCAACCCCAAAAGGGAAGGTTCCTGAGGCGTTCAGCCCAGCAAGCGGGGTTGAGCGAGGCTAAGCCTCTGGGCTCGAGCTCGGCCCCACCGCCTGAGCTGGCCCGGGAGGCCGACTCTGGCACAACACTAGGTGCAGGGATGGTCCGGTTGTCCGAGCTTTCCTCTGCGAAGCCGGGGCCTTGGTCATCTTCGTGCTCGCTCTCTGTGTCGTGGTGTATTTGCAAATCGTCCATTTCAGAAGGCTTGCCCAGGGACGTGTTGTCGGGCTCAAACAATGCTTCAGGGGTCATTGAAGATGGAATATAAAGTTCTGGAGCCGCTCCTAGATGATACGGCGTCGGTCTGGCGGGTTGTTTCAATAATCTGAAGGAGTCCGACGATGTTCAGCTAAAGCGTAGCGGACGGAATCCTGGAGGGACGCACAACCTCTGTCTCTTCGGAGCCCTCAAAATTGAAGTATCGACAGCTTCTGCCTTCCTCTTAGGCATAGAAATAACATTGGACTGAGAGGAAATTGGGGCATGCGGCTCTCCAACGAGCCCAGTCCTAAGGTATAACAGCAGTCTGAGGAAGAACCGCGAATCGAGGTTGGGATGAGCTCACCGAAGGGAGCTGGATACGATATTTTGCGAGAGGTTTCGGGTGGATGTTTGAAGGGCTACGGCTTTCGGCTCAACTATTGGGTCAGAAAGACTTCGAAGAATGTGGGCCATGGACGGGCGCTCTACCGGGCTGTCCGACCAGCACTTCGTGGCTTCGCTCCAGAATCGCAAATACGTCGTGCCATCAGGTGCCGAGGACGGTTCCAAGGGTGGTCGCAGGCCGGAAAATAAGACGCCCGCAATGATACTACCGGTACTGTGGTGGTCGGAATAGGGTACTTTCCCACTCAGGACCTTTAGGACATGATAATGAATCAGAGGGAACTCCAAGAAGGCATAAAGGACTAAAGCACCTCGTAGATAGTGATGCCAAATGCGTACACATCACTTCGAAGACTTTTGGAAACACCTCTCAAGATTTCCGGACTTTGCCAGGGTGTGCTTCCGGCCCCTTTCAAAGCTGTTGCTGTGCGCGCATCGACATGTCTTGCCAGACCAAAGTCACAAAGCCGAGCGTGATGATCCGAAGCAACTAACACATTGTTTCCTTTGACATCGCCGTGAACGATCCCAGGCTCGAACTGGTGGAGGTATGCCAAACCCTCGGCAATTTCGATAACCTAGCAAATTGATCCGCGAACCGTCAATGGGCGATCCAAGCAGGAAAACGGTGATGGAGGATACAAGAATCTGGAACAGTGACCCGACTTACTAAGCGCCCTCTATCAGCATCGGGGAAGCTCTGCAGGTAGCTAGGGAGAGACCCGAATTCGGCAAGTGGCGAAACAAAATAGATCATCTCATCGACCGTATATAAGCCCAAAAACTTCAAGATGCGCGGGTGGTTCAGTTTAATCCACACCCTGGCTTCAATTTCTATTAGCTGTATGAGTGAGAAGCGGTTACATAAATAAAACGAGGTGGCTCAGTCTAAATCCAGGTCAACGACTTGAATTTTGAGAACGCTTACCCCCATCATGGCTTCAGTATAGTGGCTATCTCGAGGTCTTTTCAAAGCTACTTTACCCGCAATCGGGTGTGTACCAGTGAACAGGTCACAGAAAGCGCCGGAAGTATTAACACGCCCGGCGGTGTCGATGGCGATCGTCCCTTCCAGAGCAAATCGTGGTGGTTGGGTGGATTCCGTCATTGAGGCGAGTGCTTTGAGCTCGGCGGCGCTCTAATGCGGGCTGGAAGGCGGACTGGTGGTTGTAAATAAGCTAGCTGCTCTGCAGTGCGGGAGCCATGAGGGCCGTGGAAGAGTTGCCAGATTGCGGCATTTGAAGTTTGACTTCACTTGTTCACGTCGCTAGCGCCCGCCCTGTAAAGAAACCTAGAAATGACGAGCTATTTGATTTTTAAGGATGTATAATAGCACCAGGGCCATAAACAGCTCACCTTAACGGGTTTTTCTGATAGGCAACTGCTCGCGGTGGGTCAAGTTGGGCGACCCCGAGGCTTCCGCATAATCCTCTCGCTGGAGTGTGCAAGGATGCTCTCATGAACTGAACAAACGTGGGCACATATGAGAGCTAGATCTACAGTATCATTGACTATCTCGAAGCATGCGATCATTGGTGGTGGTAAAATACATGTCAATGTTTTATGTAAATTGCATAAAAGTCGAGTTCAACATTGCGTCGTCGCAGCCAAAAAAGAAGAGTCCATCACCATCCACTGCAGTTTAGATCACAGGTTCAGACACATCCACATCCAACTCCTAGCCAACGTCTTCGGGACCCGATTTCCTCGCAAGCCGATTCCTGGCCACGGCTGTGGACCAGGTCTCCTTCCCCTAAATCTCTGTCCGTTCGATATTCGTCAGGCACCGTTGTCTGTGTTTGTCTTTGCTGCGCGGGTTGGTGTCCTCTGCTGCCCCGCCCCACGGATGTACCTACCTACCTACCTACCTACCTACCGCCTGGCCGCTCTCCTCCCTGATCTGAGCCTACATGCTCTGTCCTTTGCCTTTCTTCGTTCACCAGCACCTCTTCCATCCCCTTCCATTAAAAGCTGCCGCCCGCTCAGGATAAGACACAAGCCTATCGCTTTGTGGATGCCCCTTGCCTCAGTCGATCAATCTCTTAAAGCGGCCGGACAGTTAGACTTCAGCATCGGCGAGTTTGTGTGGGCCTCGAAGTTAAGAAAATGAGTCGTTGGGCTCAGGTCCATCTACTCCTTCCGCTGCTCTCGGCCGCACGCAATGGGATGGCCGTAGGTTCTATCATCTATGCGACTTAGTATCTACCGAGATCAAGCGACCCCCGTTCGTCTCTAGACCGCCGCAACCACGCTTTCTCAACCATCTTCTTCGCCTCCGCAAGTGTCGAGCCGGGCCGGGACTCACTCGGGCCTCTCCCACTCTCTGTGGTGAGTGTATTTGAATCCCAGACACAGATGAAGGCCGACTACGACCTCAGCTCCTTGTTGGGTTCGTGGATATGTTGATTTCTGGCATTCAAGGAATTCCACTAGTAGTAAAGTCTGTTTCTGGAGAGATACACATTATGGTGCGCATGAAGGATGCCTTTGAGACAGGAATCTCTGAGGTTTGAGTGTGCGGACTGAATCGGAAACCCGGAGAAATTGCCGTGGCCAGGACGGCGCGGAGCGCAATGGTTTAAGCACTAATCCCACCTTCAGCTGAGGCACCTCCATCCACGAATACGTAGGGCCGATCCCTCATATCCCTCAAAATCCCATTCACGTACGCCGTCCTATCCGCGTCCATCTCGTCGATGCCCAGCAAGTTCCACCCGACTAACACGGTCCTCGTCCTCCGAATCGCAGTCGTAGTGAACCTCAAAAAAACACCACGGAGAACTGATGCTCCGCTTGTAACGATATGCCCCTCGTCGAATTGTATTACATTCGGTATTTGTGGATCATGTCAAATGGAACGCCCCGAGAGCAGAGCGCGAACTCTTGGTAGTTGAGGTGGCTGTGTTCTTTGCGAGAGAGGTCGTGCATGGGAGGTGTGGGGCGAGGTAAAGTCCAGTTGTCCGGGTCCTGCTCTTGTGATGGCGTGGCCTGGGTCGTCCTCCTCGTACTCGATGCCCGAGCCCATAGGATCTTGCCAAACGACTCCCTCGTCGGAGGATGAACTGCTCCCCGGACCTCCATCGGACGCTGCGTCTTCTTCGCCCTCGTCCTCGTCGGAATAGCCAAAGTCCGCTGGAGCACCACACCCAACGCAGTACCCATCCAAATCAAAGTCCGCCCCGCACGCCTCGCACACGTCCAGGTCGCCCTCGTCATGCCCAATGTAGTAATCTTCCACTTCTTCATCGTCCTCGCCATAGTCGTCCGCGCCCGCAAAGATTCCGTGCCACGGATCATCGCTCACAGCTGACAATGCTGACGCTGTAGGTGCGGAGCCGGGTAACGGTGCAGGCTCTTCCTCCGGCTCGGTTCCGAGCGCTTCCACGACCGCTTTGACGAAAAAGACTTGGACGGGCCTCGAGTGTATTTTAGCGCGGCAATGTGGACAAGTCTTGCGGTTTCGCGAACCACCGTCCTCATCCTCGTTATCCCGCTTAGACTGGAACCACTCTTGCAAACAGGTGAGACAGCATACGTGCCCGCACGGGCTTAACGCGTAAGGTTTGTGCATGAAGCCAGCGCAGATATGGCACATGAGCGCTTCTTCGATGGCGGATAGCTTAGACTGAGCCTACGCGGGTGTGTGGCGAGGCCATTGGTCGGCGAACAGAGGAAGGACACAGAGGTTAAAAAGAAAAAGAACACCTACTTCGTTATTCTTCGTCTTGAGCGATTGTATTCAGCTGCCTGGTCGGCAACTTCCTATTATGTGACTGAAGCAAAGGAAACATGCGGTGTTACCAAATATTACACTCCCTTGAGCCCGGGGTTGGTGACGTCCCAAGAACCCACCTTCCTCAATCGGTCCATGTCAGCTTTTAGGTGAGATTTTGCATGAGATGCGCTCCGATGTGGTGAATTAATGTGTGATGCCGAGTACGTACATAGCAAGGACTGGGGCATCAATAGAACTATCTAACTCAAAGCTCTCTCTTCTCATGCCCCTCTTTCTTCGCTTATTCTCGCTTGGATTAACACTGCCGCGCCAGCTCCCATGGTTCAGGGTGCTCCCGCCGGTAGCGTTCAGATCTGCGGAGGTATTTAAGAGCAAATAGTTTAACGTCACCCTTTACTAAGTGATTGTTGGTGCAATTTACTTCTCCTGAACTGGGCCTCAGTTGGACAGGAAGCACCGAACGCCCAGCTCCCAAGACGTGTGTTTGTATAAATATCTACTGTTGCGCAGTAAGAATTCTCACCAGAAGGTCAGAGGCAAAGCTGATATTGTATTTCTGATCGTTACAGTGCTTGTGAAAGTAGTTTCAAATCTCCCGGGCCCGCTCCTTGGATTGGCCTTGAGGGCGCATGATGCAACAATGTTTGATGAGAAATTCAAATTAGCTCTCCTATTTGAAAACCGAACGTCAGATTATGCTCGGCCTATCGGAAGCAAATACAGCTACCTTCAATAACGCTGCGATAGCTAGCAGGGCGCTGCAACGCTATTCAGCAAAACCTGATAAATGATGCCAAGCTGCTCGCTTCGCTGAACCATCGTGGTCCTCTGTTCTCTCAGCCCATCGACCTCCTTCGCAACAGGGTCGTCACTGATGGAGCTGGGTAACGGTCCCAGCGGCGATCCGTTCGGCAACGGGAATAAGTGAGCCAAAGGGAAACCTTCGGCGGCGGCCTCAGGCACAGCTGGAAGAAGTCCGGATGATCGAAGGAGAGAAGTGAGCGCGATGAACGTCCCCGTACGACCGACCCCTGCGCTACAATGGCAGACGATTGGCCTTGGCGTCGCGTTTGGAGTAAAGGCTGCGTTGGTCTCTTGAACTACTCGAACCAAGTGAGCGAGTTCATCGGTGTTTGTTGGGATCCCTTGTTCCGGCCACCCCTCATAGCCGACGTGCTTGATCTCGACCACTTCTGGCGTGGGGTAGGTCAATTGCTTGAGAACAACAGTTCTAACGACGCAGTCGGCATCAGCGACGAATTCCTCTGATTTCAATGTGACCTGTATGGGTGGGAGATCGGAGCGGCCGCTTTCGGGGTAGAAGAACAGAGGAGCCGAGGATGGTGTTTCGGGGATGTATTGGTCCGCTTTCCGGATTCCATTCTCGATCATTGGGGTAAGCTGAACGATAGATGTCGGGCGGAGTGGTTCGGGTTGACGAGAAGTAAATAGTGAGAGGAAGGCGTGAGTCGTACTGAGTAAAGGTGCCTGCAAGTATGGTCGAATTTGGTCATCGGTGTTCTAAACAGGAGTCTCAACGCAAGGCTCGGCTCACCTGCGTCGCGATCCACCAAGCTTTACCTTCGACTTCGCGCACCCAGCTCGCATTAAGGTACCTTCCAGATTCCCCATTTACCGGCCCTACGAGGACCCGATTGCGGTCGTATGGCTCGATGTTGCTGTATCGATTTCGGGTCCGGTTTGCCGGAGTACTGGCTACGCTCACAGAGTAGAACGCAGGGCCACCACTCCCAAACTTTAAGAGCTTCTTGAGACTATTTATTTTCGGTTCCAGCTGCTGGAGCCTAGGCGGGATCTCATCCTCCCTCGAAGCTTTCTGTCGGGCGGCTTCTCGTTCCATGAGGATCGAGTAAACGACCCCCAACTGATGCGCCGATACTTGCCCAGTGGTGAGCCACTTGGGTGGCGTTGTCGTCAGACAGATCTGGTGAGTGTAGTGCAGAGGGTTGTGGTGGGAGGATGGACTGCTTCCTGGACCTCCATCCCTAAGGTAAAAGCTCAGCCTGCGGTGAAGTCGCTAATCGAGGTGGAGGTTGAGCTCACCGAACCAAGCTGGCTGCGGTTTCTTGCGCGGCGCTTTGGATGGACGATTGATGGATTGAGGTTTTCGGCTCAACTATTGAGTTAGAAAGAGCCTGGAGAACGTCGGTCATGGACGGACGCTCAGCCGGGCGGTCCGTCCAACACCTAGTGGCTTCGGTCCAAAATCGCAGATATAGTGTGCCATTAGGAGCGGCGGGTGGGTCTAATGGTGGTCGTAGGCCTGAAAATAGGACGCCCGCGATGATACTACCGGCACTGGGACGGTCATAATAGGGTACTTTCCCGCTTAGGACCTTTAGGACAGTTATGGAATCAGCGGGGAGTCCAATAAGTCAAAGAGCATAAAGGACTAAACTACCTCATATATTGTGATTCCGAATGCGTACACATCGCTTTGAAGACTTTTGTGAGCACCATCTCTCAATATTTCCGGACTTTGCCAGGCTGTGCTTCCAACCCCTTTCAAACCTGTCGCAGTGCCCGCATTGACGTGCCTTGCCAGACCAAAGTCACAAAGTCGGGCGTGATGATCGGAGGCAATTAAGACGTTGTACGCTTTGACATCGCCGTGAACGATCCCCGGCTCGAACTGATGGAGGTACGCTAAACCCTCGGCAATTTCGATCACCTAAAGTAAAGTAACCCGCACACTGTCAATGGGATATCCAGGTAGTAAATAGGGGAGAGGGAATATAGGGATCTAGAACAGTGACCCAACTTACCAAACGTCCTCTATCAGCATCGGGGAAGCTGTGCAGGTAGCTCGGGAGCGACCCGAATTCGGCAAATGGCGATACAAAATATATCACCTCATCGACCCTATATAAGCCCAAGAACTTCAGGATGCGCGGGTGGCTCAGCTTGATCCACACCCCAGCTTCACTCTCTATTAGCTATATGAGTGAGAAGCGATTTTAAACGTTCATGAATAAAACGAGGCGTCTCGGTCTAACTTCGGGTCGACGACTTGAATCCGAAAACGCTTACCTTCATCGTAGCGTTACTATATGTACTATCTCGAGGCCTTTTCAAAGCTACTTTACCCGCGATGGGGTGCGTGCCAGTGTACAGGTCACAGAAAGCGCCCGAAGTATTAACACGCCCGGTGGTGTCGATGGTGATCGCCCCTTCTAGAGCAAATCGTGTTGGTTGGGCGGATTCCATCATTGAGGTGAATGGTTTGAGCTCGGAGGCGCTCTAATGAGGATTGGAAGGGGGACTCGGATGTTGGTTGTAACTAAGGTCTGTGTGGAAGAGCTGTATTTCGCTTCACTTGTCCACCTCACCAGGACCCCCGTCACCGACTTACGTCGTCAGGCAATACTCGCACACAAGACCCCAACACAAGGGGAAAGTGGTGATGTTCCGGCGGCAATGGATGATCATTTCCCACACATCCCCCGCATGTTCGGATTCCGGACATTAATTGCCAACTTCCCTTTGTGCATCGTGCAAAAAAAAATCAATTAAAAGATTGTTTGACCAGTTGAAATCGTCCACGCCCCCCTGTCTCCGCTGCCGATGTTGCCGGCGATACCGCAGCTGATTTTAAATCCTCTCATTGGAGTGTGCATGCAAGGATGCTCTCGCGGACCGACCAAAAACGCGTGCATGAGAACCAGATCTACAGTTTCATTGACTAGTTCGAAGCATGTGATCATTGGTGGTAAAATACATGTCAATGGTTTTTAAAATGCATAAAAGTCAAGTCCAGACATTGCGTCGTCGCAGCAAAAAATAAACGAAGGTACATCACCCATCTAATGCAGTTTTGAATCACAGGCTCAGACACATCCACGTCCGACCCATAATCAACATCTTCAGGACCCAACTTCCTCACAAGCCGATAAACGCTAATCCCACCTCCAGTCGTAGGCACCTCCATCCACCGATACGGCCGATCCCTCATATCCCCCAAAATCCCATTCACGTACGCCGTCCAATCCACGTCCGTCTCGTCAATGCCCAACAAGTTCCACCCGACCCACACGGTCCTCGTCCTCCGAATCGCGGTCGTAGTGAACCTCAAAAAAACACTGGCGGAGAACTGATGCTCCGCTTGTAAAGAGATGCCCCGAGTCGAATCGTACTGCATTCGGTATTTGTGGATCATGTTGAAGGGAACACCGCGAGAGCACAGAGCGAATTCTTGGTGGTTGAGGCGGCTGTGTTCTTCGCGCGAGAGGTCGTGCATGGGAGGTGCGGGGCGGGGTAAGGTCCTCCTCTGTGATGGCGTGGCCTGGGTCATCCTCCTCGTATTCGATGTCCGAGCCCATAGGATCTTGCCAAACGACTTCCTCTTCGGAGGATGGACTGCTCCCTGGACCTACATCGGACGCTGCGTCTTCTTCGTCCTCGTCCTCGTCGGAATAGCCAAATTCCGCTGGAGCACCACACCCAACGCAGTACCCATCCAAATCAAAGTCCGCCCCGCACGCTGGGACAGGGCCTGGAGGGAGAACGGGGTTAGCGGAGTTTGTTGGGGTTTTTTCCTTTTTTTTGTCTTTCCACATCAACACGACATAAAACGGCATTTCCAACGCCTCGAACACGTCCAGGTCGTCTTCGTCATGCCCGATGTAATAATCCTCCACTTCTTCATCGTCCTCGCCATAGTCTTCCGCATCCGCAATGATTCCGTGCCACGGATCGTCGCTCACAGCTGACACCGCCGACGCGGTAGGTGCGGAGCCGGGTAACGGTGCAGGATCTTCCTCCGACTCGATTCCGAGCGCCTCTACGATCGGTTTGACGACAAAGCCGTGGGAGGGCCTCGACCGTATCTTGGCGCGGCAATGCGGACAAGTCTTGCGGTTCCGCGAACCACGTCGTCGTTATCCCGCTGAGACTGGAACCACTCTTGCAGACACGCAAGATAGCATACACAACCGTAGGGGCTTAACGCATAAGGTTTTTGCATGACGCCAGCGCAGATCTGGTACATGAGCGCTTCTTCGATGGCGCATAGCTTGGATTGAGCCTACGCGTGTGTGGCGACGGTCGGCACAAAGGAAGGATGCAGAACTTTAAAGGACACGTACTTCGTTATTCTTCGTCATAAGCGATTGTATTTCAGTTGGCTGGTCGGCTACTTCTATTATGTGATCGCAGCAAAGGAAAAGATGCGGTGTTATTATGTATTACACTCCCTCAAGCTCATGGGTGGTGACGTCGCGAGGACTCACCTTCCTCGATCGGTCCATGTCAGCTTGTAAGTATGATTTTGCACGAGATGCGCTCCGATGCGGCGAAGCCAGTTTCTAATAATAGAAACCGCGACGATGAGCTTTTACATTTGTGCCAACGCGCGCGCGCCCGAAAGGGGGTTGGGCTCACTCGTTTCAACGCCGCTACAGTATCTCCCTTTCCAGCTTTGGAATCTTGAACTTGTCATGCCTCGCCCCGCTATCAGAGGAAGGCGAATACTGCACCTCAATGACCGAGGGAGTCGCGTCTTTCCTGGAATGGACGCCGACGCTGACGAGGTTCCCGCTGTGCTGCTGCGAGTGCGATTGTCCTCAATACAGGGCGTTCTAGCCTACGTCGGAGTCGCTGACGACGTAGATAGTAGGAGACGAAGTCGTGCCGTTAAGGTTGATGTTACGAATGGGGGACGTGATGCGCTCGACGTCGGATAAAGTCGCAGCAGGCGTGTTCGAGCTTAAACTGGGGAAGATGAGGAGGATAGGACCGATAGGTCTCCAAGTCGCGACCCTGATTTTCCTGTCGGCCGGGAAGAAGAAGAAGTTCCGGGGAATGCATCTGGAGGAGCGTTTTTTTTTTTTTTGCCCTTTGAGCGAGTGTTGCTAGCCATTAACCTTTCAGTCGTTGAGCGAGTGGCGAGGATGAACGATGGGGTACACTCAGGACTGTTTGCAAATCGCGACCAATGGAACAGGGTCGTTCGCTCTCACGGGCGTTATTCAACGAGCAAACCGTGCCAACCCCGCGCACGCCACCACCTCCATCTCGCACCTTAGTACTCTGGATGCCTGACCCAATTTCAATATGGACATGGGACTCGGAAACGCGGGGATACGACTCTCTTGAAGCATTGTACCTGATGCACGATGTTGAAAACGGCATGTTGACAACTGTTTGCCGCGGTGGAATTTCAGCATCCGTCTCTTTGACAAATGTATCCGAGGCTAAAAATCCAGCGTAAAACTCGGAAGAGAGGTCCGGCCATGGAATAGCTAGATATTTGGTACGTCTTGAATCCATTTTGAGCGGAATTTCGCGGATGGTAGTACCCCCTGACCAGGAGTTACATAAGCAGAAAACCTATCTGACCAATTCCGTAAGATCTGCGAGAATGGGGCGTAGTGAGTTTATGTTAGTTGTGACACCTTTCGAGATGCATCGCATGGGCAGTGACGTCACAATACCACCAACGGAATATCGTCTCACTACCCTCAACATCCATCTACCGCTCTACAACATCCACACACACGTCCTTAGCAGCTTACTCGTCATAGGAGCTCTTCGTATGCGTTCCCCGGTCATACACCACCCTCCTTCAAGACTGGAAAGACTTTGTACCCCGCACGTGACATCGGTCGGCCCGTCAGCAGCGTGAACGAAAAATCTACCATCTGAGACCCACTGTGAATTCGATTTTGTCATTGTTAGAGGTGGAACAGCGGCGATGGTCTTACCGAATCGGTTGACCGAAAGGAGTGACTTCAAAGTTTTGGTGATCGAAGCTGGAAAGAGGTACGTCCCCGTGACAACCTCTACACTCAAAGTGCGAGGAGACACTCATATCAATAATCAATTAGTCTCGTACCTCCAGCGGACGCACCTAACTCTCGTCTGTTCGACTGCCTGTCCTCAGCGTAACCTTTGTGAGGGTATTCACCGCTCGTTCTCTATAGCTTGGCAGGCATTTTCTGGGTTCAAACGTACTGCACCTTCAAACACCACAAGTTCAAAATGAAACAATAACCGCGACGCATCGCGGTTCCGCATCTCGAGCTCTAGGATAATCATGCCTTCACAAGACATGGGTAAATGTTATATTCCTATAGCTGGACAATTTGGCCAGCATCATTGGCGGTCTGCATCGGTAGGGCAATCTGGCAAGCTGCCGGGCTGACGCTGCCCTCTAAGCTATCCTCCTTCAAAATATCTGATATGAAAGAGCTCGTACTATATGATGTAGAAGTGCATAAATAAATGAATATCATGGCCGATTTTTAGCCCGCTAGCCAAAAAAACGCTCAGAGCATGAGCCAATCGCGCTTCATCCCGGGCCAGGAGCTTTATGAGGGAGAAGGGGTTTCAAAGGTTCAACAATAAAACGAGGTGTCTCAGTCTAAATTTGGGTTGACGGCTTTTATTTGAAAACGCTTACCTCCATCGTAGCGCCACTATAGCTACTATCTCGAGGCATTTTCATAGCTACTTTACCCGCGATGGGGTGTGTGCCAGTGTACAGGTCACAGAAAGCGCCCAAGGTATTAACACGCGCGGTGGCGTCGATAGTGATCGCCCCTTCTAGAGCAAATCGTGTTGGTTGGATGGGGTCCGCCATTGAGGTGAATGGTTTGATCCCGGAGGCGCTCCAATGAGGATTGGAAGGCGGGTTGGTGGTCGTAACTAAGCCCGCTGCACTGCAGTGTGGGAGCCATGGGGCCGTGGTGGGAATTTGATCGACTCACCTCACGCATGGCCAGCGCCCACCCTGCATATGGTCCTAGTGAGACTAGAAATGCCGAGCGGTTATTTTTGGGATGTACGGTAGCAGTAGAGTCATAGATAGCTCACATTTCTGATGTGCAACTGCTCGCTGTGGGTCTGGGCTAGCCGAGGCTCCCGGCTCCCGGCTTCCGCACAACCCTCACGATATACTTATCCGATCGTGCTGAGATGCTCTCGCGCCGGACCCGACAAACGTGTGCACGAGAACCAGATCTACAGTTTCATTGACTATTCCGAAGCATGTGATCGTTGGTAGTAAAATACATGTCATGGTTTTTTAAATGCATAAAAGTCGCGTCCAGCATTGCGTCGTCGCAGCAAAAAAACGAAGAGTACATCACCCATCTAATGCAGTTTTAGATCACAGGTTCAGATACATCCACATCCGACCCATAATCAACGTCTTCGGGACCCAACTTCCTCACAAGCCGATAAACGCTAATCCCACCCCCAGTCGTAGGCACCTCCATCCACCTATACGGCCGATCCCTCATATCCCTCAAAATCCCATTCACGTACGCCGTCCCATCCACGTCCATCTCGTCGATGCCCAACAAGTTCCACCCGACCCACACGGTCCTCGTCCTCCGAATCGCGGTCGTAGCGAACCTTAAAAAAACACTAGCGGAGAACTGATGCTCCGCTTGCAGTGATATGCCCCGAGTCGAATCGTACTGCATTCGGTATTTGTGGATCATGTCGAAGGGAACGCCGCGAGAGCACAGAGCGAACTCTTGGTAGTTGAGGTGGTTGTGTTCTTCGCGCGAGAGGTCGTGCATGGGAGGTGCGGGGCGGGGTAAGGTCCAGTTGTCCGGGTCCTCCTCTGTGATGGCGTGGCCTGGGTCGTCCTCCTCGTATTCGATGTCCGAGCCCATAGGATCTTGCCAGACGACTTCCTCGTCGGAGGATGGACTGCTCCCTGGACCTCCATCGGACGCTGCGTCTTCTTCGTCCTCCTCTTCGTCGGAGTATCCAAAGTCCGCTGGGGCACCGCACCCAACGCAGTACCCGTCCAAATCAAAGTCCGCCCCGCACGCCTCGCACACGTCCAGGTCGTCCTCGTCATGCCCGATGTAATAATCCTCCACTTCTTCATCGTCCTCGCCATATTCGTCCGCGTCCGCAAAGATTCCGTGCCACGGATCGTCGCTCACAGCTGACACCGCTGACGCTGTAGGTGCAGAGCCGGGTAATGGTGCGGACTCTTCCTCCGGCTCGATTCCGAGCGCTTCGACAACAGCTTTGACAACAAAGACTTGGACGGGCCTTGAGCGTATTTTGGCGCGGCAATGCGGACAAGTCTTGCGGTTTCGTGAACCACCGTCTTCGTCCTCGTTATCCCGCTGAGACTGGAACCACTCTTGCAAACATGTGAGACAGCATACGTGACCGCACGGGCTTAACGCGTAAGGCTTGTGCATGACGCCAGCGCAGATCTGGCACATGAGCGCTTCTTCGACGGCGGATAGCTTGGACTGAGCCTACGCGGGGTGTGTGGGGACGGAAATGGTCGGCGAACAAAGGAAGGACGCAAAGCTTTAAAGGGACACGTACTTCGTTATTCTTCGTCTTGAGAGAGTGTATTTCAGCTGCCTGGTCGGCGACTTCCTATTATGTGACCGAAGCAAAGGAAAAATGCGGTGTTACCATGGATTACACTCCCTCGAGCTCGTGGGTGGTGACGTCGCGAGGACCCACCTTCCTCAACCGTTCCATGTCAGCTTGTAGGTGAGGTTTCGCATGAGATGCGCTCCGATGTGGTGAAGCCAGTTGCTAATAACAAAACCGCGACAATGAGCCTTTTACATTCGTGCCAACGCGCGCGCGCCCGAAAGGGGGTTGGGTGGGGGTCAGGCTCACTCGTTTCAACGCCGCTATCTCCCTTTCCAACTTTGCAATCTTGGACTTGTCATACCTCGCCTCGCTGTCAGAGGAATACGAATGCTGCATCTCGATGACCGAAGGAGTCGCGTCTTTCCTGGAATTGAACGCTGAGGCTGACGAGGTCCCTTTGTCTGGGCTCCTTGGTGGCTTCATGACGAGACGTGCTGTCGGTGTGTCCTGGTGGTGGTGTTGCGGTTGCTGTTGCTGCTGAGGTTGGTGATGACTGTTGTCCGCCCGTCCTTTGCCCTTCCCCTTTGGTCGTGCTGTGCTCCCTCCTGAAGCAGCTTGGAGTTCTTCTACGAGCAGTCCGAGTTCGTCGGCGGGTCCCGAGGAGCGCACGATGCTCTTGCGTCTCCTGTGTTTGCGCCCGTTATTGTTATTGGTATTGCCGCTCCCTCCTTTGCCCTTGGAACTCCCGCCGTGCTGCGATTGTCCTCCATACTGGGCGTCCTGGTCGTCTTCCGAGTCGCTCACGACGTAGAGAGCAGAGGACGAAGTCGTGCCGTTAAGGTTGACGTTGCGAATGGTGGACGTGATGCGCTCGACGTCGGATAAAGTCGCAGGCGTGTTTGAGCTTGAACTGGGGAGAGAGGATGAGGAGGATGGGTCTCCATGTCGCGACGATGATTTTCCTGTTGGCTTGGAAGAAGAAGAAGTTGCAGGGAATGCGCCTGGAGGAGCGTTTTTACCCTTTGAGCGAGTGTTGGTAGCCATTAACTTTGCAGGCGTTGGACAATGGCGAGGTGGACGATGGGGCACTCTGGACTGTTTGCAAACGGCGACTAATGGAACAGGGTCGTTCGCTCTCTCACGGCCCGTTCAACACCGCGCCAACCCCGCGCACCCTCAGACTCGCTATTCTAGATGCCTGACCCAATCTCAATATGGACATGGAACTCGGACACGCGAAGATATGACTCTCTCGAAGCTTTGTATCTGGTGCACAATAATTACACGCGTAGTGGACAAAACCAGATCGGTTGGACGCTTAGCCAGAGCAACAGCATGCTGGAGGATCGTAAGCCAAGAAAATAGCGACCTGGGAGAGATGTGGGTTATACATTTCCTATTGTTGCCGATGACTTTTAAGACGTGGATAATTTTCAACCCGCCGATTTTCGAACGGCACTGCTCGCAAAGAAACGAATTCAAAGTTCGACGTCGGCTCTTGCATGCCCGAAGTGGGCGTCTTTGGCCGGCGACCGCGGAATACGAGGAAAGAGTCTATTACTGGCATCAAAGGGCTTTGGGTAACCTGTTTTAGAACGATCGGTGTTGAGAAATGCGAAGTTGCTGACAGCGGATGAATGCGGTCGGGGAGTTTCGGTATCGTAAGAAGGCGTATGATGTTCTCGTTGATCGTCGTGGGGATCCTAACATGTAGCAGTTATCATTTGTATCTAGTTGTAATTAGTGCTAGTATTACGTGAATAGTGTTAATCAAAAATGAAATGAAGCGACACGGACGATGCCGGACAGAGAGCAACAATTTGGGAGATACGCCCAAGGCCAAATACCAGAATGCAAAAAAAATATTGCGACCCGGAGGTCGTCCACTCTAATTCAGCGTGTCATCCTTGTGCAGGGGCCATGCTAATCTTCTCTGTATTGTTCCAAATTTAATGTATGTCACTCCGAAGAGGACATTGGCAGTGACTGTGGCTAAGAGGTCGGTCAGCCCCTGAATTTGATTTTGTCTCGCGCGGTGGTTAAACGCTCACGCTCGCCCTCAGCTTACCTTACTTTGTTTAGCTCTGCTTTCACCGTACAGTCCTATTCCCGCCCGCATCTCCCACCTCGGTGTACATAGTCAATATGGGCGATTTTACTTTTACAGTACTCCAGGTCTGCCTACTGAGTGCCACAATCGATCGCGAGCTTATATATGGCCCGTGAACATGAAATCGCACTCGCATGATTTAGATACGGAATACAGAAGTTAATCAAGAATCAAGCGATATCGAACAAGAGTGCTCCGTGCACCAATAACAGGACAAGAAGTCTGAGACCTAAGGGCGGCATAGGGGGGGGTATCGCCTTTACATAAACGCATGGAGTAGAGAGACTGCTTTTTCTATCTGGCGGCTGCGTTCATCGTGGGCTCTGTAAACGAGCACCAGACCAAGCTGCATGGCTATGAACGCGTACATGACCAGTGCTCGTGGGAGAGCGAACATAATGGATAGGGGCCGAAGGCCGTCCTTGAAGTGTTCTATCCTACTGATCAAAGGGATCTAAAACAAGCAGGCACGGTTAAAAACTCTATCTATTCTTCTACAATCAATCAACTCACGATTCCAGGAGCTGTTGGAAGTCTGTCTTCAGTGTGTATCTGCAAGAGGTACAGAGCAGCGAGCATGGCAGCGGCGGCCAGCCAGGCAGATACGAACACAGCCGTGCATGCTTTGCCAGATCCAAGGAGGATGATGAAAGCCCTGAGATTCCGGGGGAGTTCATGAGTTTCTCTCGATCACCTGATATTGATAGAGCGAAGTGGCTTACAACCAAATTGCCACCGTCTGGAGGATATCGCATTGTTAGTCCCAGTTGTTCGGTTTCGACAATTGGTGAGGGAGGTAACGACTTACGAAATAGGTTATATGCATCCACTCTTTCCTCATATCGTCTAAAAACGGCTTCCAATGACGTTGGTCACGACCGTTCCAAAGCTTGGTCATTCGCCGGAGCAAACGCCTCAAATGTCCCAATACCAGAACCTCTCCTAGAGCGACGGTAAGGCTCCGAGCAATTTGACGGCTAGGGTAACCTTCAATCCCTTGGGAACGGTCCAGCTGGGCGTTGGTAGTACCGTATCCGTGAATGTGTCTGCGAGCTGCGTATTGAAAATTAGGATCATGTTCTGTCGGCTTGAAGGAAAAAATCTTACAGATTTCTGCGGAAAGTCGAGCTGATTGCAAAAGTCAGCTAATCTTCGCCTTGAACATGTTTCGCGTTAATGACGTACCGATGCAACTCATTCTCTCGGCCAGAACATCGCCGGAGGCGATCGCTGTTTGGGTAATGTCAGCCTCAATTGCGCCAAGTATAAATGTATTGGGGCGTACATCGGAAGCCTTCTAGAATGTTTAGGAACTGGCGGCACTCTTCGGCGCTCCAAGGAGATGTGGACCCGGGGGCTGTCATGTCGTCTGCGAGGAAATTTTCTCATCAATTTCGGGTCTTGTTGACGTTCTCGCTGCAGAACATCTAGTACGCACTGATGCAGCTATGGCGTAAAGTTTCAACCAAAGACTCTTCGGCTTGGCGATCAACGCCGCGGTGACTGGGAAAGGACTCAACGTGCACCCAGTATTCAGAGGTCAGCGCTTCACCTAGTACGCCAGAATCCGTCAATATCCCTATACGCTGCTTGAGCCCTGCCAAATCACGTACAAAGATCGACATTGGACTCGAAAGGCCCGAGGTCCAAAAGGCGTACATCCACTTCTTCAGGCCAGTAGATCACCTTTTTATCATGATCGACGAGGTAATAGCCCACTTCAGAGGATCCAGCCTGCTGGGAGGTGAGACATAGCTCGGAAGACAAGGGTAGGCCTGTGGTTCCGCGGCGTTCGACGACCTGCTGATAGGCTGCATCCACGCTCAATTTCCAGTGAGAGAGCGCCGGGTCTAAGTTTGTGATAATTCGTTTGGGTTGATCAAACCAGTAGAGGTCCCCTTCAGGGTGGACGAACGCCTTGAAGCCAGCAAGGTTGTGTCGTGATTGCCTGTAGGAACCCATTTTGTACTGAGAAACCAGCCGTTTAAGCGCCGAGAGGACAGATTGATTCGAGGACTTGACACCTGGGAAATCGTTTCCGACCAATGCTTGAGATGGAATCGAGAATAAACGTGCTTGTGCACTGCGGTCAGGCAGCCGCGTATCAACAAGGATGTCGAGGTCTTTGATCGAGGGTGCTCACCTGGCTATCGTGTGATCATACCGTGGATTAAAAGATGGAAGCGTCGGGACCAGCCTGACCTGTCCAGCTATGACGCCTGGAAACACAAGGGGAGGTCGCAATGACGTCAGCAAAATAAAAGTGATACGTGGAATTTTCTTTACTCGATTGTTGCATTTTGGAAAGGGTCTGAAAGTGTTGTGTTGGGCGAACCAGCGGCGGGGAAACAGGAAATTCTCAGAGAGTGCCCGAATAGCTGCTTGATCCTTCCTCGAAACGGTCGGGTCTGCTTAAGAACTCCCGAAGGATTCGGCAAAACGACTCGACACAGGCCTTCTGGCCAAGGCGGAAAAGTGTAATTACACAAAACACCTTCTGGTCAAATGATATTCCCCACTGCCTTGCTGTAATAGATCTCCTTTTATGGAAAGAGACTGAGTTGGCAACGGGAGGGGTTTCTTACTACAGCCCCGTGCCTCGATGCAAGCGTAAAGATGGAATATTCCTAGAATGCCGACAAGTTTTATCTTACCTCGAAGCACTGTGCGTGTGGCTTGCAAGAGATCCCCAGACCCATGCGCCTGCACTGAGGTTGATCGAGGGTAGCGTTCGCCGGAAGTCCGAGGCCAAACTCCGCGCACGCTCTACCTAACGCTGAAACCCCACCTCAGATTTCAGAATATAGGGCTTCCTGGAGCTCTTGATACCTCATAAAGGTGGTCAAAGGACTGAGACTGGGCTAATACCCCATCTGGGCACTACTGGAAGGATCGGGGATAATATCGGCTAAGCCCGTAAATGCCGGATACGCCACCATGCGCCGTCACTGCTGCACGGTCAGCCTTGCGGGACTATACTTCGAGCACATACATGTAGGAATGAGCTCCTGGAGGTTGTGATACCTTACAATTATTTGGATTATTAGGGATGATGAGACAACCCGAGTCTGAGAGCGCAGGCTCTTTCGGACGATCTTCGTGCGCGAGAGACCACCTTCAGACTTTCAGCAGGGTATATGGCCTATGGAATTGGTATTTCCCATAGATTATAGACCTGTAGTAAGCAATAGATTGATTGGTGTGGACGTGCCCCGTCTTTATGGACTTGCGTTGCTAGCAAGAAATGATAGCGAGCACTTCCCGCTCGGTCTTAGATAAGCAAATATACCTGAATCCCCGAAGGAGATGTGACTATGAGGCACATTCGTGCGAAGCTAATAGGTTAATAAGGGAAAACCGGCCAGCACCGACTCACTGGGCTCGAAGTAGCTTAAATATCTAGGCTAATAGTCTCAGAAAAATGATAGTACAACTAAACGCATATACAGAGCTCCAGGAGCTCGAGTCAACCATCTCTTTCGAAATACGCCGGGCAGCGACGCGCCTGGAGGCGGAAACGTTGTTTACGGACGGACGTAGCCTGCACTGAACCGATCCTTCTAGTGGTGCCCATTTGGGGTATAGCCCAGTCTCAGTCCTTTGGCTACCTCTATGAATCCTTAAGAGCCCCAGAAAGCCCTCATAAAGCCCTTTATTCTGAAATCTAAGGTGGGGTTTCGGCGTTAGGTGGAGGGGCCCCCCGTGTGACGCGCGGGGAGTTTGACCTTGGACTTCCGGCGTACCGTAGTACGGGAGAGCTGACCAGCTCGAAGTCTTTGACTCGTGCTTCCATCTCGAACGGAAAGTAGCCATTAACTTTGCAGGCGTTGAGCAATGGCGAGGTGGACGATGGACTGTTTGCAAACGGCGACTAATGGAACAGGGTCGTTCTCTCTCTCACGGGCTGTTCAACACCCAACTCCGCGCACGCCACCTCAGACTCGCTACTCTGGATGCCAGACCCAATCTGAATGGAACCAAATACCTAGAATACTCACACATTCAGACGGCATGGGGCGACATAGAAGATACATAGGAGCATAGAGCGGAGAACACACCTTTTCAACCCAGTCTGAAAGCTCCGCCCATCATGGGCGCTGTAGGCGAGCACCAGACCGAGTTGAATGTCTATGACCGCGTAGATAGTAAAAGGGGACGATCGGAAGTAGGAAGAGGGTGAGTGACGGCTCATCGCTAGCCATCGCTAGCCAACTTCGCGATGTCTGCGTCTCTTACGAGGTATCTACGAGGTCGACGACGGTTCGGACAATGGCTGCAACTGCGGCAAGAAACCTGACGAGGGAAGGAAGTATGAGTGAAAGGTTAGCTGGTCAAGTTCGGTGAGACTCGGCACCTGGACTTACGCGACGACAGGCTTGACAACCTTCCAAGTCTTCTTAGCTATTGACCTCCACCTTCTCCTACCTCCGGGGACTTCCGTGACCTCGAGGTCGCCATTGTATTCAATGGGGCCAGCATCCTTTTGGGGAGCGTTCGCGGAGGCCTGCCTGACCTGTCCAGCTATGACGCATGGGAACACAAAGAGAAGCCGCAATGACGTCAGCAGAATACAAGCGGTACATCGAAATTTCATTACCAGATTGTTGCATTATTGTATTGAAGGTTTCGAAGGCAAATATATGAAGAATAAGTTTCAATTCGTTTTGGCCTGACCAGCGGGCGTCGGAGAGTGAATAAACCGCGGGGATCTCTTTTGCCGAAAATAAGAAAATAGATGGAAACGTGTTCTGAGCAACTGGCGGCTGATAATACGAAAAAGTGTTGAAAGTATTTTGTTGGACCGACCAGCGGCGGGGAAGCAGAAGATGCTCGGAGGGTGCGCGAATTCGTTTCGGCCTGACCATCGACGGGTGAAGAGTGAATATCCTTTTTACCAAGAATAAGAAAGAAGATGGAACCCACTAGTACTAGCGGACGGGAGTATGAGAAGGGGTTGAAAGTGTTGTGTTGGACCCACCAGCGGCGGGAGGGTAGGAGGTGCTTAGAGGGTGTCCGAATGTAAAGTTCGTCGGAGAGAATTCGCCTGTGCTTAAGAACCTAGGATTCGGCAAAATCCAAGCCTGCTTCAACCACTACGGCTCAAGGGGAAAACGTGTAATTACGCAACTCGAGGCATTGTCTATACACGAATAGCGAATTTCTCTCTAGCTGAGGAACTCCCGCAACGAGAGGCCCGGCAGAGGCCAGTGACCTATGGAACGATACACGAGGACTCAGCATTGACCGACTGTCCAGGGCGCGGCAAGTCTCATCTTTTCTTGTTCAAGAGGGAGATGATAGTCTAAACACTCAATCCCCGTTTAATTTCATTGCAAGCGAGGTAGCGGTGAAAGGTGCCCTTACCGTATGTAATGTGCTCAATGCTGGTTGGCGTAGATGACGATTTCCTTCTGGGAATCAACAACGATAATTTTGGCTGTACAGTTTGGCGTATATGAGTGGTTGATGAATCGTCTGGGGAAAGAGGGGGTCGAATTCAAAGTCTTCCTGTGGAAGGCAACGTTGTCAGGCGGTTGACCTACCCAAGGTTTCCCCGTTTAGTAGCATCCACCACCGAGTCTTCATCTACTCTGAGCAGGTGGCTGCTACCAATCCCTACCTTTTCTTACCACTTCTCTCGTTTTTCGGCGACTTGAGCTCGGATGACCGACCTTTGCGATGACGCCAATGAAACACGCATACTATACCAACATGTCTACACGCACAATTCAAGAAGAAAAGGTGTAATGACGTGAACACCGATTGGTGAAATGAGTTTCACAATGTAACAGTTTCCATTTATGGCCATGGGCTGAGTCTCCAATGAGGAGATTCGTACAGAGCTTTGACGTGCAATCCTGTCATCTCGATGCTGCCGTTGGACATGAGGTGGAGATAGAACCCAAAATGGCCTCGGACATCCGGCTTTAGTCGGAGGGAGGAATTCTCGAGCAGATTATGCCTATATTTCCAGTTTACGGTATCCTTCTGTATGATTACAAATAGGTATTTCGTAACTTGAATACAAAATCCACAAGACCATCTACCCCTGTGGACCATGCCTGTCTGTACTACAGTAGCTTACAGCGTGTGAAATGTCATCATAGCGTTATTCTAAAAATATTATTGTATGGGCTATGAAGTAATACAAATGATTTGAATGAAATTCAGGGTTCGATCGATGTCATTTTCCGACCCTCAATGGGGGTCGGTGGCGCGGCGATTTTTCGACCCGTGTACAAAAATGGCCGACCGACAATGCAGCGCAAGGTTGGAATATTTCTCGAATGCGGACCTTACACGAGGCACCGTGCGTTGTGGCTTGCATGAGATCCCCCAGGGCCTCGGCTCGAAGCCTCGCCGAGACCACCCCTCACGTACAGCAACCTCGATTTGCCCCTGATTTGCTCGACTGATGACTCTCATCGCGAGGTATTTCGGCTTTTCTAGGAATTGCGGTGCGCCGTTTACACAATGCGCTTCCGAAAATGGAAAGGTCCACGCAGAAATCTCGCAACTGCAGCCGGGGCGAGATTCATATGCGGTATAAAACTTCACAGGAAATCGTTGCGCTGGGAAAGCATAAGGACAC
Source organism: Tulasnella sp. 424 (assembly GCA_019633425.1). Taxonomy (NCBI): domain Eukaryota; kingdom Fungi; phylum Basidiomycota; class Agaricomycetes; order Cantharellales; family Tulasnellaceae; genus Tulasnella; species Tulasnella sp. 424. Next base: position 43,173 of record WSUB01000184.1, read on the forward strand.
AAATAATTAACCGAGATGAGTGACATGCCGCAGACAAACTGGCCGGAGGAAGGGATGTCCTGGTGGCTCAACGCTGGCTTGGGCGGGGTTGCGGGAGAGTGAACGCGCGAGGAAGGGCCACACTGAATCCCGCCGACTCGCGGCAACCGGCATGCACCGCTATGTTCGATACGGGTTTTCAAGCTCCCATCAATCGTTTTCAGAACCCTCTGAACTGTAAATTTGCCTGACGTTGTTTACGTCGGATCTAGGTGCTGTAAGAGAGTCACCAGTCCGGACGGGTATGGTTTCTCTCGAGGAACACCTGGGGGATTCATTGATTTGATTTCCGGTTATGTTAGACTTGCCATGATGAATACGGCGGACATCGTGGCAACGCTGCGTGTCCTTTCATCGTCTCGGTGACCGAAAACCCTCCCCGAACCCCCCGAGCACGTCCTCGGCCATTTTGATTAGACTACTGTGCCATATACATCAAGGAACTACTCATACGCCGAAGCGATCATAAACCTAATTCTACGCTTGATGGGGTCTTCGTACGAGCCTATCACTTGGCCTGAATACGCGAGATCCAAAGAGCTCAGAGAAAGTCTCAGAAGCGTCAAAGTCGGGATACGCACCCAACGGGTCTCCAAATTTGCATTTGATGGCGTGGTTGCTAGCTTTTCCAGTGAACCATGGGTATTGGTTTGAGCTCGCTCTAGACCTTCCGATGAGGTCGTGATCTCGGTCCCCTCCCCCTCCGTTGTACCCCCCATGAATCGTCTATGCATAATATTGAACAGGCGAGCGTAGCGTCTCACTGGCCGAGTGTTCAGAAGTAACTTTGCCTGCCTCTGAAAAGCTTTGATATTGACCCGAGCCTGTGCGAGCACACCCCCTAGAGTGAGGGTAAGGTTTCGAACAGTTTGACGGTCGAGGTCGCCTTCCATCGCTCGGAAACGGTCCAGCCGGGCGTTGAGAGCACCATATCCGTGAATGCGTCTGCCACGAGCTGCGTATTGAAAATTAGGATCGCGTTCTGTCGGGTTTGAAGGGAGACATTTCTTACAGATTGCTGCGGAGAGTCGAGCTGATTGCAAAAGTCAGCTACTCTTTGCCTTGAACATGTTTCATGTTAATGACGAACCAACGCAACTCATTCTCTCGGCCAGAACATCGTCGGAGGTGATCGCTGGTTGGGTAAAGTCAGCCCCAATTGCGCCAAGTATAGATGCATGGGGGCGTACATCGGAAGCCTTCTATAATGTTTAGGAACTGGCGGCACTCTTCGGCGCTCCAAGGTAATGTGGACCTGGGAGCTGCCATGTCATCTGAAAGGAAAATTCCCAGTCAATTCGGAGCCTTGGTGCCTTTTCGTTGTGGAACGTCTAGTACGCACCGATGCAGCCACGTCGTAAAGTTGCAACCAAGGATTCCTCGGCTTGGCGATCCAGGCCGTGGTGACCGGGAAAGTAGTCAACGTGGATCCAGTATTCAGAGGTCAGTGCCCCACCTAGTACGCCAGAATCCGTCAATATACCCACACGCAGCTGGGGCCCTGCCAATCACGTACGAAGATCGACATTGGACTCGAAAGGCCCGATGCCCAAAAGGTGTACATCCACTTCTTCAGGCCAGTAGAGCACTTTTTTATCACGATTGACGAGGTAATATCCCACTTCAAGGGACCCAGCCTGCTGGGCGGTGAGACATAGCTCGGAAGATAAGGGTAGGTCTGGCGTTCCTCCAAGGAGTTCGACGACCTGCTGATAGGCTGCATCCACTCTCAATTTCCAGTGAGAGAGCGCTGGGTCTAAGTTTGTGAGAATTCGTTTGGAACCGTTAAACCAGTAGAGGTCTCCTTCAGGATGGACGAACGCCTCGAAGCCAACAAGGATAGTTGGTGATGGCCTGTACAACCCATTTTGCCTTTAGAAATGACTTGTTTAAGTGCTAAGAAGACACGTTAAATCACGAACTTGACATCTGGGAAATCGTTCCCAACCAATGCTTGAGATGGAATCGAGAATAATCGTGCTTGTGAACTAGCAGCCAGACAGTCGCGAGTCAGCACAGATGTCGCAACCTTTGCTCGAGGATGCTCACCTGACTACCGTACGGTCATATCGGGGATTAAAAGATGGAAGTGTCGGGACAAGCCGGACCGGTCCAGCTATGCCGCAAAGGGAAGCCGCAATGACGTCAGCAGAACATGTACATACATCGGACTTTCTTTACCAGATGTAACAGTATCTTGCATTGTCGAAAGCTTCGAAAGGAAAGAATATAAATGATTTGTGAAAGCGCCGACTAGGGTGGAGAGCAAATGAATACTCCTTTTGCCGAGAACTTTAAGAAGGAAGATGGAACGTGTTATGATTGAGGGTCGAAAGGGGTTTGTTGGACCGACCACCGGGGGGGGGGGGGCGGGGGAGCAGGAGATGCTCAGAGGGTGCGCGAATATCTGGCTGCTTGATCCTTCGGAGCGAATTCACCTGTTTAAGATACATCCAAAGGATACGGCAAAACGACTGCGACACGTCTATCCCAACAGCATGCCGACCCAGACTCAAGGAGAAAAGGCGTAATTACGCAAAACATCTTTTGTTGAAATCAAGTCCCCTCGGTCTCAGTATAATAGTCCCTCTTCTCTGGACGGGGTGGAGTTCCCAACACCGCACCGTCAACTTTGGCGCACACTTGCCTCGATGCATGCACTGTAACCTAGCAACAGAATCGCTAGGCCATTTGGAGATCTAGACCTCTGTCGAGTTTCAGGTTGGAATCAGAGGCGGTTTAGAAGATTACATGAATCCCCGTGGAGCGATCACGCAACCCGAACATGCTACATACCATGTTGAACAAACAAAAATACAACGTCACCCGAACTTGAACACAGTGCAGATGAATACACCATCAAGACGATGCGAGAAGCGAAGCTACTGGAGGCATGGTCCGTACACGAATATCAAATTTACTCGAGTTACGAACCCCCAGCAATGAGGCGACCCGCGGAGATAGGGGATATAGAGAACGAAGCACGAGGATTCAGCATTGATCGACTGTTCGGGGGCCCATAAGTCTCACCTTCTCTTGTTCAAGCGGGAAGTGATAGTCTAAAAATCAATTTCCGTTAATTTCATTGTAAACGACGCAGGAGTAGAGGTGTCCGTCCCGTATGTAATTTCCTCCCCAGGCTCAATGCTGGTTTTGGCGTAGATGACAATTTTCTTTTGGGAATCAACAACGATAATCTTGGCTGTACAGTTCGGCGTACAGGAGTGGATGATGAGTCGTCTAGAGAAAGGGGGTCAAATTCAAAGTCTCTCTTTGGAAGGCAAAATTTGCCAAGCGGTCGACATTTACCCGGTTGGTAGCATCCACCACCGAGTCTTCATGACTTCTCCAACAGTGACTCGAAAAACATCTCTCCCTCGGAAATAGCCCCCTTTGCATAATCCCCAGTCGTGAGTCGGACTCCTGGCTAAGATAAGCTGCTTATTTCGCGCCCGAAGCTGGTTGGACTGCAATCGGGTCGACTGGGTGTCACCTATGGCTTTGTTGGCTTGTTCCATTCCTTGAACAAGTCCCCTCGTGTTGATGCCGTTGGACCGGACGGCTGTGGCAGTAGGCACCAAACCGGCCGCTTCGGCGTTGGCTCTTGACGAGGTTCGTTAGGTACCATAGCCCTATATCGCCGAGGCAAATGGGGCTGCACCGGTGCGATGAATTTGCAGCTGGGCCTTATTTGCTTCGATCGCTGGAGGTGGGACCTCGCGCCGGACATACAGAATGCTATGTTTACCTCGCAAGGCCGGTCTTTAAACAATTCATCATCATCAATAGCCAGCCTCAGCGCAAGAAGGTCCGGCGAATCGCTGTCGGCATCCTTTTCGGACGATAGAGGCCCGATATCTAGTTATGTGACAAATTCTAAAATCTCTGATAGAGATGGACTGACGGGCGTGGTGCCCTCCCATATTCTGCCTCTCGAGCCGTATTCAGCTTCCTCCTTCTCAAAACATCCCGACTCGGGGACATTTTTGATAATGCTATTTTAGAGCCAGGCGCTGACCTCCACGATTTTGGATTGACCCCGACATCACCGCTGTACGTGTGGCCTGCATGAGATCCTCCAGACCCAAGGCCTACACGCGCCTGCACTGAGGTCGATCGAGGGAGGGAGGGCTGATCAGCTCGAAGCCTTGACGATGCTTCTATCTAGAACGGACAGAAGGGTTAAAGGCAAACTTAAACCACCCGAATGCGAACGATCAATTCAGGCGATTCGAAAGACCGCACGCGTACGCCTGCCACAAGCCACAAAGCGAGGTCAAACCAGCTCAATCAGAATTTGAGTTTCATTTTTTTTCGGTTCGAGGGGACTGTTCACAATTTTAGGAGTTCTTGAGACACAGCGAAAAGCAGTGTCGAGTGTCAGATTAGAATCAGACGCAGCTAAGAACGTTAACTTTTGTGAAGCGATCACGCAACCCGAACATGCATATGTTAAACAAACAAAAATACAGCCAAGACGATGCGACAAGCTAAACTACTCGAGGCATGGTCGGTCCACGAATATCGAATCTCGCTCTAGGGGTGGAAATCACTGCAACGAGGCGACCCGCAAAGACCAGAGATCTAGGGAACGAAACACGAGGATTCAGCATTGACCGACTGTTCGGGGCGCGACAACTCTCACCTTGTCTGGCTCAAGAGGGAGATGATAGTCAAAAATTTCAATTCCCAGTTAATTTGATTGCAAGCGAGGTAGCGGCGAAGGTGTTCTTATCGTACGTAATCTCCTCCCCAGGCTCCTTGCCGGTTTTGGCGTAGATGACGATTTTCTTCTGGGAATTAACAACGATGATATTAGCTGTACAGTTGGGCGTACAAGAGTGGTTGATGAGTCGGCTGGGGAAAGAGTCGATAGTCAAATTCAAAGTCTTTCTTTGGAAGGCAAATTTGCCAGGCGGTTAACGTACCCAAAATTTCCCCGCTTGGTAGCATTCACCACCGAATCTTCATATGTTCTGAACAGATAGCAGCTGCCAATCCCCACCTTTTCATACCACTTCTCTCGTTTATCGGCGACTTGAGCTCGGATGACCTCTCCGACATGATCAATAATCATCTCTCCCTGCGGAATAGCCTCCATTACATATAAGCCCCAGTCGTGAATTGGACTCCTCGCAAAGATAAGCTGCTTCTTTCGCGCCCGAAGCTGGTTAAATTGCAGTTGCGTTGACTGGGTGTCACCCATGGCTTTGTTAGCTTGCTCCATGCCCTGGACAAGTCGCCTCGTGTTGATGCGGTTGGATCGGGACGATGCACTAGCCGCTGTGGCTGCAGGCACCAGGCCGGCTGCTTCGGCATTAGCGCGTGCCGCATTGGGTTCGGCAAGTACCATAGCTCTGTTTCGCTGGGGCAGATACGTGGATTTGAATGCTTCGGGTATCTTGTAATAGCCCTCGCTGCGTGCGGCGCCAGTGCGATGAATGCGCAGCTGAGACTCATTCGCCTCGATCGCTGGAGATGGGACCTCGCGCCAAACAGACGAGGTGTCATGTTCACCTCGCAGGGCCGCAAGGCCAATTTTCAAGAGCAATTCTTCGTCGTCGATTGCCAGCACAAGAGGGTCTGGAGAATCGCTGTCGGCATTGTTTTCACACGATTGGGGCCCGATATCTGACTGTGTGACCAATTCTGAAATCTGTGGTAGAGACGGACTGGCAGGTGTGGCCTCTTCCAAGGTTGGAATACGTGGTGGTTGTGGTTTTCGGAACATCACAGGTCGAGGCGTTGAAGACGTTGAAACTGCTGGAGGCGGCACGTCCTCAGGCCGAGGTTCGTTGGGTCCCGCGGCGCCTTCGCGACGGTATCATCGGTGGCTTGAGGACCAAGCGTGGCAGACTCAACAAGTTCGAAGCCCTAGGTTCCAACGGTTGAGCATGTCCGCCTTGCTTTGAATTGACCGAACAATGGCATGCCAAATCCCGCTCTGCCGTCTTCTTGCCTTTGCCGGACGGTTTCCATGACTTGATCGGAGGAGGGGAATCGACGCATCTAGGTAGACCAGCTGTTCGGTTGCCGTTGCGTACGGCGTTTTGGTCTTCTTCCTCACTCTCCCCGTCGAAAGGATTTCATTGGCCTCAGGCAGGATGACGGGTGGAGGAGGCGGAGAGCTTTCACGGGGCCGTTTTGAGCTACCGTTGATCGCTGGTTCCGTTGATGGTTGTCGCTCTAGTACGGGACGGTCGTGGGCGCGGGTGGGGTTTCCGCTTCTGGACCGACCACCACCTCGGGCGTAGAAGGGCCTTCTTCACCTCCAATGGCTCTGGGGAGTTCCGCATCGTCGTCCAAAACCTCCTCTTTCAAGGCTCGATTTCGTGATGATTTGGGCTTGGGTTTCGCCCTGGACGACGAGCTTGCACCTTTTCTCTTCAAACCCTCGGAGCCATTGAGACGTGGGACGGGGTCAGCGGCCTCATCTATTCCTGCCATGAACGGGAGCAGATCTGCCGCCAAGACGTCGTTCGACTGCGGTGCTGCTGGTGCCCTTGAGAACGCGAGTTCGTTCAAAAGGTCATCCATAAGAGCAGGACATCGACGAGCAGATTTTCGACTTACATCTCACAGCCAGTCAGGCAAACGTCGATGATGCCATTTTCGGGTTTCATGGAGGAAATGGATATGTTCTAGGATAAGTCGGCATCGTCGGGCTGGGTTGGGGTTCGTAAATGAGATGTACCAGCCTTAGTTATCGTGAAGGATCTGGGAGCAAAGAAAGAAAGCATTTAAGAAAGGGACGGATTGCATCAGTCTCAGAGCAAACGCGAGCCAAAAGAAGACTCCTTTCATCCCATACGGGAGAAAGAAAGCTTAAACGACGGACTTTGTGGATATTCTCGGTCGCTTCTTCAACCACTTTTTCAGCTCCGCTTCCTCGAACTTCAAACTCCGAGGAGAGCTGTTGTTCCTGATCCCCATGAGCTTGTTGCCACGGGCCTTTCATCATCAACTCCACTCAAAACGGGACTGCGTTGGGCCTCTCTATCAGAGTTGAAGGCCGACTATCGGGAACTGATGGCCAGTATGGTGATATCAATAGTTGGCATTTCGGGCGTGCTGGGACCCTTGGTCGTCCTCATTGTATTCGTTGTCCGAGTGGCCTATGGGGTCTTGCCAGGCAACTTCCTCGTCGGTGGATGGACTGCTCCCAGAGCCTTCATCGGATGCAGCGTCCTCTTCTTCTTCGTGCTCGTGCTCGTGCTCGTCGTTATCCCTCCGAGACTGAAACTACTCCCGCATACAGGTAAGGTGGCCGCCCGGGCTCAACGCGTATGGTTTGTGCGTGACGCCAACGCAGATCTGGCATGTGAGCACTTCTTCGACGGCGGATAGCTTCGACTGAGCGACGTACTAATGGTTAGTCAACAGGGAAAATGCGCAGATCTTTAAGGGATAGACACGTACTTCGTTATTCTTCGTCTTGAGTGATTGCATTTCAACGGCCTGGTCGGCGACTTCCTGTTATGTGACCGAAGCAAAAGGAACGCGGTGTTGGTATGTATACACTCCAGCGTGGTGACGTCACGAGGACCCACCTTCCTCAATCGGTCTATGCCAGAATGTAAGTTATGTATTGCTTGAGATGCCCTCCGTTGTGGCGAAGCCATTTGCTGAAATCAGAGCCCGCTACGATGAGCTTACATTCGTGCCACCGCGCGCGCACCCAAAAGGGGGAGGGAGGTCAGGTTCAACGCAGCTATCTCCCTTTCCAACTTTGCAATCTTGGACTTGTCATGCCTTGTTGGTGATGATTGTCCGCCCGTCCTTTGGTCTTGCTGTGCTCCCTCCTGAAGCAGCTTGGAGTTCTTCTACGAGCGGTCCGAGTTCGTCGGCGGGTCCCGAGGAGCGCACAATGCTCTTCCTGTGTTTGCGCCCGTTATTGTTATTGGTATTGCCGCTCCCTCCTTTGCCCTTGGAACTCCCGCCGTGCTGCGATTGTCCTCCATACTGGGCGTCCTGGTCGTCTTCGGAGTCGCTGACGACGTAGAGAGCAGAGGACGAAGTTGTGACCTTAAGGTTGACGTTGCGGATGGTGGACGTGATGCGCTCGACGTCGGATAAAGTGGCAGGCGTGTTCGAGCTTGAACTGGGGAGAGAGGATGAGGAGGATGGGTCTCCAAGTCGCGACGATGATTTTCCTGTAGGCCTGGAAGAAGAAGAAGTTGCAGGGAATGCGCCTGGAGGAGCGTTTGTACCCTTTGAGAGAGTGTTGGTAGCCATTAACTTTGCAGGCGTTGGGCAATGGCGAGGTGGACGATGGGGCACTCTGGACTGTTTGCAAACGGCGACTAATGGAACAGGGTCGTTCGCTCTCTCACGGCCTGTTCAACACCGCGCCAACCCCGCGCACACCACCTCGGTCTCGCTACTCTGGATGCCTGACCCAATATCAATACGGACATGGAACTCGGGCACGCAAGAATACGACTCTCTCGAGGCTTTTTTCTTTGCAATGTTCCTTTGACTTTGGCCGTCGTCGTCGAGGAAATCGGCGGCGATGCGAGCGCTGTCGCTGCTTCTGGATCCCATGGAACCAAATACCGAATCGCATGGACGCCAGCGAGCCTCTTGTTGTTTTGGCTGTTGTTGCGTGATACGAGGAAAGAGCCTATTACTGGGAGCATATCCCTTTCGTTTACCAGCATGCATGCGGAGAGTGCCACCCCGGATCCTGGGTCCTTGACGGCGCCGTTTCCCAGGACGGGAAAGTCGTCTTCGTCGATAGCAAAAATTCATTATATCGCGTTATACCATGAGGCAGTGCAGTCGTTGGTCTTGCGCAGTTACTTTGGTAGCTTCAGTTCGCTGAAAACGCGGAGGGTGTTGAAGAAGGACTCGAAGGATGTCATGGCGTCGAAGGATATATGATGTTCTGGTTGATCGCCGTGGGGATCCGTATATGTAGCAGTTGTCACTTAGGGATATCTAGTTAGAATTATTGCTGATATCCATGTGTTACGGGGATGGTACTGTATATATCGTAATTGACTAATGGAGCAAACAAGGCGATTGGGAGATACATACAGTAAGGCAAATTCCAGAAAGGACCGAGATGTCGAAGAATATTGCGACCCGGAGGGCGTCCACTCTAATTTAGCGTGCCATCCGTGTGCAGGGGCCATGCTAATATGCTCTGTATTGTTCCGAATCTAAAGTATGTCACTCCCAAAAGGACATCCAGAAGCAAATGGATAGCAGGTTTATTCTACACAAGGTCCCATTTTACAAAGGGTCATGGGGGCTCTGGGCCCCCACAACCGGACAAGAATATTAATACTAATACATCCAGACGGCATGGGCGACATAGACGATACATAGGAGCATAGAGCGAAGAACACACATTTTCAACCCAGCCTGGAAGCTTCGCCCATCATGGGCGCTGTAGGCAAGCACCAGACCGAGTTGAATGGCTATGACCGCGTAGATAGTAAAAGGGGACGATCGGAAGTAGGAAGAGGGTGAGTGACGGCTCATCGCTAGCCAACTTTGCGATGTCTGCGTCTCTTACAAGGTATCTACGAGGTCGACGACGGTTCGGACAATGGCTGCAACTGCGGCAAGAAACCTGACGAGGGAAGGAAGTATGAGTGAAAGGTTAGCTGGTCAAGTTCGGTGAGACTCGGTACTTGGACTTACGCGACGACAGGCTTGACAACCTTCCAAGTCTTCTTGGCTATTGACCTCCACCTTCTCCTACCTCCGGGGACTTCCGTGACCTCGAGGTCGTCATTGTATTCAATGGGGCCAGCATCCTTTTGGGGAGCGTTCGCGGAGGCCTGCCTGACCTGTCCAGCTATGACGCATGGGAACACAAAGAGAAGCCGCAATGACGTCAGCAGAATACAAGTGGTACATCGAAATTTCATTACCAGATTCTTTCATTATTGTACTGAAGGCTTTGAAGGCAAGATATATGAAGAGTAAGTTTGGATTCGTTTTGGCCTGACCAGCGGGCGTCGGAGAGTGGAATTTCTGTTTTGGGAGAATAAGAAAGTCTGGAAGATGGAACGTGTTCTGCAGTGACCGAGTGGCGACTGAGAATATGAAAGTGTTTTGTTGGACCGACCGGCGACGGGGAAGCCGAAAATGCTCGGAGGGTGGGCGAATAGCTGCGGATCCTTCGTTGGAGCGAATTTTAAGAAGGATTTGGCAAAGAATAATCTTGAATTGGCCTGACCAGCGACGGGTGAAGAGTGAATGTCCTTTTTATCAAGAATAAGAAAGAAGATGGAACCCACTAGTACTGGCGGCCGGGAGTATGAAAAAGGGTTGAAAGCTTTGTGTTGGACCGACCAGCGGCGGGAGAGTAGGAGATGCTTAGAGGGAATTCGAGTTTCGTTGGAGAGAATTCGCCTGTGCTTAAGAAGGATTCGGCCAAAGTCACGCCCGCTTCAACCACTACGGCTCAAGGGGAAAACGTGTAATCACGCTACTCGAGGCATGGTCTATACACGAATAGCGACTTTCGCTCTAGCTGAGGAACTCCCGAGGAGCCCGGCAGAAGCCCTCTGAGAGACCTATGAAACGATACACGAGGATTCAGCATTGACCGACTGCTCGGGGCGCAGCAAGTCTCACCGTCTCTTGTTCAGGTGTGAGTGATAGTCTAAAAAACACAACCTCCGCTTAATTTCATTGCAAGCGAGGTGGCGGTGAAAGGTGCCCTTGCCGTACGTAATTTCCTCCCCAGGCTCAATGCTGGTTTGGCGTAGATGACGATTTTCTTCTGGGAATCAACAACCCTGATTTTTGCTGTACAGTTTGGTGTACAGGAATGGTTGATGAGTCGTCTGGGGAGTGAGGAGAAGGCAACATTTGCCAGGCGGTCGACTTCCGCTTGTCATCTACCCTAACACAGGGACGATTTTGAGATTTTCGTACGACGAAAAAGGGTCCAGAACTGTCGGAATTGGACGCCCTTTTCGCCGCGTCTTTTCACCAGGTGAAACTTTTATACTTTCTCTGAATGTTTTCGTCAGGTGAATATGCTGGCGAAAACTCTCTCGGCAAGCGATCCGATTGGCCGCCAACATGATTTTCGTCACCATTTTCGTCCCACAAAACACGTGGGCGACAAAGTCCAATCCTTATCGCCTGACAAAAGTGATGTGTCATAAAGCGAGGCCCACCGCGTGTCACCCCGGCCTTCTCCGCCTAGAGAATTTGTCCGAAAAGGTGGTCTACTCCAAATCTTCTCAAAATCTGCGGAAGTGTACCTTTTCCTTGTCTTTTCTGATAAATTCTCCTCAGCTTCCTAGCGTATTCTTGGTACACCTTCTATACTAATTCTCAGATGGTTTATTATTCTACCGATAATGCTGTTTCTACTATAGCTACCGGGGATCACGCTAACTACTAAATACAACACAAAACCGCAGGAATCATCGTGGCTGCTACTGAAAGGTCGGCGATATCAATGGAACTCACCTATCAATAAGGTTCTGTATGGCTGAAGAACAGAGAGTGTCAGCGGCAGATAGAAGTGCGGCGATGGGAGACGGCGACGAGTAAGAAAAGCAGGTGGATAAACACGAATCTTCAAATGCGCCACCTGTAAGCGACAGGAACCGGCGCTAAAAGCGTGCCAGGTGGTTCCTTCTCGCCTGAGGTGTCGAACACGCTGAGCTGGCAGGAAAGGGATTTGGCACCTATGATGCCGAGACTGATGACTGGGATCAAAGCAATGGCGAGACCAGCCCACTTAATGAAGATAAATATACATGGAGATCCAAGGAGCTCACAGCGTACAAGAGATCGTAAGCTCTACTCGTTGTGTTCTCCTGCTTGCTGAAGCGTGGAGCGAGTCGAAGAGAGGAGGCGTATTGTTCCGGTCTAGGTTAAAACTGAACACAGGTCAGAAAAACGCGTAAGAGCACGCGTTCAAAGAGAGATACATCCCATTAGTGTGAAAATTGGGTCCGTCCTTGCCAAATAGATGGGATATATGGCGCGCCGGGCATCGTGCTTGACGGATTTGGTGTGAGCATCTTCGGTTGATTCAGCCGGTTTGGATATAGCTGACGGCGCGTTCTTCATGCATGAGATGTGGATGCCGCTGATGCCGCTGTAAGATGGGGTCTAGTTGGGGGCTGAGAGATGGGGATCCATGTGAGGGGAGGGAGGTTGTGGTCGAGAACTGGATCGGTGAACCTTATCCCCGAGACTCGGCCGACTCGGATGGTGAGGACTTCCAAAACGTCTGCTAAGGTCATGTCCGGCTTATAAGACCCGCTAGGCCCGTCCGTCTGACTAAGAATCTGACTGTCCCGACTATTTGACCAAGGTATGTCTGAGAAGGCCACAAGAATCTGGCCATTCATTTTCTGAAGAAACTACTCAAATTTGAAAATTCCAGAGGAAGGCAGTCTTTTCCTCGTATTCCTCCAGCTGAGAATTTGAGGGTGACACGCGGTGAGGGCCACTTCGAATTCACGGGATTTTCGTCGCGTTTTCGCCTGACTAAAAGGTCGATTTCGGCCCTGTGTAAACAAGTGGTTGCTACATACCAATCCCTACCTTTTGCTACCACTTCTCTCGTCTATCGGCGACTTTCACGGCGAGGTATTTCGGCTTTTCTGGGAATTGCGGTGCGCCGTTTACACCATGCACTTCCGAAAATGGAAAGGTCCACGCAGAAATCTCGCAACTGCACCCGGGGCGAGATTCATATGCGGAATACAACTTCACAGGAAATCGTTGCGCTGAGAAAGCATAAGGACACAAATGATTAACCGAGATGAGTGACATGCAGCAGACAAACTGGCCGTACGACGGGATGTCCTGGTGGCTCGACGCTGGCTTGGGCGGGGGTTGCGGGAGGTCACGCGCGAGGAAGGGCCACACTGAATCCCGCCGACTCGCGGCAACCGGCATGCACCGCTGTGTTCGATACGGGTTTTCAAGCCCCCATCGATCGTTTTTAGAACGCTCTGAACTGTAAATTTGCCTGACGTTGTTAATTACTGAGTGCAACTCAACATGGCCATCCAGGTCTAAAATCCACCACGCAAATGCGAACGGGATAGAGGGTTAAAGGCAGTTCAGGCCACGTGGTGTATCACAAAATAACGTACCCGGTACCTAGGCCCGCTCCGTTGGGAGTGGCTTGAAAATTATGAACCAGAATCTACTTACAAGCGCTTCCGCGATGCCTATAACATCAGATGACACCGTCGCCAACAGTCGCTCGGATCCGTTTCATCGGATCCAACGTTGTTTACGTCGAATCTACTAGGGTGCTGTAAGAAAGTCACCACCGCTTTCTTACCGGGTTTCACACACCGGTGTTTCAAACATCGGTTTTAAAACGCTGGTTTGAAACTTGCTCACACGGAGTGGACTACGGTGTATGATTACAGCGAGAGCAACTAAAATCCGATATCCCTGCAACCACGCCTGTGTTAAGCGCCGGTAGCTGGAGGGCACCCGCGAACGGCGGGTAAATTTCAGGCTAGCAGATTTATTTTACACAAAGTCTAATTTTGCAAAGGGTCACGGGCGCTCTGGGCACCCACAACCGACAAGAATGCTAATACATGGGCGACATAGACGATACATCGGAGCATAGAGTGGAGAACACAACTTTTCAACCCAGTCTGGCAGCTCAGCTCATTTTTGGGCTTTTTAAGCGAGCACCAGACCGAATTGCATGGCCACGAACGCGTACATGGTCAGTGCTCGTGGGAGAGCGAACGTAATTGACAGGGGGCGGAGGCCGTGCTTGAAGTCCTCAACCCTGCTGATCCATGCGCTCTGAAAGGAAGTGCAGAGACGGGTTTAAAATATGATCTACTCTTCTTCGATTACTTGACTCACAATTCCGGGAGCCGTTGACAGCTTGTCTTCCGCATGCGTCTGCAGGAGGTACAAAGCTGCGACCATTGCAGCCGCTGCCAGCCATGCAGACACGAACACAGCCGTACATGCTTTGCCAGAAGCAATGAGGATTAAGCAAGCCCTGCGATTCGGGGGGAGTTCATGAGTTTCTCCCGATCACCCGATATTGACAGAGTGAAGTGTCTTACAACCAAATTGCTACCGACTGGAGTATATCGCATCGTTAGTCCCAGTTGTTCGGTTTCGACCATTGGTCAGGGAGGTAACGACTTACGAAATACGTTGTATACATCCACTCCTTCCTCATATCATCTAAAAACGACTTCCGACGTTGGTACACAGCACAACCGTTCCAAAGCTCGGTCATTTGTCGGAGCAAATACCGAGAACGTCCCAATACCAGAGCCTCTCCTAAAGTAAAGGTAAGGCCCCAGGCAGTTTGACGGCTGAGATAGCCTTCAATCCCTTGGGAACGGTCCAACCGAGCGTTGGGAGTATCGCATCCGTGAATGTGTTTGCGAGCTGCGTATTGAAATTAGGATCACGTTCTGTCGGCTTTGAAGGGAAGAAACTCTTACAAATTTCTGCGGAAAGTCGAGCTGATTGCAAAAGTCAGCTATTCCTTGCCTTGAACATGTTTTGCGTTAGTGACGTACCGATGCAACTCATTCTCTCGGCCAGAACATCGCCGGAGGCGATCGCTGTTTGGGTAATGTCAGCCTTAATTGCGCCAAGTATAAATGTATTGGGGCATACTTCGGAAGCCTTCTATAATGTTTAGGAACTGGCGGCACTCTTCGGCGCTCCAAGGAGATGTGGACCCGGGAGCTGTCATGTCGTCTGCGAGGAAATTTTCTCATCAATTTCGGGTCTTGTTGACGTTTTCGCTGTAGAACGTCTAGTACGCACCAATGCAGCCATGGCTTAAAGTTGCAACCAAAGACTCCTCGGCTTGGCGATCCACGCCGCGGTGACCGGGAAAGTAGTCAACGTGGACCCAGTATTCAGAGGTCAGTGCCCCCACTAGTACGCCAGAATCCGTCAATAACCCTATACGCTGCTTAGGCCCCGCCAATCACGTACGAAGATCCGTATTAGACTCGAAAGGCCCGAGGCCCAGACGGTGTATATCCACTTCCTCAGGCCAGTAAATCGTTCTCTTATCACGGTCGACGAGGTAATATCCCACTTCCAAGGACCCAACCTGCTGGGAGGTGAGACATAGCTCGGAAGACAATGGTAACCCCGCCGTCCCTCCAAGCAGTCGGACGACCTGCTGATAGGCTCCATCCACTCTATGTCTCCAGGGGGGTTGGCTTGGGTCTACATCCGTGATAATTCGTTTGGAATGGTCAAACCAGTAGAGGTCGCCTTCTGGGTGGACGAACGCCTTGAAGCCAGCAGGGTTGTGTCGTGATTGCCTGTAGAAACCTATTTTGCACTGAGAAACCACCCGTTTAAGCGTCGAGAAGATAGACTGAGTAGGGGACTTGACATCTGGGAAATTGTTCCCAACCAATGCTTGGGATGGAATGGAGAATAATCGTGCTTGTGAACTGTCGTCCAGACAGTCGAGAGTCAACAAGGATGTCGAAGTCTTTGCTCGAGAAACCTCACCTGACTATCGTACGATCATATCGGGGATTAAAATATGGAAGTGTTGGGACCAGCCTGACCTGTCCAGCTATAACCACAAAGGGAGGTGGCAATGACGTCAGCAGAATACAATTGATACACCGGAAATTTCATTACCCAATTGTTGCATTATTGTATCGAAGGCTTTGAAAGCAAAATATCTGAAGAATAATTTGGATGTGCTTTGGCCTGACCAGAGGGCGGTGGAGAGTGAATGAACCGCGAGGCTCTCTTTTGCCGAAAATAAGAAAGTAGATGGGTGTTCTGACCGACTGGCGGCCGAGAATACAAAAGACTGTTGACACAGTGTTTTGTTGAACCGACCGGCGGCGGGGAAGCAAGATGGTCAGAGGGTCCGCGAATTTCTGTTGGAGCGAATTCACTTCTTAAGAGGATTCGGCAAAACGACCTCGGCGTGGATGCTTCAACCACACGCCTAACACAAATGAAAGAGAATGTGTTAATCCCGCAACACCCTTTGGGGAAATGAAGCCCTACGGTGGCTGCTTCCATTCCTTGGACAAGTCGCCTCGTGTTGATGTGGTTCGTCAAATTGCTCTGTTTCGCTGGGGCAAACACGTGGGTTTGAGTAGTGCGATGAATGCGCAACTGAGACTTATTCGCCCTCGATCGCTGGGGGTGGGACCTCGTGCCGAACCTACATAAGGGATTCTCTGTTCAGGTCGGCGGGCCGCGAGGCCGATTTTACAAAAGAACGGTTCTTCGTCGTCGATAGCTGCATAAGCACCAGCAGGTCTGGAGAATCGCTGTCGACATCCTTTTCGAGCGAGGGGACCCGAAATCCAACTATGTGACCAATTCTAAAATCTCTGATAAAGCTAGAGTGGCGGAGTGGCGTCCTCCAAGGTTGAAATGCGTGGTCGTTGTGGTTTTCAGAACGCCGCAGGTCAGGCGCTAAAGGCTTGATACCGGCGCGTCCGGCTCCGGCCGAGGGTCCTTTAGTCCCCGATCCGTTCGGCATCTTCGCGACAGCATCATTGGTGGCTTGAGGGCCGGGCTGTTTGACTCTCCGAAGCTTTAGGTTTCGACAGTCGAGTGTGTCCATCTTGCTTTGACTTGGCCGAGAGCGGTATGCCAAATTCCACTCCGCTGCGGTATTGCCCTTACCAGACTTTTTCCGCGACTTGGTCTGAGGAGGGAGGGGGAATCGGCGCATCTAGCTCGGCCAGCTGTTCGGTTGTCGTTGCGTACGTACGGTGTTTTGGTCTCACTCTTCAAGTACAGGATTCCATTGGTCTCGAGCAGGATGGCGGGTGGAGGAGGCGGAGAGCTTTCACGGGGACGTTTTGAGCGACCGTTGATCGCTGATTCCGTTGATGGATCCACCACCTCTGGCGTAGAAGGATCTTCTTGGCTCTGAAGAGTTCCGCATCGTCGTCCAAAACCTCCTCGACCATCGTCACGTTACAAGTAGCTTTATTTGGGTGCTCGCAGCCATGATAAGTGTCAACTCGAGATCCAAGGCCTCGTCGCCGCGATACCCCTCGTAACTGGGTTCTCGATCCTGACTGCTGACTCTTCGGCTATCCAAGCATGGGCACCCCCACAGCTAAGCCGAGTTTATCGTTGGTTTCCTCCTCCGCAGCAATGACGTCCATGAGATCTCTACCCACATCCATGGCAGCCACAGTCGGGCCAGACGCCGATTTCATTCCGAAAATCCTCGCCTCTTTCTGTAGCAGACCATTCGCAACACCATCCTCTTTCAAGGCTCGCTTTCGTGGTGGTTCGGCCTTGGGCTTCAGCTTGGACGCCGAGCTCGCACCCTTTATCTTCACAATCTCGGAGCAATTGACATGTGGGCCGGGGTCAGCTGTCTCATGCGTTCCTGCCATGAACGCGAGCAGATCTACAGCCAAGACATCGTTCGATTGCGATACTGGTGCTCTTGAGAACGCGGGGTGGTTCAAAAGCGTGGAGGGACTCCGTCAAATCAAACGGAGTTTGGGTCAAACTCGGACCGGAAGAATATTTATTGTTTGGTACAAATTAGCGGAGACCGTCACAATTTCCGGTAAAGTCCGCCAGCATTTTTGAAACTCATGCCACGCATTTCAGCTAAGTCCAACGTGAGTATGGGTAAAGACTTTCATTTTCTCAAGCCCTGGAGGCCTTCTGGTAATGCTAAATACCCCAGAGTCAAGAGTTTATTAAGTACTATATGAATAAATTATTATCTAACTCTTTTATCCTGTGAGTGTGCTGAAAATGGTCTTTGAAGCTGGGCGATATTACTCGCGTGTCAGTGAACCGTGGGAATCGCGTCGACGGGGATCACCCACTCCATGTAACGACCTCAACCTCGCAGACATATTGGGCTCGGATAGGGGCATTTGTGCCCTCGCCGAGTTCATAGCGAAATCCGGGGCCTTCAAGAAGGCCGGATAGACAGCTCAAAGTGTGCTCCAGCAGCCACAATTTTATTCATGGACCAAGGTACAACTATGGTTCTTTCTTTTCGCTATTATTATTTTTGTCTCTCCTTCCGTTTCCCGCTAGAATCTCCTCCCATCACCCCCCCATTAGAATCGGCATCCACCGGTTCGTACTAGCCCACACCCCTACCACTTCCCAATAGCCTTTGGCACCGTAGACCCACTTCTGCTTGTTTTCTCTCCTCGTAACTACATGTAGTAGAGGCCCCCGTTTAGTCGGGACCGTACCTTGCCGCCCTTAGGGATTGGCTGTTAGCGGTATACAAACAAAGATTTCGAACCGAACCGAACCACTCCATGTAACACTTGCAACGTGGCTGGAGGAGCTACAAGGGGGTTGCTCATCGCTATGACTCGACGATTGATCATAAGTGATTATGTGTTTGTTGCCCCGATCAACCCATCCCTAGGCCAGTCCATTGGCGGAGACACCCGTGCTTGCTACGGTTTGGAACCCGGACTTCCCGGATCGCATTCTCCCACCACTCAAGAAACTGATGGTGTCAGAGTCGAGGTCGATATCAATGATTCAGGCGAGGCGCTTCGAGATCGAGAATGTCAATGAACAAGAGTCAAGGGGTGGAAGAGATGTTGATTTTTAGAAGAGTAGACGAAAGGCGGAATGAGGAACAGATCTCCTCATTCCGTTGCATTATTATAGTACAAAGGTGGAGGTAATGACTAACGAATGTGTAACGACATGAGGCGCTGACTGAGGATACATGAGGCGCTGACTGAGGATACATGAGACGCCGCGTAAGCGAGTGCGAGATGACGCGTAACCTTTCGGATCGAAGCCGATAGAACTCGATGGAATGTTTGATAAGATAACGGGACAGGTCGTGATAAGATGGGTAGGAGGAGTGTGATAAGATAAGATGTGAGGACGGGTCATCACAGTTGCCCCCCCTTAAGGGCGAAGTCGAGACGATTGGCGTTGAGACTGAGTAGTAGGCGCTTCGGGATATTGTTGATGAAATTCTTGTACGAGGTCCGCCGAGTGTTCCAGATTGTCCGCGTTCTCCCAAGTGTTTCCTTCTTCTCCAAAGCCCTTCCATTTGACCAGGTATTGCAACCGCCGATAGTAGAAACGGGAATTGAGGATCTTTTCTACTTCCCATTCTTCCTGTTCGTCGACAATTACTGGTGGCAGTGGCTGTTGGACTCGTCCCAGTATGGTATCGGTGACGTGTGGGGTAAGGAGGCTGATATGAAACACAGGATGGATTTTCATGGTGGGTGGCAGTATAAGCTTGTACGCGTGCGACGACACTTTGGCTTCGATGATGAACGGTCCCAGTCTTTTCGCCGCGAGCTTCGTTGAAGGGCGATCTGTCTTGATGTTTCTGGCCTCCAACCAAACTTTATCCCCTGCAACGTATTCCGGACCTTCCTGTCGATGCCGATTGTAGAACTCCTTCTGCTTCTCCTGGGCTAATGACATGGCCGCGCGGATTTCTTTCTGTACTTCCTGAATCCTGTCCAGTCGATC
Organism: Tulasnella sp. 424; assembly: GCA_019633425.1. Taxonomy (NCBI): domain Eukaryota; kingdom Fungi; phylum Basidiomycota; class Agaricomycetes; order Cantharellales; family Tulasnellaceae; genus Tulasnella; species Tulasnella sp. 424. Next base: position 62,646 of record WSUB01000184.1, read on the forward strand.
CTTGGCCGATGGGTTGGACTGAGCGCCCGAAGGCATGTTGGTAAAGGTCGGGTTATATCCTCTGGTAGCCATGAACGGCGTTTCCCCTGTGGACGAATGCATCGTGTTGTTGTAGGAGAATTCGGCGAATGGTAGTAGTTCATCCCAATCGTCTTGTCGATGACTGCAGTAAATCCTTAGGAACCCTTCGATGTTCTGGTTGATCCTTTCCGTTTGCCCGTCCGTCTGAGGATGATAGGCTGTTGAGAATAGTGGTTTGATGCCTAGTCCGTTGTACAGTGCTCTGAGGAATGGGGCGTTGAATTGCGGCCCTCGATCCGATACCGTCCGAAGTGGAAGTCCATGATATCTCCATACGTTTGCAATGAAGAGCTCCGACGTCTTTTGTGCATCCAACCCTAGCTCGCGTGTAGCTACGAAATGGGCTTCTTTCGACAATCGATCTACTACGGCAAGAATCGTATCGTTGCTCGACTTGGTAACTGGAAGTTTGGTGATAAAGTCGTACGACATGTCTTGCCACGGGCCTTCTGGGACTGGTAATGGTTTCAGGAGCCCTGCTGGTTTTGCGTAGTGCGGTTTATTGCGTTGGCATATGTCACAGGCTTCCACGTATCGATTGACGAACTGTTTCATCGACGGCCAGTAGTAACCTCTTGACAGTAGTTCGAGCGTCTTTGCTTGTCCTGGGTGTCCTGCTATTATCGCATCGTGGTACAGCTGTAACAACGATCTCTTGATTTCTTCGTCATTTGGAACGTACACCTTGCCTTTGAAGCGAAGTATCCTGTCTTCTCTTGACCAGTCGATCATGTCCTTCTTCACGCTTGCTGGGGCGGAGTTCGGATCAGCGTTCAGATAGGCTAGGACTGCCTTGACAGTTGCGTCTTCCTTCAGCTTTCCTTCGATCGTTTCGATTATTTCTTTGTCTGATGCTAATAGTATCGTTTCTTCTTCTTCGTTCGTGTTGACTTCCACGAATCTTGATGTTGGGAGAAACGTCAGAGGCGGTTCTTCTGCCCCCCCTTCAGGACGATGATCCGGACGTCGTGACAGTGCGTCTGGTTTGCCTGACTTGACACCTGGTCGATATTCTATTTCAAAATCGTAGTCGGCCAATTCTTGCAACCAGCGGTGTTGTCGGGCGTTAAGGGTCTGCGTCTTCATGAACCATTGTAGGTTTCTGTGATCGGTCTTAATCCTGGTTCTGTGCTTGGCTCCTTTGAGGTAGTGCTGCCAATATTTGAGGGCTCGAACTATTGCTAGCATTTCCTTGTCGTAGATGTCGTAGTTTGCTTCGGCCGGTGTGAACGATTTAGACATGAACGCGTTGGGGTGTAGTTTGCCATCCTCGGCTTTTTGTGACAGTATTGCTCCGTAGGCGTACCCTGAGGCATCTGTTTCTAGGGTTGATGGTTTCTCAGGGTCGTGGTGTCGTAATACTGGTGCGGTCGTGAATCTTTCTTTCAGTATTTCGAAAGCCCTGGCGCATTCTTTGGTCCAATTCCACTTGGTGTCTTTCCTCAGGAGCTTAGTGATTGGGGTGGCGATGCTGGAGAAGTCGTGAATGAACCGTCTGTAGAAGTTGGCGAAGCCTAAGAATGTTTGGATTTCTTTGACATTGGTGGGTGCTGGCCATTCCTTGATTGCTTCGACCTTGTACTTGTCCATTGACACGCCTTCCTTGCTAACCCACAATCCCAAATACTCCGTCTCCTTCACGAAGAATTTGCACTTCTTGGCATTGCATCGAAGGTTGTTTTCCCTGAATCGTTTCAGCACTTCTTTGGTGATTGACACGTTTTCCTCTCTGGTTTTGGTTGCCGGCATTGTGTCGTCAAGGTAGTTGAGGACGGACGAATCCAAGAGATCGTGGAGGATATGGTTTATGAATCGTTGGAATACCGCTGGGGCGTTACAAAGACCGAAAGGCATGACCGTCCATTCGAACAGACCGAATCGAGTCTTAAAGGCCGTCTTCCATTCATCTCCTTTGGCAATGCGAATTAGGTGATAGCCGGATCGTAGGTCGAGGTTTGTGAACCATTCTTTCCCTGCTAATCGTTCGATTAATTCGGTCGCGAGAGGAATCGGGTAGCGGTCTGGAATGGTGATCTCGTTTAGCTTTCGGTAGTCGATGACCAATCTTTTCTTCCCATCTTTCTTTCCGACAAAGAAACAAGCTGCCGCAAGCGGGGAGTTGGAAGGCTTAATGAACCCCTTTTGCGTCATTTCCGTTACCCATTTCTTCATATCCTCGTTATCCTCGGCCGATCCTTGATAAAGTCCAGATGGTTTTGGTAATTCTGCTCCTGGTTTTAGTTCGATATTACAGTCGAATGGTCGGTGTGGTGGGATGGCGTGATCGTCTTTGACTTCCTCGAATACATCTAGAAATTCGTGGAGTTCCTCGGGCACCGCTTGTTCGATTGGAAGTTCTTTCGGCGCGTGTTCGGATGCAATCTTCGCTGAGATACTTGTTCCGGCGATAACAGGACTGATGGGTTTTCGATCTGGTTGTCCATTCGTCTTGCCAAATACATCGTTCGGCGTTTCCAGACATCTTTCAGAACAGTATACGTCATCAAACGTGATTCGTCTCGTTCTCCAGTCGATTTGCGGATTATGTCGGTACAACCAAGGGGCTCCTAAGATTATCGGGTGTTTGCCGATGTTGGCTACATCGAGGGTGACTCTTTCCTTGTGCGGCCCGATTTGTAGTTCTCCTCGTACTTCTTGGTCTATGACTCCTAGTGGATGCCCGTCTATGGCAACTGGTTTGAGTGGGAGCTCTTTGGGTTTTGTTGGAATGTGGTTTTCTTCGACGAATTGTTGGCTGATAAACTCGGAGGTTGCTCCGGAGTCAATCATAGCAGTGGGGAATGCTGTGACTTGTTCGTTTGTTAACTTTGCAGGTACAATCAAGTGTGATGTGGGGTGCATGTTCATACGATTTTCATAGTTCATATTTATCACATGATTGCTACCTAAAAGAGAACGAAGAACAGGAGCACGGGATGGCACAGTCATCACGTGCTGGGAAGAAAACCCGGTTGCGCGAGGGGTGAGAATGGGTTGTTGGATTGGAATCGGGGACTGGTAGAGTGGTCGGGATTTGGAAGGAGGTTCAACGGACTAGGGACCATGGTTGCGGCGATCGTGGTGTCGACAACTCCTTGGCGTGGTCTGGGGAGAAGGCCATGGTCGCTTGCTCGGTGTCCTGCCAATCCACAATAGTAACACCTCCCCTCCACTTGTCGTTTGGCTTTTTCTTCCGCTGAGGGTGGTCCTCTTCGATTGGCGTCGATGTGGATTGGGACCGGTTGACTGTGGACAAAGGCGTTGGGCGCCTGTTGGTTCGGGTTTGCTCTAAATACTTGAGGAGCGGGCTGTGGTGGTTGCGGAGGTGGTGCGTATTGGAGGAAAGGGTTGTTCGGTTGTTGTGGTTGAGGTCGTGGTGGGGGACGGTGCGGATGATCGCTACTTCGTTCTTGTTTCCTTTCCCAGATTCTTTCGTCTAAGCGAATGCTGAGATTGACCAAGGTGTCGAGGTCGGTGGGGATAGGATGGTAAACCAAGGCGTCCTTGACTTCTTCCTTTAATCCTCTCCTGTAGTAGTGTATGAACGTGCTTTCGTCCCAATCGATCTCCATGGTAATTCGTCGGAAGTCGGAAGCGTATTGCGCAGCTGGTCCCTTTTGCCCTTTGGCGATAAGTGCTTCCAGTTCCCTGATCGCTGCTGCTTCCTTGTCTGGGTCTCCAAAGGCTTTTTACGAATTCTTCTTCGAACACATGCCATCTCCTTGCTTCTCTCTTCTTCTGCTTCCCTAGTATATCGCGTAGTATCGGGCTGGCCCATGTTTTCGCTGTGTCGGTTAGGTACGAGATGGCGAAGACGATCTTCATTCTTTCGTCCTTGAACTCGTCGCTTTTGACCAGAAAGTATAGCTTGCAATCTTCGATGAATTGGTCTGCTCGTAGTCCTCGTTTCTTTCCGTCATACGTCTCCGGCTCCCGTACTTTGATCTTAGGCCTCTTGTTAGTGACCCCCATGGCCTCGAACGCTTTCATGGCCATTTGGATGTCGGGGTCATTTAGATCTGGTGTGGTATGTCGCTTTGGCAATTGTCTTGGTGGTGTCTTTGGAGTCTCGAGATGGATGCCTTGTATTTCTTCTGCGACCGAGTCAACCGATGGCGCTCTCGAATTCCGGATTTGTCCAAAATTGGTACTGAAGGGGAATCTGGGTACAGGTTGCTGGACAATGGTGGGTTGTACGACTGGTTGGAACAAGCCTGCCAATTCCGGTACGGGGTTTCCAAGGTTGACAGGGGGCCGTAGCGGGAGCGGTTCTTGGATAGGTTGTGGTGCCTGGCTTCCTTCTTCTTGGTGGGACATGGTTGTGCGATGATAAACAAGTCGACAGGGAGGATTTGGTAGGCTAGTCGCAGCTGGATTTCGGTAGGTTGATAGGGTATTACGAGGAGTTTTTCTTCGGTTTCGACGCGAGCTGCTTCAAATATGACGAGAAGTTTCTTGATTTCGGATTCGAAGCGCGTTGATATATCGAGAACGAATTGTGTGTTGAATTCTTGTGCGGCTGCGATAAGAGTATTGATTCTTGCTATTTTTCCGGTTCGTTTGATTTTCTGATGTTGTCGAATAACGTGGTTTTCTTGAGTTGTTGGAAAGGCTTCTTCGTAATCGATGAGTTTCGTCTGGTACTTGGGCATACAGAAAGCGAGTCGCCTGTTTAGGGAGATTCCGCCTAATGTCAGAGTCGAGGTCGATATCAATGATTCAGGCGAGGCGCTTCGAGATCGAGAATGTCAATGAACAAGAGTCAAGGGGTGGAAGAGATGTTGATTTTTAGAAGAGTAGACGAAAGGCGGAATGAGGAACAGATCTCCTCATTCCGTTGCGTTATTATAGTACAAAGGTGGAGGTAATGACTAACGAATGTGTAACGACATGAGGCGCTGACTGAGGATACATGAGGCGCTGACTGAGGATACATGAGACGCCGTGTAAGCGAGTGCGAGACGACGCGTAACCTTTCGGATCGAAGCTGATAGAACTCGATGGAATGTTTGATAAGATAACGGGACAGGTCGTGATAAGATGGGTAGGAGGAGTGTGATAAGATAAGATGTGAGGACGGGTCATCACAGATGGAGCTGCAGCCACCCTTGACGGCTGATGGCATCCGCGTGCAAGTCAAGCCTATCAAGCCCTCGTCCTGCTTCTACAGAAGTACCTTTTGCTTGCAGTTTCCCCTCTCTGATTCGCATTTTTGTTTGTGAGCTGCTAGTGAGACCATAGGAGAAGGAGCGTCGACGAGAAGAGTTTCGACTTGCATCTCAGAGCCAGTCAGGCAAACATCACCGATGCCATTTTCGATTTTCATCGAGGAAATAGAGGTGTTCATAGACGAGCCGGCATGTCAGGCTGCATCGAGGTTCGTAAATAAGCTGTACCAGCCTGAGTTGTCGCGAAGGATCCGGGAGCAAAGAAAGAAAAGATTTGAGAAAGACGAAAACGCGAGCCAAAAGAAGGCCCCCCCCATTCCAGACGGGAGAAACAAAGTTTAAACGACGCGACGGACCTAGTGGATGCTCTCGGCCGCATCTTCAAAGCACTTTTTCAGCTCCTCTTCCTCGAACTTCAAACTCCGAGGAAAGCTCTTGTTCCGATCCCCATGAGCTTGTTGCCACCGGCCTTTCATCGTCAACTGCACTCAAAACGGGACTGCGCTGGGTCTATTCTTTGGAGCTGAAGTCGACTACCGAGGACTGGCGGCCAGCATGGTGATATCGACAGTCGACATTTCGGGCGCGCTGGGACCCTTGGTCGTTCTCGTTGTATTCGCTGTCCGAATGGCCCACGGGGTCTTGCCAGGCGAAATCCTCGTTCATGGGTGGACTGCTCCCTGAGCCTCCATCGGATGAAGCGTCCTCTTCTTCTTCGGCCTCGTCCTCATCCGGGTGGCCAAAGTCCGCTGGAGCACCACAGTAACCATCCAAATCAAAGTCCACTGCGGGCGCCTCAAACACGTCTAAGTTAACATCGTCATGCCCGATATAATAATCCTCCACTTCCTGGGCCTCATCATCGTCCGCGTCTCGAAAGATTCCATGCCAAGGATCATCGCTCGCAACCAACACTAACGCTGTAGCCACTGGGCCAGGTAACAGCGCAGGTTCTTCCTTCGGCTTGATACCGACTCGGCACTTTGACGAGCGTTTGACCGCAGAGACTTGGACGGGCCTCGACCGTGTTTTAGCGCGGCAGATGCGAACACGTCTTAGGGTTTCGCGAACCACCGTCGTCCTCATCGTTATCCCGCTGAGACTGGAACCACTCCTGCAGACAGGTGAGGCAGCATACGTAGGGTTAGTGCAAATCCGTATAAGCTCCCTAACTTGTCTGCTGAGACCTCACTGACGACTCCCCTTCCCATCCGGCAGAGCATCTTACTAATAATCCAGCAATCCGAAGCAAAGCGCAGCTCAGCATAGTCCAACAATATGTGTATAATAACTCGTGAAAGGAGCCGAAACATATGGTAGCATACGTGTCTATCTCGTTCCCGGACCGCTATTCTATTCCGCGTTGCATGTATAAGTAGTCGTAGTTTAGTATTCTGTGTGCGGTAACGATTGTCTCTTCTTATACAGTCTCAAGCTTACGGCCACTGAACTTAACCTCTACTATAGGACGTCCCATCGCTTATCTAATCGACGCGCCTTCCAGGAACAGGTCGTTCGCTCTCTCACGGTCTGCTCAACAACCACCGCGCCAACCCGGCACGCCACCGCCTCGGTCTCGATGCCGGACCCAATATCAATATGGACATGGAACTCGGAAACGCAAAGATACGACTCTCTCGAAGCCTTGTATGTGGTGCACGATAATTACACGCGTAATGGACAAAAACAAGTTGGCTGGAGACTTAGCCCGAGCAACGGCATGCAAGAGGATTGTAAGCCAAGATACTACGGAACGAGGAAGAATGCGGTTACACCTTTCCTCTCCTTGCAGATGATCTTGAAGACGTGGATAACTTTCAACCTACCGATTTTCGAGCGGCACTGCTCGCTCCACCCCCGAAGCCGAAGAAGAAACGAAAGTTCGACGTCGGCTCTTGCATACCGGAAGTGGGTGTCTTTTGTCCCCCTACCTCAGATCCACCCATGAAGCAATTTGCTGATACGAGACAAAAAGCCCACCTACATCCCCTGGCCAGACGACGTCGGCAAACCTCGTCAACGTCTCGCGGAAATTAAACCACACCGCATCCGACACGAATTCGTTCCAAATGTAAACCACCTCCTTTCAACGGGTCACAAGCGCTACTCCTGGATAATTCCGGTCAATGGCACATTACCTTGCAGCGTTCCTCTGACCTCGGCTATCGTCGTCCCACCCGATGCGACGTTGGAGGAAATCGGCGGCGATACGAGCATCGTCGCTGCTTCTCAAGCCCATGGAACCAAAGATAGAATCACATGGACGCCAGCGGACCTCTTGCTGTTCTGGCTGTGGTTGCGTGATACAAGAAAGGAGTCCATTACTGGGAGCATATCCCTGTCGTTTACGAGCATGCCTGCGGAGAGTGCCATCCCGGATCCTGGATCCCCATCCATTTCGACGGCACCGTTTCCAAGGACGGGCAAGTCATCTTCGTCGTCCAAGGAGAAAATTCATTATATCGCATTATACCATGACGCAGCGCAGTCTTTAGTCTTGCGCAGTTACTTTGGGAGTTTCAATACGCTGAAGATGTGGAAGGTGTTGAAGCAAGACTCGAAGGATGTTATGGAATCGAAGGGCTTTGGGCAACCTGTAGTAGAACGTTCGGTGTTGAAGAACGCCAGGTTACTGTTGGCGGATGAGAGTGGTCGGGGAGTTTTGATATCTTGAGAGGGCGTATGATGGTTTGGTTGGTATTTGTGCGGATCGGCATATGTACATGTAACAGTTATCATTTGTATCTAGTTGTAATTACAGTAATGATGGTATTACGTGAATGGTAAATATCACGGATGAAATGAAGCGTCGTGGAGGGAGCAGACCGCGGACATAGGGCAGGCACCCCCAAGGCCCATACGAAAATGGAAAGAAATGCAAAAAATATTGCGACCCGGAAGTCGTCCACTCTAATTCAGCGTGTCATCCTTGTGCAGGGGCCATGCTAATCTTCTCTGTATTGTTCCAAATTTAATGTATGTCACTCCGAAGAGGACATTGAGATGAGAGGTGACAAAGGGGTCGCGCGGCCCCTAAACTTGGTTTTGTGCCGCGCGGTGGTTGCGTTCTCATACGAGCCCTTCCACACACCTCGCGTCAACCCCCTCACTTGAACATTTATGCCACAACTTTGACGGATATAGCGTCAAACAACGGAGCCCAAAATACATTTCCTATGATCTTGACACCACAATTCTTCCTGGTACGTTACCAAACCCGCCAGACTCGGTCGAAGAAATCAAGGGACGGTATACTTCGAGACAAAGGTACGTTTACGGCATCGTACATTGTTATTAAAGGCCCGCTGAGCTCTCCTAAGAAGTACTGTGTCTGAAATGACGCTGATTCGGGCTTGAGGGGAGCTGCGAGATCTTGAAACCGAGTTGGAAATATCCGATGCCGAGTTCGACGCGTGGCGCGGCTCGGTTAACTCCTTCCCGGGGTCACATGCCGCTAACGTGAACACATCCTGCTCTCCCCGCTCCCAAGCCTTCACTGCTCTTCACATCCCCACACCATGCGCCGATCCAAAATATCCACCAACGTCAACACCGCTCTAGCAGTCGGAGCAGCCGTAGTCGCCGTCGGGGCTGCAGCATACGCATACTCAAACGCATCGTCGCCTTCGAAGGAGAAGGTTTTTTACTCCGCCAGCGAGATCGGTCGGCCTGTCGACTCGGATGCCAATAGCAAGTTAACCGCTCAGGATGACGATGAATTCGACTTTGTGATTGTTGGAGGCGGGACTGCAGCGATGGTCTTGGCGAATCGGTTGACAGAAAGGAGTGACTTCAAAGTGCTGGTGATCGAGGCTGGGAAAAGGTACGCTGGCCCAGGTTTTTCCCCTGATACCAAGAAATACAATTGATTCCGTGCCTTCAGTGGAAGAGAGGTCCCAGCCGCCCGGGTTCCGGCAGCCTTCTCTAAATTGCAAAGAACCGAACACGACTGGTCCTATTGGACCGTCCCTCAGAAGGAATGCCACGACCGCGAAATAGCTTGGACGAGGACCAAGATACTCGGCGGCTGCTCGAGTGGGAATGCTATGATGTTTCATTTGGGTGCTCCGGAGGATTACGATGAATGGGCGGAGATGCAGAAGGGCGCGGAAGGGGCGGACGGGTGGGCGTATAAAGGGTTCAAAAAGTGAGTTTTGCAGCAGAGAACACTCTAGGAGGACGCTAATTGGACTCGTAAAGGTACCTGCAAAAATTCGAGACGTTCGTTCCGCACCCCGAGGTCCCTTGCCCAACAGACGAGCGGGGTAAAACTGGTCCCGTAAAGGTAGGCTCCCCTCTTGTGTTTTCCTCGCGACGGATCTCGAATGATTTTTCATCTATTACAGACCGGCTACTTTGGTTTCTTCACCGATATCGGAAAGAATTTCATTTCGAGTTGTGAAGCCTTCGGGATCCCGCACGTTCCTGATGTGAACACCTCGAAAGGTATGGGGACCCGAACCTCATACTGGCTTCATTGGATCTAATCGAATGGCTTGGCTAGGTACTATGGGAGTTACACGAACAGCGACGTACATTGACCCGCGAGGTCGTCGAGTTTCAACCGAGTGAGTCGTGCTTTACTCTACTGCCAACTCAACGACCATGACCTTTGACTCCGTATTTCTCTAGGATCGCATACCTGACCCGCGAAGTCCTCGCCCGACCGAACCTCAAAGTCGTCTGCGGCGGTCACGTTACCAAGATTCGCTTCAACGACTCGAAACGCGCCATCGGAGTCGAGTTCGCAGAACAGCGAGATGGACCCGTCTATTTCGTCGGCGCTCGGAAGGAAGTGATTCTCTCGTAAGTCTTTCCACCCTTACCGTAAAACCGCCCACCCGTACTAAATTCGATTCTTAAACTCCTTGAACAGCGCCGGTGCAGTCAACACACCCCAAATCCTCCTCCTCTCCGGCATCGGCCCCGAGCCCGAGCTCTCAAAACACTCCATACCCATAATCCAAATCCTTCCAGGTGTAGGCCAAAACCTGGCCGACCACATGGTCTTCAACTCTTCCTTCCCGACTCGACCTGGTTATCACACCGGCCGGATCCTGAAGCCCCAGAACGCATGGCAGAAGTTGTCGATGGTACGGGCCGTCGCACAGTACATGCTCAGCGGGACAGGGCCGTTGACGACGCATACGCAGGAGTGCATGGCGTTCGTGAGGGTTGAGGATGGGGAGCTTGGGAGGAAGCTTGGTGGTGCGGGGGAGGATGGTAACTCAGAAGTGGTCGAGGATTCGACGAGTGGGAAGGGTGCGCCGGATGTGGAGATGATGGTCTCGCCTTTGGCTTGGAGGGTGAGTAGCGTTTTGGTCTCGATCAAAAGTCTCGTGACAAGCTGAGGGAGTTTGGAACGTGTAGGACCACGGGCACAAGAAGTTCGACGTTCCGGAGGCGATGACAATCAGCGCGACCTTGTTGAGACCAACGAGCAAAGGAACGGTGACTCTCAAGTCTGCGGACCCTTGGGATAAGCCTCTGATTGATCCTTGGTACGCGGGTCTTAAAGCATTCTCGTCCCTCTCTTTTCCCCATAAACTGAAAATCTTTCGCTCTTTTCGCAAATAAGCTATCTTTCCACGAAACATGACATCGAGATCCTCGTCCGCGGCGTCCGACTCTCGCACGAACTTGCAAACACCGAACCCCTCAAGTCGACGTTGGACCAAAACGTCCAACATCCACTCCTGGACCACGCACTAGGAACGAAATCGCACGCGGAAATTGAAGAGATCATTCGAAGTCGCGCAGAGACCTTGTACGTCACCTCCACCCCATTTTTCGGCTCTCTTGCACAGAATGCACAGCCTCACTTTAACCGCTCACTAACGGAAAATCCCTCACTTGCCCTCGTTATCATTTGCCGCGACCTAGGTACCACCCAAGCTGCACCGCACGTATGGCACCTTTGGAACATGGTGGTGTCGTTGATACCCGATTACGAGTGTATGGAGTCCAAGGACTGAGAATCGTGGACGCAAGTGTCCAGCCGGAGATTGTTAGCGGGCATACCGCTGGACCCACGATTGGGATTGCAGAAAAGGCGGCCGATTTGATTAAAGCGGAAAATTGAATTGAAAGTGATGATGGGATGGGTGAGGGGTTTAAGCGGGCTTTCTGGATCGAGAAGCAGAGTGTGGAAGCCGAAAGTTACAGGTTGGAACGTTCTATGGGTCGGGAGATGATACCGCCCTGCGGTTGAATGCACGCTTTGCACATGATTTGAAGGTTTATTCGCTCAGATGAGGTCTCTCGACCGTTCGAGTGTTCCCATTTGCTGCCTTTGGCCTGAAAGAGGCCAGATGAGACGGCGACCTTGCGCCCTTGCCACTTTGGTTCCAATTTCTGAGCGTCCAAACCCGATCAAGCAGCTTTAAAAGTTAATTTGGCAATAACACGCAATCCCTCTGCGAACTTTTTTTTCGGTCGAGGGAAATTTGCTTGCGAGTGGTCTGGCAACGTTCTGCACCGCGTTGAGGCTGTTCGCTCCCGCGGAGTCCTTGAGGCCTCACGGGAGCAGAACGTGAACCACAACTCTTCCCCAAGGGCGAAACGTGTTCAGTAGGCACGTGCCTGCCTCAAACCACCTCAAGCCATTTTATCCCTTTGGCTTCTTTCGTCTTGCACATCTTCCTTCCACTTTCCAAACCCTCTTCGTCTCGAACACAATCTTCACCACAGACGCAATCTTCCTCGTTAAAGCCTATCCACCCCTTGATTGCTTTGCTATGTCCGACCCAACTCGAGGGCAACTCACCAAATTGCGGAAGCGGAAATCACCACCCGTGGTAGCTGAGGAAAAGGAGACTCCTAGAGCTCCTAAGCGAATTAAGTTGTGCTTGGTATGTTGGAGTACCCACGTAACGGTGGCCAATGGGCGTACTTACTTGGGTATATTGCAATTAGCGAGCGGTTGTTGAAGCGTTATCAAAATGGCGCGTAGACGCCAAAGATCTCGTATTCTCTAATGAGGGCGTCCCAAAAAAGGGTGGAAGTGCCGACGTTGCAAAGGCTACGGCGCCCATCGTCAAGTCCGTTGGTCCGGGTGATCAGAGCTCGGCGTCCACCCACGACGTTGCGGTTAAGAAGTACAGGTTGAGCGGTGACGTCAACGGACGTGGCCAAGCTGCAGTTAGTCTACCTGGAATTGGTACGAAATTCAGACTTACGACTCTTCAACCTTCAGGCTTTCGCGAACGAGCTCAGTTTGTTAAGCGAGCTTGATCACGACAATATTGTTGAGTTCATTGGCTTTGTCGAAAGTGCCGAAGAAGATATTGCTTGGATTCTCTTGCGTTGGGAGGAAAACGGGAACCTCAGGGAGTTCATTCATTCGCAAGATTGGGTGATTCCCGAACGCCTCGAACTCGTGCGTCATGACCGCTGTATCGACAGCAGCGCTTCTTACAACCCGGCCATTAGATACATGACGTTGTGTGCGGCTTAAACCATCTTCACTCAGAAGATCCGCCTATCTGCCACGGGGACTTGAAATCGGTGAGGCTGCAGATCTTTCGACGCGATGGACCAGGGCTGAAGCGACACCGTTGCTCGTTCCAGCTGAACATCCTAGTTAATTCCCAGAACCATGCTGTCATAACGGACTTCGGATCGGCTCGCAAACTTGAGTCCCATCCAACAGGAGAAAAGAAGAACAATGTGGCGGGTCCTGCCGCACGAGGTGAACCTACTCTCAGCCAAGTTCAAGAGCAGGGGTTGTCCTTTGTCCAAATTGAGGAATGCGGGACGTTCCTCACTCTCACAGGCCCTGTGTACACCCTCCGATGGGCTGCACCAGAGGTACTGGAGCACGAAGAATTTGGCTTAGCGAGTGACATGTGGGCCTTTGCTTGGATTTGTTGGGAGGTAGGTTGACCGAACGTCTCCACCTCTTTCCGAAACTGACGTTCCGCCGCTTTTGTAGATTATGACCGGAAGTCTTCCATTCGATGATCTCCGCAAAGAAACCGAGATCGTCCTTAGCGTGACACGTGGCAATCTTCCCCGAGTTACGAACAACGAACATATTTCTCAAGTGCGAGTTCTTTGCGTTATGATGACCCGTTGTTGGAGAATGGAGCCTACCACAAGGCCTGCTGCGAAGGACTGCGAAAGTAGCATTCGTTCTATGGTACGGATGCTGGAATTAGAGGTATTGCCGACTCGAGTGCTGACGGCCGCGCGTAGGATCGAATCGCGCCCACCAGGAGACGACTTGACGGTGACCTCGAAGAAAGCTATTCCGCGGAGGTTCTGTGCGCTCTAGGCTACACGAAGTACGAAAATGGACACTGCAAGGAAGCAAAAGAATATTTTTGCCGGGCGGCAAAGGTCGCCCAGTCGGCTGGGGATGTGATGGCTGTCGCGAATGCGATGATCGGGCAGGGAACAGCCTGTCGCCGACTGAGGGAGTATGCAGAGGCTGAAACGCTGTATTTCGCAGCAAGGGAGACCTACGCGCGTCTTGGAGCTCAAAGGAACGTCACAGATGCAATCTGGGGGTTGGGAGAAGTCTATTTCATGCAAAAAAAGTATTCTAAGGCGGAGAGCTCGTACATCGAAGTTAGCGAGATCTGCGCACGTCTGGGAGCGGAAGGAGATGTGGCTCATGCAATGGAGGGATTAGGGGATGTCTATCGGTCCCGGAACGAGTACTCCAAGGCAGAAGCATCATACACCAAAGCCAGGGAGATCTACGCACGCCTGGGTGAGGAAAAAGATATGGCTGATGCAGATCGGGAATTGGGACATGTCTACCGGTTCCAAAAAGAGTACTCCAAAGCGGAAGCGTCATACATTGAAGCCAGGGAGATCTATGCACGTCTGGGTGCCGAAAGGGGTGCCGCTCATGCACTTTGGGGATTGGGAGAGGTTTATCGGTCCTGGAACAAGTACTCCAAAGGAGAAGCGTCGTACACCGAAGCCAAGGAGATCTATGCACGGCTGGGCGCCGAGAAGAATGTCGCTAATGCAATGTGGGGATTGGGAGAGGTCTATCGGTTCCAGAACGAGTACTCCAAAGCAGAAGCGTCGTACGCCGGAGCCAAAAAGATCTACGCCCGTCTGGGAGCCAAACAGAAAGTCGCTGATGCAATGTTGGGACTGGGAGCGGTATATTGGTTCCAGAACGAGTACCCCAAAGCAGAAACGTCGTACACCGAAGCCAGGGAGATATTCGTCCGTCTCGGTGCGGAGAGGAGATTCGCTGACGCAACTTGGGGATTGGGAGAGGTCTTTCGGTTGGGAGGCGCGTACTCCAAAGCAAAAGCCTCGTACACCGAAGCGAAGGAGATCTATGCCCGTCTGGGGGTTGAAGAGAAGGTCGCTGCTGCAATTTGGGGATTGGCAGAGGTCTATCGGTTCGAAAGAGAGTACTCCAAAGCAGAAGCTTCGTACACCGAAGCGAAGGAGATCTGCGCCCGTCTGGGAGCCAAACAGAAACTCGCTGCTGCAATTTGGGGATTGGCAGAGGTCTATCGGTTCCAGAACAAGTCCTCCAAAGCTAAAACGTCGTACGCCGAAGCCAGGGAGATCTACGTCCGTCTGGGGGCCGAAGAGAAAGTCGCGGATGCAATTTGGAGATTGGGAGAGCTCTTTCGGCACGAGTACTTCGGAGCACCACACCTGTACACTGAAGCCAAGAAGATCTTCGTCCGTCTGGGTTCCGAGGAGAACGTCGCTGATGCAATTTTAACATTGGGAGAGGAACTTTGCTCCCGGGCACAGTTCTCCAAAGCAGAAGCTTCGTACACCGAAGCGAAGGAGATCTACGCCCGTCTGGGAGCCAAACAGAAACTCG